>LPNX010933307.1:110277-225364 GCA_001517045.1 Pseudotsuga menziesii
GAGAGTTATTACCATCAGAAACAAAACAAAGCGACCGGAAGGAAAGGGATTAAGAAGAGGAACATTGGGAGGTTTTTTGTAGCTTAATTCTTTTAGTTTTTGCCAATCTTTCCCGCTTAACCTGTCATGGAGAGAGAAAAAACCAGCGAGCTATTTACCTGCAAAATGATGGGTTAAACAATAGAATATACTACAAAAATACACTTAGCATTTGAGCAAAATATATGAACCTTGTGTTGCTTCAAATACCAACTAGATCTAAGAGAAAGAACACTTCCTAGATCTAGAAATGGAAGCAAGTAGATGCAAAAGATTTACTTTATAGATCAATATACTACTTGTAACATAAAGTAAAATAATGGGAAAATTTTGATTTTAGGGTGAATGGAGAAGATGAACCACTTGGATCTTGAATCCTTGAAATCACTTTGGATCCCAATGGCATGCAACTGCTAGGTACATATGCTTTGCTCCAAGAAGAGTAGATGCAACTTAGCTCAGCCTCTTACTTGCTACAATGAAGTGATCTGCAAAACAATCTTATACACTTGGCAACATGGGGGTTAAAACATGTATTATTTACTAATCAAATCTCAAAAGCATGAAATATAGCTGAATAAAACAATGCTCTTTGAGGGTTTTGAAAGTAAATGAAATAAACAGGTAACTTGAAGCTACAAATACCTATTCCTACATGCTTATAGAATCCCTCTAAAGCATGTATTAGTACCCACACATTATCAAAAGTAAAGAAACTAGAACAATTTCACCTCATTAGCAGGAACATATGCACCCAGGATCCACATAGCATGAGCCTCCAAAGCCTTTCTTTATTACAAAATAGGTTGCATGAGAGCAACACGCATTACAATATTTTACCAGAGGTTCTTTACATCAATCATCCACCCTCAATAGAGTTGAAAGAGCCTCTATTTAACAAATGAGAGAGTGCTAAAACCCTAAAACCAAAAAACCAACCCTGCTGCATTGGAAAGCTGCCTGCTAGGTCTGGAAACCTACTTTGTTAGGTTTGGGAAGCCTACTGATGGTGTAAGCTTTAGTCTTCACTTCGATCAAATCACCAGACCAATGAGAGCTCTCCATCTCATCTTTAGCTGGAGATGACATGTCTGATAACTGATAATAAATTAATTGCTCTCCTAATGATGACTGAAGCTGAGTTATGATAACTCCAATCATCATAAGTGTTCCCTGAGATGTCATTTAGCCTTTTATTTTACTAAATTTGGATTAATTTGGAGAGTTTTAGTTTTCTCCAAAATAATCATTTTTTTAATAAAAATCATTTTTTTACTAAAAATCATATTTTTACTCAAAACTGACTTTTTTGAGTAAAAAGGCATTATGTGTCCGATTGCTGATCTGAAAGTTGGTTCTGACTGGCTGGCTGATCAAGAATGATTTTTGGCTTAAGGTTAGAGCCTTCAATCATTGAATTCTGAGTCCGGATCACGAACGGGTTTTTTCCATTTAATTTATGGAAAAATTAACCCAAAAAACTTAGGAAAAGTAATTAAAAATTAGAAAATTAAAAAATAATTTTTCACTGTTCGAAAAAGATTTTTTCGATTTTTTTTTATGTGTCCAGATGACTTAGGACATGACCATGATCTATCTAAATAATGTCTAGTAGGCTTATAACACTCAGTTGGGCTCTAATAACCCCCCAAGGCCTAGAATTCAATATCGAGCATTCCAGCTTTGGAGGAAGCGGGAGAAAACCTCGTCAATTATACTCGGCTGAAGGCATAATTGTCAGGGGCAAAAAATCCCTAGAATACCCTATTTGAGATTTTACGTCTCAGGAGACCGGACCACTCAAAAATATCCTACTAGCACATTTTATTACAAACCCCGCGGGGCCATGGTCAAAATTATTCAAATAAAAAAGTGACTAGCCAATATTGGCTAGACAAGCAGACGGATCAACTGATACACTGGAATCAGACTTTGAACAAGTCTGTCAACCGACGACTTCTCAGGTAATCCAACTAAGTGCAAAATTAGTGGATAACACTAAGAATATGTCCGGATTCTGAGAAGAGTGGCTCCACACAGGAAGATGTGGGCTAGATGGAGTCGTGGGGGGGTGTTCAACACTACATCAACAAGGATGTAGCCTAACAGGACCCCACGACCGCTTTGTAGTTGTTCTTGCTTTCTCTGAAGAATTTGCCCACTATTTCTCAGGCTCGTTACGTCAGATTTCTGTAATGTTTTGGGGAAGTTGCTTTTATTAATGCGAGTTTGCTTAGTTAGATGTGAGAAATCAATCAGTGCGCATTCTTGCTTTTGATTATCCCAAAGCTCAACGCAAACCCGCAATGGGCAAGAGCATACACTAGAATTACAAATTGTTTTATTCCAAATTGATATTGTACAACAAAAAAAGGTAAAATTGGTGAGACTAATTACACAGCAAGGAATATCTTTTTCCCAAATGAGCAAGCTCCTTTGGGTAATTCGGTAGATCAATGCCGGGTCAGTGTTTGTTACTTTGTCCAAAAATGAAAGAAAGAAAACTAAAACTAACTAAGCAAAGAATACAGCCCGTGAAGGTGGATTGTGTGCATGTGTTGTAAAAATAAAATGTTAGAAACAGACAAACCATAAAAAGACACTATGAAACCCCCCAAGGGGGATGGAGTGTGAGCGCTATGTAGCCCACCTACTTTTTATCTATGATTACTTACAATGCTTAAAAGAAAAAGAAATTCCTTTTGACCCTTGAAGAATGGGTCAAAAAGGCTTACAAACTTGCTTAGGAAAGAAAAGGAATGAAGGAGGGGGATGGTAGATGGATCGTGGGCACTTCGGATGGCCCAAAACTTGATTTTTCGACAACACCTCCCTCTCTTTTTCCTTCGACCTACTAAAAACCAGCAAGCTAATAAAGCAAAGTAAGTGGGTTAATGCTTTAAAAATACATAAAAATTACAACCTAGTACTTGCCGAAAGATAGAAAGATTTTGCTACTTTGAGAACTAGGAAAGAGAAACTAGATCTAAACTTTTGATTATGAAACAAAAACACTTTTTAGATCTAATCAAACAAGTAAATAAAAATGATGAACTTTAACATACGATTTACTTGTTAAATGGAAGTAACCGAGAGAGAAAGATAAAATTTTAAGAAGGAGAAGAAAAACTGCTCAAGTCTTGAATCTTTCTTATAGGATAGGAAGGATCTTTGATGCGGGCAAAGAATGCTTATGTGTTGGTTTCAACTTATAATCCAAAGCAAAGGAGATGAAACGAGCTCAACCTTTCACTCGGGATGGTAATCTGCACACTCATCAAGCTTGCACAAAACGAATTAGATCTAGTACACCCGATAGTTAGAAAACCAAAAGATCATGAATTATAACCGACTAAAGCATGAACTCTTAGATTGCTAATAGCAAGAAAATAAATAAGCAAATTGACAGCTGCAAATGCTTACTCTACGTGCTACAGAGAGCCTTCTAAGCCAGACTATTAGTTATGCAAAGCAAAATAATTGAACAATATTACCTCACAAAGAAATCACCATATGCACAACTTGCCACAGATCATGAGCCTCCAAAGCCTTTCAACTTTTATTCATAAACAACAATAACAATGATACAAGAGCAGAGGTTCTTTGCTTCCTCTTAAATGAGGAAGAAAGCCTTGCTAAAATAGGAAAATTGAGAGCAAACCCCAAGGGGGCGAATTTGCCAAGTGTTGGAGCTTTTTGAGATGATTGGGGGTGAACTAGAGTGAACTAGAGGTGGTAGGCGCCACCTCTCACAAGGTAGGTCACCCCCCCTCTTTCTGTGACACGTATACAACAAGATGTGAGTTTTTTCATGGATAAATGTGCCCTTTTAAGGAGAAATTCCCCCCCTCATGGATTTGATTGGAATCAAGCCGATTTGATCTTGATTTGGTCTCTAATTACCCCCAACATCAACCTTAGTTAACTTGGAACCTGTATGGGACAAGTTCCCACTGATTTAGGGATGTATTTTTTCTCCATATTTCCCCTTTTTTGAAATTTTTATTCTCTTTTTGCCTTTTTCGGAGAGAATTTCACTTAAGTGATAAATAATCACTTAAACCTTGGAAAAATGGGTTAAGGGGTTAAGTGGGGCGCTGGGTCAAAAAACGAGCATCCCCATGACCAAATTGGCTCCCTAGGCCCAATTTTATGACCTTTTGAATTTTTACAATTAAAATATACCTTATCGATGATTTTATTAAAAATCTAAAAATAAAAAATCTAAAAATAAAAAATCCTATGAAAGACTTAGCGCATGTCCACGAAACTTTGGGACTATGACTGGCATGGTATAATACATAGACCCTAGGCTTTAATAACCTTTTAAGACATAAACACCAATTTCACCATCTCGGCTTTGGAGGATTTTGAGTGAAAAACTCGAAAATTATATGTCGCTTAAAAAACGTCACATGATCGACGAGGGAAAAAACACTCAAGGATGATGACCTTGATGACCAAGTCCTAAGAAGGCCAAGCCTTTTACAAAAGAAACCATCATGTTATGTCATTTATTACAATTCCCCCAAGGGAGTGTGAACATGCGAAAAAGGGACCACAACTGCCCTTGATGAAACCATGGAACTTTCGAGCAACTGAGTAAGAACAATTAATTTGTTCCAATCCTTGGTGGCTCATTTGAAAAATCCCCTAAGTGCAACTTAGTGGATAACATCTGGCTCCAATTGTGGGGCGTGTGCTTGATCTAGTCTTCAGGCAAGGAGAGGTTACGAGAACACCAGAATCTTTGGATTATATAACCTGTAAAAACATCTCAACTTGACAAGAAAACCTTAGTAGCACAAGTTTTATGAAAATAACCAATGATCCAAAAGTTGCTTTATTGAAAGGAACGAAAAACTAATTGATGAAAGAGAGTTTTATTCCTAAGTACATAAAAGAAATGCGTAAAGTAAATGCTCACTTTAAAGAGCTTATTTTCCTACTCTAAGCAAGATAAAATAAATATCTTAGGTAAAATCAAACATCCAATGTAGCCACCTAAGTATTTTATCAATTTTAAAGGTTTTTGCCTTGTCTTTGGTTACCAACCAAAGCAAAGAAACATTATTCAAGAAATGCAAACCTGCATGAAACTTCAAGATGGGAGGGCTGGTCGAGAGATTATAATAATGGAGAATGTCATTGTTCTGCTTCCCAACCTGGCAAGTCCTCTTGTCGGATTCTTCTATCCAAGATTGGATAGGACTAATGTACAAATCCGTATGATGAGGCAGGTCATCATACTCATCCAAAGGGCTTATCTGTTGATAACTCTGTGTATAAGCCCCAAACCGCTCCAAATCATAAGGAACATCTGTATGTGAAGACGATGGTTGAAAAAAGTCTTCAACTAGTTGCACCCAATTTGACTCTTCACTGCACTGCTTCTCCAAGTCTTCATTACGGGTACTGATATATGGCTCAGACTGATCATATGTATAAACTGCATGCCTCTCCTCCATATAAAAATTTCCCAAGGCCACAAGATCCATGCTCTCTTCTTTAAAAACTTTATATATAGGATCTTCAATAAAACCATCAAGAGACTCAAAACTCCCTCGATTAGATATGCCATAGACAGGATTATCAATAAAACAATCAAAAGTTTATGGTTCATTATTTTCCTCCTTAAACATGTCACAGATTGGATTTTCCATGAATGTTTAGGAATCCTCATCAACCTCTTTGTCGGACGTAAGGGAGTCTTCATCACTTGTGTCATGCTCTAGGCTATACTTGTCCTCCTCTTGATCACAATCATCTTCTTTAGGAAAAAGGTCACAAGGCAGTAAACCTTCCAAACTTTTATCATTATACACATTACAAATTTCATCATAGGTTTCATTATAAGCTTCTGTCATGGTTTCATCCTTGTTAATTTTGTACCTAGGAAAGTGTTCCCCTAGGTGACTTTACCCTTAGTCACTTAGAGAGGGGAAATAAAGTGACCATTGCATTAAATGACTTAAGTGACTATGGTAGCCCGGCTATTATATATGTGATAACAGAAGCATTTAATCACTTAAGTCATTTAATGCAAGCGTCATTTAATGTGAGTTGCAAATTTTATTAGAACACAATTAAACTCTCCGACAGAGAGCGCTCTTGACTTTGTCTTATGACAAAAGTTCAAGAGTCTTAGTTACTCTATATGCCTAAATGCAAGGATGATGCAAGACTATTATGCTCTCCGACAGAGAGTGCTCTTGACTTGGATTTCAGCAAGTTCAAGAGACTTAGATTTAAATTAACAAGTTAAAGAGCAAAAATGCATGAATTAAAGAATAACTACAAACCCTTCAACAAAGAGCACTCTTGATCCACCTGACGGTGAGATTCAAGAGATTTTAGTTCTTTTTTACTTTTGCAATTTATATCAAATGAAAGAAAACTCTAAAATGAAGTTAAACAAAAAACAAGAAGCTTTTTATTTTTGACTTGTATGAAAGCAAAAAACAAACTTTTCAGAAATTGAAACTAACCTTTCCCATTCTATTCTGACCAATTACTCTACAAGCATAAAACAAAGCAAATTGCAAACATGAAAAATGGACGATACAGGCTTCCCCCAAATGGGGGAAGTGGGGTGTGGGAGCCTTTATCCCACTTGCTCTTTATTAATTTTTACAATGCCTTTGATGTTGGGATTCTTTTGTGATCTTGAAAGGCCTTCAATGCAATCCGGAGAAAAGGGATGAAGAAGGGGGAATTAGGAGTGTCTTTTGGAGCTTGAAACTTCAAATTTTCGCCAGCACTTCCGCTTAACCTGTCATGAAAAGTGAAAAACCAGCGAGCTATTTTTTTGTAAAACAATGGATTAGACAATAAAATACACTAAAAAATTACACTTAGTACTTGTGCAAAAGATAGAATTTTTATGCTACTTCAAGTACTAACTAGATCCAAGTTAAATGTAAAACTGGAACACCTCCTAGATCTAGAAATTAGAGCAAGTAAAAATGAAAAGGATTAGCCTTATAGATCTGATTTTAACTTGCAAACATAAAGTAACTGAGAAAGAGTTGAAATTTTTGTTTTAAAGGTGAATAAGAGAGGTAGAACCACTTAGATCTTGAATCTTTGAAACCACCCTGGATCTCACTTAGCAAATAGCTGTTAGAATCTTATACTTGGCTCCAAGAAAAGGAGATGCAAACTAGCTCAACCTTTTACTCAGTAGAATGGAGTGATCTGCAAACAAAGAACTCATATACTTGCAAAAATGGGCATTAGATCATGTACCATTTACTAATTGAAATCAAAACAACATGAGATACAACTGAATAAGACAATGCTCTTTTAGATCTCTAAGAGTAAATAAATAAATAGATAACTTGAAACTACAAATATCTATTCTTATGTGCTTACATAAGCCCTCTAAAGCATTGATCAATAACCACAGATTAGCAAAGCAAGAGAAAAATTGAAATTGTATCACCTCATTCACCAAAGCACATGCATCCAAGAACTACATCGCATGAGCCTCCAAAGCCTTTCTTTATTCAAATGGTTGCATGAAAGCAACAAGTATTACAATATTTCACCAGAGGTTCTCTACAAAAATCATCCACACTGTAGAGTTAAAAAGAGCCTCTACTTATACAAATTACCAAGCCCTAGGGGGGAATTTATGAACTGCAGAACAACTCAGCATGTAACTGAGCTAAAACCGGAGCTGAACTGAGCTAACACACCCAATCAGCACCAACACATCCAATCAAATCGACACCAAAATCTATCGGCTTCATTCACTCATGTGTGAGTTCCAAGGTGGGTGAGGTCATTACACCCCTCACGTGATTGTACGGCTCTCCATATGACGTTAGAAAACATATGCTTGTCGTCCATGCTTTGGAAAATATTAAACGCAATAAACCAACTCACGGTTTATTTATGAGTGACGTGGATGAGGGGAGGTCCCCACCATCCTCACGCGAGCATGCTAGCGTGAGTCCTCATAGTGAGCTGACCTCACCACAAAACTTTACCTGTTTACCTTGCAACAACACCAAAATGGATTTACACATGAACCAAGGTTTTTTTAAATGACGTGGATATAAAGGGGATCCACTCCTTGGCTAGCTCACGACTTACCTTCACTTGACGTCACCTCTTTTTAATGAAATCGTGACCATACCATGGGTTTTAATTTTAAAATTTTCATTTGAAATGTAGAGGGGACCACACCAAACCATTCGCTAGCTTCCAACAACAATGCTAACATGAGACCCTACCTCACCTTCACGTCACCCCTTCTTTTTATTCAAATTGTGGTCATACCTTTAAACCATAGCTTAAGTCATATCATATGTTGAAGTGGTTACATGGCATGAGGGACCCACCTCCATGTCACACCCATCATTTAAAATATATTTATTTGACTTCGAAAATGACTTTTTTAATTTTTTGGATTTTATGCAATTTGTCCTTTTTTAGCATTAAAATGCCATTCTGAAGCATTTTTAGCCGAATGATGACTTTCGGGATGCTCCGGCTGCTCGACTGACGATGAAAGTGATCCCTGGGGTGAAGATGCTGCTCTGGGCTTGAAAATGAGCCCAACCACGTCAAAAACGGACTCCAGATCATTCATTTATTACATTTTGAAATTTTCCATTTAAACCATTAAAAAATGGCTTAAAAAAACGGAGAAAATTATTTTTTCTCGGAATCAAACGAAACTTTAGGGGGACCTAGTACATGTTCATACGACTCAATCGGAATGCCTAGCATGACAAAAAATACTGACACGAAGGCTCTAATAACCTCCCAAGGCCGAAACAACAAGACAACTACCCCAGCTTTGGAGGAGCGAGTGAAAAACTCAGAAATTATTGGTCGTTTGTTCAACAGCCAATAATAAGCAAGGGAAAAAACACTCGGGGCTAGTCGGCTTGATGCCCAAGTCCGGGAAGCCGAGCCTTTTATAAAAATTTAAATGCTAGGACATTTTTTACAATTTCCCCCAAGGGGTATGAACACGTATTTACAAAAAATTCTGAACAGACTCCCAGAAAAAGGCTGGCGGACTTCTGAATTCTGATCATGAACAAGTGTACTTGTTCAATGCTCTGGCGGCTCACCGAAAAATCCACTAAGTGCAAAATTAGTGGATAACATAATGATTTGTAGAGCATGTCTTGACCTATGAACGCTTGCAGCAGATGGATGCTAGCCTGAGTTATATTACTGGTTATGTGGTCACTTACAGATTATTATTTGGTCTATCTGGATGTTGTAGATGATCATACAGAAACCTAGAGGGGGTATGAGTATACACCTCAGATGGATTTGGACTCTCTAAGTCTAGTGAGACAGCTTATTTTCAATTCCGGGCACTTGCAGAGATGATTTGGTTCAGTGTACCCTTCTGGTACAGTTTTGCCATACTTGATGGCTTGTCTGAGTAGGGAGATATCTTTCTTGGATCTCCTAGGGCGCTGTATGAGGGATAGGGGGTCCAACCACTTGATTGTACCATATTACCCCCCTCCCAGAGAGCTTGGTGGGCTCAGTTGGATAACGCAGGCACCATTGGAGGCAGTTTTTGGCACTTCACATTTCTCGAGGCAGATAAAAAATAATTAAAATGGCTACTGAAGAATTCGATTTGGGCTACTGAGGCAAGGAATTGGCATGGGATGTGTTTTGATGATGAGGGTGATGTTTTTCACTCCTTCTCCAGTAGTTGCAGCACTTGGATGGGCCCACATCTATTTTTCGGGCATATTATATTATTTTCTGGAGCTTTTGGAGGCTCATGATTTCCTCAAGGAGCCACAATTTCACAGTTTAAAAATTATATTATTTTTATTGTGCCATGGGGACACCCAAAGGGAGTTAGTTAACACTCCATGGACCCACCATGTGCTTCATTTATCTTTTGTTGAGTGGGATCCCCTCTCCTAGGGTGATTTAGTCTACTTTTATATTATATTATTGGATTGATCCATGTATTGTATGTTGAGCTCATCTCAACCATCGATTAGAACATTTGTATTTTTTAATCTTAGCCATGCATTTGAAAAGTGGTTAGGATTTTGGTTCTCTCATTCCTATTTAAAGAAGAGAGCTTCTCATTTGTAAGGGGTCTTTGGCTCTTGGATCTAGATAATAGAAAAACTTTTCTTGTGGATATTTTTTGCATCTCCTTTGCATCTGGTGTTCTTAGATGGTGATTGGAAAATCTTTTGCTTCCTAGCATTTGGGTATTTGTTGTGAGATCTATATATATTTTCGGGAAACATTGTCTTGTCTACAAGAGGGCTACTTTAGCTTGGGCGTTTTTGTAGGGGCTCCTCAACTTGCTTGGATTGGCTTCGCTTGTATCAGGGGGTTTTCATTAGCATCATTGTGATCTATGATTTTATTTTGTTATTTTTCTGTAGCATTTGCTATTTTCTCACGATGCAGCAAATTTGATATGGTTGACGTTTGTTGTGCAGGAGAGAGGGTGCATTGGCTTCTTGGAGCAAAACGTTGGACATAGAACTCACTCAAGTCTTCTCAAATTGATCTAGATAGCAGGGATCATCATCATCAAGGCATCTACAAGGTTTTTTAGGTAAGATCTATAGGTTAGTTCTTCTTTTCCAGATCTCAATCCATTGGCGTCTGTATCTTCATTTTTAACTAAAAAACCCTAAATAATAAAAAAAACCAAAAATATTAAAGATCAAACCGCTTGATCTCGGGACAAACCTTTTCTAGGTTTCATAGATCGGGTCATGCCCTAAGAGGATCTTCCTCAATGCTGAGCAAAAAGTGACCCATTTGGCCTAGATCTGAGAAACTGGCCTCCAAACCCTAGCGCTATCCTCCATTGCTGCCATCTTTTTCCGTGATTTGATTTTTCTGGCAAACCGTTTCTTGGTTTTGTAGATCAGGGGAAACCCTAAGTGGGTCTTCCTCAACGTTGGGCTGAAAGTGACTCCGTTTTCCCAAATCCCAAGGTACTGTTTCTCCAAACCCTAGCGCTACCTCTCTTTTGCCTCTTTCTCTTGCGTTTTGACCTTTTTCTGGTGACTTGGATACTTTGACATTGTTATATCTTTCTTCGAGTTTATCCCTTGGTACTAGATAGCCCCAATCCCGTTTTCACCTGTTCTACCTTGGTCACGTTTCCCAAGGCAGCGGATATCTTCACCTCTTGCTAGTACCTTAACCCCAGATCTAGTATTTACCCCATAGGTCATCTGTGTCCCAGCTTGGATCAAATCTCATATCTCATAAACCTTGATCCAAAGCCTTGGTTCACCTGGTGACGCCATCCATAGATCTAGGGTTTCCATCACCTTACACCTTACGTACCTCAAGTCCATTTGGTTTGATATGGTGTTTAGGTATGATCTCTCTTGTCGAGAGTATATCCGGGTCTCCCCCATTGTTGTCTTGGGCTAAGATAACATAAAGTGAAGACTGCCTCGATTGGCGTGACAACCATCCATTTGGGAGTCGAGGCAATCTTGGTTCCACCTCCATAGTTGCTTGTCCCTCTACTGTCCATCTTGGATCCATCTCACATAGGCAACTACAAGGTTGGTGATAACAGCTTCCTCACCTACCTAGGGTTTCAAATAAAAGCAAGGGAAAAGGTACATTCATTCATTCTTGAGAGAAGAGTGAAGAGAAGAGAGAGCTGAGAGGAGGCACGAATTTCGAGGAGTTGGGCATTTTTAGACAACATGAGATTTGAGGTGGAGAGGTTCAGATTTGGCACGCATCCCAAGGTTGTCGTACAGTACAGTTTGAAGGACATGAGATTCAAGGTCAAGTAGGGCACTGAAATCGAGAAGGTTGGTTGCATTAATTACAGGCCGTACCCTGCACAAATTTCGAGGCTGTACACAGGCCATACAACACAAAAATCGAGGTCCATACAGTCTGTACGGACTGTACCTTTTTGCATGTTTTTTGAGGTGAATCTCATGCACATTTCTCGAGGCAGTAATCTGTTTTTTTGTGGCACAGAAATCGAGACCGTATGACAACATTAAATGCAGTCTGTACAACACCGATTCTGAGAAGAGCTGGCACAGTTTTTGAGGGCAGAATATTGTTGTCATTTCAAGCACGTTTTCCAAGAAGGATTTGCATAGAAATCGAGGCAACAATAGCACGAAAAACGAGACAAAATGCTAGGTCATTTTCCTTGGTTGAGATAAGTTGGATTTTGACTGTAAATGACTGTCTGATTTTTTTTCTAGAAGAAATAATAAAACTCTCTCTCTCTTTCTCTGACTGGTTTTCCCCTTGTGGGTTTTTCTAGGGCTATTGGCCAAAAATTTCCTAGTACTGTGTGTTGAATGGCGTGCATTTTATTTACTTTCTGTCCATGAAAAGATTGAAGTTACAACAGTGTTATTAAGTCTGAAATTTATGTTTATTTCCAGCATTTAAATTTCTGGGTTTGCAAATAAATTGGGACATTTTTTAACTTATGACCGAAGGCTGAAAACTTGTGAAAAATCTACATGGTATCAAAGCTGAGTGGGGCAGAAAACTAAATTTTTGCAAACAAAATAGTCATTTCCAGAATTCAGAAAAACTCTTGTGACAGTAGTAACATTTTGCTGAAACTTGTTCTTTAAGAAAACTGACTTCCGTTGGTTTGAGAACAGAGGATAGTCTATATGGGGCAGGGAACTTTGTCCCATGGAAGGCCTGGATATTACTTGTGTTGAAGGAGAATGAGTTGTGGGAGGAGGTAGTCAGAAATACTACAACTAATCCCATTGTGATTCCTGCTTCTACCGATGCGGTAGCATTTGCTGCCTTCAACAAGAAGGATATTAAGGCAATGAGGATTATCCTGGATGTTGTTAAAGATCATGTTATTCCACACATTTCAGCGAAGGATCATGCACATGAGATGTGGAGTGATTTGACCGGATTGTTTCAGAGTTCTAATGAGAATAGGAAGATGGTTCTGAGGGAGAAGCTGAAGAATATCAAGATGGTCAAAGGAGAGGCTTGTATGGCTTATCTTACTAGGATCTCTCAGGTGAGAGATGAGCTTGCAACTTTTGGAGTGGTTGTTACTGGTCTTGAGCTAGTGTGGACAACCTTGAATGGGGTGACTCCACCTTGGGCTGTGTTTGTACAGGGTTTGGTGGCTAGGGAGAACTTACCTTCATGGGATAGGGTCTGTGATGATTTTGTTTAGGAGGAGACTCAGAGGGGTTGCTTGCCGTGTAGTGCTTCTACTAGCAGGGAGGATGAGGACGAGGTGGCCTTGACAGCGAAGGGGAAGAAGAAGAACAAGAAGGGTCCCAAAAAGGGTGGGGCCACGCAGCTGGATGAGTAGAAGAAGGATTTGAGCACTGTAAAGTGCTTTGCATGTCACAAGATGGGACACTATGCTGGGTAGTGTCCAAACAAGAAGAAGAAGCAGCAACAGACAACAGCTTCAGCAGAGGTCGATGACTTTGTCGCGATATTTCAGAGTGAGTTTTCACTGTGCACTGGGCATGTTGAGATAGAGAGAGCATCTATTCCCACCAATGCGGATGTTGATAGACAGAGGGAGTTTTCCTTGGTGACAGACCATTCTTATAGTGCATCTACTTCCAGCACTTGGTATATTGATAGCGGAGTCTCGAGCCACATGGCAGGTGCTCGTGAGATGTTGTTTGAGCTTTCACAGACAGAGACAGATGTGGAGGTGCTGTTGGGAGATGACTCAGCAGTCAGAGTTGTTGGGCGTGGGACCATTACCTTTCAGAGGGAGTCTATGAGTCCCATGGTATTGAGAGATGTGTTGTATGTACCTGGGCTAAAGAAGAACCTAGTTTCAGTTTCCATGATCGAGGATCAAGGTCTTGGGGTGTCCTTCCTAGATGGACATGTGCATATGTTTCCCAAGACTGCAGGACCATCTGCTTTAGTTGCCATTGGAGTTAGACGCGGGAAACTGTATAGGCTCTTGTTTCAGCCTTAGCATGCCTTGTCACATAGCAGCGGCAGTGAGTTTTGGCATAGGAGGATGGCTCACTTGCATCGTCCAGCCTTGGGGTTGTTGAGACATATGGTTATAGGTTTACTGGAGTTCAGCACAAGGTAGAGTGATGTGTGTAGGGGGTGTTCTTTGGGAAATTACACCAAGACTTCTTTTCCGAGCAGTGAGAACAGGTCAGCAGGGGTCCTTGACTTGATACATTCAGATTTGTGCGGACTGATGTCTTCTGTTTCCTTGAGAGGATACGAGTATTATGTGAATTCATTGATGATCATTCCAGGAAGACCTGGATCTACTTTTTGAAGAGCAAGAAGTCCAAGGAAGTCTTGCAGAGGTTTCAAGAGTTCAATGCTCTTGTGGAGAACCAAACAGGGAGGAAGATCCGAGTTCTCAGATCGGATAACGAGGGTGAGTATACCTCCAAAGAGTTTGATGGATACTGCAGACAGGAGGGTATCAGGAGACAGTTGACAGTTCTTTATACTCCAGAGCAGAATGGAGTAGCGGAGAGGAAGAACAGGTCTATTGTTGGAGTAGCGAGAGCTATGTTACATGACCAGTCTCTTCCTTTCTTTCTCTGGCCTGAGGCTTGCAACACAGCTGTATATCTTCAGAACAAGAGTCCCCATCGTGCCGTGGGGAACATGACACCTGAGGAGTGTTTTTCAGGCAAGAAGCCTGAAGTTAGCCATTTTCGGATATTTGGTAGTTTGACTTACTCTCATGTCCCTTTTGAGAAGAGGACAAAGTTGGAGCCCATCGCAGAGAAGGGCATCTTTGTGGGCTATGATGAGACTTCGAAGGCCTTCCGTATTTACCTTTCCTCTCAGAGGAAAGTGGTTGTGAGAAGGGATGTGAAGTTTGAGGAGGAGCGGGCCTTCAGGGAGTCGAGAGAGTCAGAGCAAGGAGAGCAGCAGTTCCTGCACCTCAGTTTGTTACACAGGTACCATCAGTGTAGTAGTCAGGATCACAGGTTTCTGGAGTCAGAGGACCACACAGTGCAGGCACAGGTTTACTAGGTTCAGTGGTTTAGCCAGCCACTAGGTTCAGTGGTTTAGCCAGCAGGGTCTTCGGGGACAGGTGATGGGTCTACGATTACAGGTACACCGTACAGGGGATCGACATTAGGATCCCAGAGTTCTCCAGTAGTTGGTACTCCAGTTGCTGGTTCACAGGTTAATGGGGTTTATAGCTCTGGTAGTTCTTCAGATGAGGACAGGCCAATGTGGGAAGAATTTTCAGGGAAGAAGAAGCCTAAGTGGCTTCGGGAGACCTTGAAGGAAGCTCAAAAGTTTGGGACACCTAGGGAGTCAGTGAGGGCTGTCAAGATGCCTGACATATTGGGCATGTTGTTGGTGGCTAGTACACGTGATTTTGAGCCTTCTACTTTTGAGGAGGCCTCCCAGAATCATGTTTGGTGAGATGCCATGATGGATGAGTACCATTCCATCATGAAGAACGATGTGTGGGAGATAGTTCCGAGACCCGAGGGGAAGTCAGTGGTGACTTCTTGGTGGCTTTCCAAGCTAAAGCATGCAGCGGATGGGAGTGTGGAGAAGTACAAGGCCAGATTTGTAGCGCGGGGATTTTCACAGGTTGAGGGTATTGATAATGATGAGACTTTTGTGTCGGTTGCTTGGTATACTTCTATCAGGGCTTTGATTTCCATTGCGGCGGAAATGGGTTGGAAGATCCATCAGATGGATGTGAAGATCGCATTTCTCAATGGAATCATACAGGAGGAGATTTATGTTGAGCAGCCTCAGGGCTTTGAGATTCATGAGAGAGAGTCTCATGTTTGCAGGATGAAGAAAGCCTTATATGGGCTGAAGCAAGCTCTTGGAGCTTGGTACTCCAGGATCGATTCTTACTTGCTGAGGATGGGGTTTCAGAAGAGTGAAGCAAATCCGAATCTTTACTTCATCATGGTTGGAGATGATCCGCTTATTCTTCTGCGATATGTTGATGACTTGTTTATCACAAGGGGAGAGAGACCCATTGCAGCTTGCAAGAAGGATCTTGCAGCAGAGTACGAGATGACAGATATTGGGTTGATGCATTATTTTCTGGGATTGGAGGTTTGGTAGGAGCCTGGACATATTTTCCTGGGACAGGGAAAGTATGCAATTGATATTCTAAGGAGATTTAGGATGGAGGATTGCAGGCCGATGTCGACACCGTTGATCACCAACTAGAAGAAGCTTCATGCTTCTGAGTGAGAGTTGGTGGATCCCACTTTATACCGTCAACTCATTGGGTCATTGATATATTTGGTCAACACTCGCCCAAATTTGTGTTTTGCAGTGAACACTCTTAGTCAGTTCATGGTTGATCCTAGGAGTGTGCATTGGGTAGCTGCAAAACATGTGTTGCATTATCTAGCAGGGACAATGGATTTTGGTCTGCACTACAGGAGGTCAGATGGGATCATATTGGTTGGTTATAAAGACTCAGATTGGGAAGGCAGTGTGGCAGACTGGGAGAGCACTTCCGGATGTTGTTTCAGTTTGGGCTCGGCAGCAGTTTCGTGGTTCAGTCAGAAGCATAAATCTGTTGCTTTGAGTTCTGCAGAGGCTGAGTATATGGCAACCAGTCAGGCCAGCTGCGAGGCTTTGTGGCTTCGCAAGTTGCTGGTGAATTTATTTGGTCAGGAGTTGAGGCCTACGGTGATCTATTGTGACAATCAGAGTTGCATCCAGCTCTCTGAGAATCCAGTATTTCATGACCGGTCAAAGCACATTGAGATCAGGTATCATTTCATCTGAGACTATGTTTAGAAAGGAGCAGTGACTTTATAGTACATTTCCTCTGATGAGCAGGTAGCAGACATTTTGACGAAATCTTTGAGGGGCAAGTTTGTCTTCTTCAGAAACAAGTTGGGAGTGGTGCAGAACACCTTCCTCGGTAAGAGGGAGTGTTAATTTTGTACCTAGGAAAGTGTTCCCCTAGGTGACTTTAGCCTTAGTCACTTAGAAAGGGGAAATAAAGTGACCCTTGAAAGAATTTAATTTTTATGAGAATTAAATGGAGCATTTATTCTCATCCCTAGATCTAATCTAATCTTAACCATTGGATTAGATGCTTCCTCACTTACCTAGGGTTTTGTTGTCCGCCGATTGCACACCAGCAACAAAAATCTTTCGAAAGCTGTCTCATCAGTTGAGAAAGTGGGAGAGGTGTGACCTTGAAGGCAAGCACAGAGCTAGGTACTGTCACCTACTCCTAGCTCCTCCGTTTAGGCCAACTCCTAACGAAGCCAAGGGGGGTAGTCCCTAACAAAGAGTTTTCTATGGCTCAATGTTTAAGTTAATTTTTAGATGTTTCGGATGCGGATGGGTGTTGTTTAGGAGTTATTGTGATTTAAGATGATTAATGTGATGAATTGAGCACAAGACAAAGCAATCCACGTTGCTATCACCGGATTTGAAAGATAGACAAATATTTGAGAACTTCAGAATAGATAAAGCATTCACAGATATGATTTATAATCAAACATTCGATGGACAAATGGCCCAGATTATCAGCAATGCGTAAAAGATAGGATCAGTGCCTATGGAGTCAACTTATCAGAGATGCTTCGAGTGTAAATATGTGAATCCCAAAAGATGCCAGTGAATGTTAGGTTTTGCAAGTGCTCTTGGTCAGTTTTAAGAGTTTTTACTTGTGATCTTCACTTATGGTAGCTAGATGTCCTAACTGTTGGAGACATTTACCATCATACACACTCTTTTGGTCAAATTGGCCTAGTTAAACCACTATCCTAAGTATAATTGACATTAATTGACATCAGTGGAGCATTAATTGCCATCATCCAATCACATCCACGCCTACCTACAATCAAGGAGGCTAACTTAGCCTTCTCCTATAGTCAAGGAGGCCAACTGGAGCACTCCGAGGGTGATCTGAGTGACATTAATGCACCTAATTGCTAACTGGTGGTTACAATCAGTTCAACCAGTCAGTTAAGGCGCCTCCTGTCATTAAATATATTATTTAATGATTATTTATTATTATTTAATGATCTGGAGTCAACAAGGCGCCTCCACCAACTTCTGATGGTCAGTTCAGCTTCAGTTAACCTCATCGGGGTTCATTGAAGTCATGGAGCACTAGCACTTGATGGTTGGCTTGCTATGACATGTGTTTGATCTCCTTCAGTTGAGATTCAGTCATTTATTGCACTTCGACTTCAGTTAGGGTTTGGTGAGTCAATTAGGGTTTTGGTCAAGTGGTTAACTGAGTGTGAACCAATGGTGGAGAGTCAGTTAAGCTAGACTCACTCACTGAATTCGAATTGTCTCCTTAGGTATTCGAATTCTTCATGGAGTTAAGCTATTGCTTGACATTGGTATTGTAACCATTCATTGTTTATTAAATATACAGAGAGGAAACCAATTCCGGGTCCGATTAACACCATTTCATGAGTATTTGTTGATTATTCTTTCATGAGATTGATTCTTAGTTCCTAGATCATGTGCAAGAATTAATACTAACCGGTAATACCTTCAGTGGCTCCGTTCGAAGACATGACGGACCTGTTTGGGGTCAAAGGTAAGTGTTCAATAACTTAACTACCAGTGCCCATATTAGGTAGCCCGGCGTCCACACTTGGAATTTGCTCACATGCCTCGGTATTTATCGAACAACGCCGGTGCGTTGGTTATGGGGAAAAGTTTTAGTTAAGTTCCTCTTGTGGGGTTTAGAGATCCAATGCCGTTTCTGGGTATTCCGATCTAAGATCGGTCAAAGCATACTCCGGCAAGGAGGGAAGGAGGTTAATTAATTAAAGGGGTGTGAGTTGCGAATTTTATTAAGTTAAAAACTCTCCGACAGAGAACGCTCTTGACCTTGTCTTATGACCGTGGTTCAAGAGACTTAGCTAATCTATATGAAGCTAATGCAGGGATTATGCAAATCTAAAATGTTCTCCGGTAGAGAATGCTCTTGACTTGTGTTTCTGCAAGTTCAAGAGTCTTACTTATGGATTATTAATTGATTAAACAAGCACAAGATGATATTAGTTGCTTAGACTCTGCGATAGAGAGCACTCTTGATCCACCTTATGGTGAGATTCAAGAGATTTAAGTAGTTGATTAACTTAGAAAGATAAACAATTAAACTGAATAATCAACTTAGCAATGATGAATTAATAATTAATGATCTAAGCATGAGATGTAATGAATGATGAAAACTAGCACTAATCAAAGCATGCACACAACACAAGCCTCCCCAAATGGGGGAGGAAGAGAGTGGGGACTTAAAAACCCCACTCAAACAAAGATATTTTATTAAACTTTATACAATGTGCCTTAAGGAACCTGATCTTTGAAAGGACTTTTCAAATAAAGGTAAAATAACTCTACAAATATTGTAACCTGTAAAAATGAGAGTGTCTTGTATTTTTACTTTTGAGATCTTTTATTAAACTTTGAAAAGGGAAAAGAGAAGAAGTTTGAAGAGAGTAAAAAAGAACAAAAGAAAAGAGGGCTGAAAAAATAGAAGATGAGAGAAGGAAGGCAAACAAACTAAGCAAGAATCAAAACCAAAGAAAGGGGAGAATAGGGCAGCCAACTATGAAGCTAAGGGATGAACAAAATCGAAGAAAACGGGGCAGCGAAAGAAGAAATAAGTGGCTGTCATAAAAAATGCAAAACAGAACAGCGAATAAAAAGGAAAAGAAAAGGCCAAAAACAAGGTTAAAGGAAGCCCAAAAACTAGGGCAAAAAGAGGCAAAAAAGGGAAGAAAGCTAGGACACACTAGGGCTGTCCAAAAAGAGAAAAAGGGATGGTAAAAAATGTACTAACAGGGCAGCGATGAAGAAGAGGTAAAATAAACAAAGTAAAGCGACCGGTAGGAAAGGGATTAAGAAGAGGGACAATGGGAAGTTTTTTTGCAGCTTAATTCTTTAGTTTTTTGCAAGTTTTCTCGCTTAACCTGTCATGGAGAGAGAAAAAACCAGCGAGCTATTTACTTGCAAAATGATGGGTTAAACAATATAATATACTACAAAAATACACCTAGCATTTGAGCAAAATATATGAACCTTGTGCTGCTTCAAATACCAACTAGATCTAAGAGAAAGAACACTTCCTAGATCTAGAAATGGAAGCAAGTAGATGCAAAAGATTTACTTTATAGATCAAGATACTACTTGCAACATAAAGTAAAATAATGAGAAAATTTGACTTTAGGGTGAATGGAGAAGATGAACCACTTGCATCTTGAATCCCTGAAATCACTTTGGATCCCAATGGCATGCAGCTGCTAGGTACATATGCTTTGTTCCAAGAAGAGTAGATGCAACTTAACTTAGCCTCTTACTTGGTACAATGAAGTGATCTGCAAAACAATCTTATAAACTTGGCAACATGGGGGGTAAAACATGTATTATTTACTAATCAAATCTCAAAAGCATGAAATACAGCTGAATAAAACAATGCTCTTTGAGGGTTTTAAAAGTAAATGAAATAAACAGGTAACTTGAAGCTACAAATACCTATTCCTATGTGCTTATAGAAGCCCTCTAAAGCATGTATTAATACCCACACATTATCAAAAGTAAAGAAACTAGAACAATTTCACCTCATTAGCAGGAACATATGCACCCAGGATCCACACAGCATGAGCCTCCAAAGCCTTTCTTTATTACAAAATAGGTTGCATAAGAGCAACAAGCATTACAATATTTTACCAGAGGTTCTTTACATCAATCATCCACCTTGATAGAGCTGAAAGAGCCTCTATTTATACAATGAGAGAGTGCTAAAACCCTAAAACCAAACCTCGAACCCTAACCAGCCTGGCCACCAAACAGAGGTCCAAACCTAAATCGGAGAACCGGGAGTGAGGGGAGGCCTCCAGCCAGGCAAGGCGCCCCCACTCCAACCCTAAACACTGAAATCCACCCACAGATGAGCCCACACGTGTGGAAGGCGCCCTCAGGAGAGAGAGGGGCGTGAGCTGCTGAAGGAGGCACCCTGCTGCATGGGAAAGCTGCCTGCTAGGTCTGGAAACCTACTTTGTTAGGTCTGGGAAGCCTATTGATGGTGTAAGCTTCAGTCTTCACCTTGATCAAATCACCGGACCAATGAGAGCTCTCCATCTCATCTTTAGCTGGAGATGACATGTCTGATAACTGATAATAAATTAATTGCTCTCTTAATGATGACTGAAGCTGAGTTATGATAACTCCAATCATCATAAGTGCTCCATGAGATGTCATTTAGCCTTTTATTTGACTAAATTTGGATTAATTTGGAGAGTTTTATTTTTCTCCAAAATAATCATTTTTTAATAAAAATTCATTTCTTTACTCAAAACTGACTTTTTTGAGAAAAAAAGCATTATGTGTTCGGTTGTTGATCTGAAAGTTGGTTCTAACTGGCTGGCTGATTAAGAATGATTTTTGGCTTAAGGTTAGAGCCATCAATCACTGAATTCGGAGTCTGGATGACCGACTTACCACGAACGGGTTTTTTCCATTTAATTTATGGAAAAATTAACCCAAAAAACTCAGGAAAAGTAATTAAAAATAAAAAAATAAAAAAATTAAAAAATAATTTTTCATTGTTCGAAAAAGATTTTTTCGAAATTTTTTTATGTGTCCAGACTCGAGATGACTTAGGACATGACCATGATCTACCTAAATAATGTCTAGTAGGCTTATAACACTCAGTTGGGCTCTAATAACCCCCCAAGGCCCAGAATTCAACATCGGGCATTCCAGCTTTGGAGGAAGCGGGAGAAAACCTCGTTAATTATACTCGGCTAAAGGCAAAGCATAATTGCTAGGGGCAAAAAACTCCCTGGAATACCCTATTTGAGATTCTACGTCGTAGGAGACCGAACCACTCAAAAATATCCTACTAGCACATTTTATTACAAACCCCACGGGGCCATGGTCAAAATTATTCAAATAAAAAAGTGACTAGCCAATATTGGCTAGACAAGCAGACGGATCAACTGATACACTGGAATCAGACTTTGAACAAGTCTGTCAACTGGTGGCTTCTCAAGTAACCCAACTATGGTACAAAAAAGTTGGTAACAGGTTTCAAACAAAAGCAAGGGAAAAGGCACATTTATTCATTCTTGAGAGAAGAGTGAAGAGAAGACAGAGCTGAGAGGAGGCATGAATTTTGAAGAGTTGGGCATTTCCAGACAACATGAGATTCGAGGTGGAGAGGTTCATATTTGGCACGCATCTCAAGGATGTCGTACAGTACAGTTTGAAGGACACGAGATTTGAGGTCAATCAGGGCACTAAAATCGAGAAGGTTGGCTGCATTAATTACAGGTCGTACCTTGCAGGAATTTCGAGGTTGTATATAGGCCGTACATCACAGAAATCGAGGTCTGTATGGACTTTACCTTTCTGCACGTTTTTTGAGGTGAATCTCAGGCACATTTCTCGAGGCAGTAATCTGTTTTTTGTGGCACAGAAATCGAGGCCGTACGACAGCATTAAATGCAGTTTGTACAGTATGGATTCTGAGAAGTGCTGGCACAGTTTTGAGGGCAGAATATTGTTATCATTTTAGACACGTTTTCCAAGAAGGATTTGCACAGAAATTGAGGCAGCAATAGCACGAAAAACGAGACAGATTGTTGGGTCATTTTCCTTGGTTGAGATGAGTTGGATTTTGACTGTAAATGACTGTTTGATTTTTTTCTAGAAGAAATAATAAAACTCTCTCTTTCTTTGACGTCCCCTTGTGGGTTTTTCCAGGGCCATTGGCCAAATTTTTTTGAGTACTGTGTGTTGAATGGCGTGCATTTTATTTACTTTCTGTCCATGAAAAGATTGAAGTTACAACAGTGTTATTAAGTCTGAAATTTATGTTTATTTCCAACATTTAAATTTCTGGGTTTGCAAATAAACTGAGACATTTTTTAACTTATAACCGGAGGCTCAGAACTTGTGAAAAATCTACAATCCTGAGGTAAATCTGGAATACAAATTGTTAAAGTATTGTAACTTCAGAAGATAGTCTGTTGTACTTTTGTTGTATTCTCCTTCGAAGATGTTATTCCTCCATTAGGATGTCCTTGATGTAATTGGTCATGGAAATGTCATGAGGTGAATACTTTGTTGTAATTTGGGGCAATAGTACCCACAAAAGTAATATATAAAATGTATTTTGAGTCTCCCAAGGTAGGTCAACCCTCATTAGGAAACTTGGTCGATCTAGTTAGTTATTTGAGGCACTCGCCTAATGAATATAAATAGGTGAGGTGCCTCTCTCATTCTCACACATCTTACACTCAAGTATTGCGCTGGAGAGAGAGAGAAAGAGTCTACTATGGAAGATGAGCAACTATTCTTGTTGCTGGGGTTTTACACCATACTTGGTCGAATTCTATACTGAGGAAGTTTTGCGGGGTTTTCTCCCTTGTGGTTTCCCTGAGGAAAATCTTTGTGTTCTCTTGTGTTGCTGCACTTATCTCTCTTTCAATGATCCTTTGCTTATGGTTATGATGTTATGATACTAAATGTTTTTAGATATTGTATAACCATTAAAAATCTAACATGGTATCAGAGCCACCCTGAAAGAAGTCTTTGTGCAACCGAAACACTGCTACAACTACAGATACTGAAGATTAGGGTTTCATGCTTGAAAACCCTAGAAGACAAAAACTAGTCATGTTGGGACTTTCGCTAAAACTCGATATTGGGGAAGGCTCAGGAGCTGAAACTTTGACAGACCAAAGATAAAATCTTACTCTACCATGTGTAAAAGTTTCAGCCTCAGATTCGCTATAATATAGGAGATATGATTCCTCCAACTCATGGTTCCAACCTCTCCTAGAATTCAGCCTTAAACATGTGACCTAGGGAGAATCGCTATATCTCGGGCTAGGAAGCCCCAAATGAAATTTCGCAAGATGTTGCAGATAGGGCATAGACTGTAGTTTATGTGGTAAAAGTTGCAGATCCTGAAGGTGAAACAGTGACATGTGGCAGTCCGTACAAGTTCGCTATGCTGAACAGTCCTGAAATAAGTCACCTTGGGAAACTTCGCATAAGTCCCACCCGGTGAATCCAATTATGCTCTAACCTGTGGGGTTGGAAAGAAGGCAGACCAGGCTACCTCAGGACGAAGTTTTAGACCTCGAGCAGCCGAAAATTCAGAGCTATAGTAGAAACAAGATCAGTCATTTTTGCAGAAGAAACCGAAGAAAAACTAGGGCTTCCTGTTTCAGGCACTTCCCTCCACCAATCAGTTGAAGGAGGACCATCAAATTCGCCCTAGGAGGGCACATCTCTTTATGTAAAAGGTTTATCATTTTGTGGACTTTCATTTTTTTGACCTAACACTGTTGTCGGAGAAAACTAGGGCATGAGATATATTGTAGTTCTGTCCACAGTTTTGGGAAAATAAGTATGCTACTCAACTTGCCTTGAGGAGGCACATTTTTCTATCCAATAAGATTTGAAAGATACCTAAGTTGAAAAATTAGGGTTTCTCTGTCAAATCCTAGGTCCACCAGAAGCAGCCTTTCAAAAAATCCTTCAAGCAAGCATAAAGTTGAAGCAATCTCACTAGTAAGTTCCATCCTCTCTATTTCCGTTTGAGGTTCTCATTCTTATCATGATGACAAACAGTACCAAGCTTGAGGACAAGCGTGAAAGAGTCGAGAACTTCTAAGCATGGAATTATAGAGTGTTTATCATACTTGAAGAAGCATGCCATGAAGAACTATGTCAAAGAAGAAGCTACAGATCCAGACAGAGATGAAGTCGAAGCAAAGAAGGACCTAGTCAAAACAAAGATGAGTATTTCCGTCTCCATTGGATCTCACATGTATCATCCTTGAAGACTCCCAAGGATATGTTCGATGCAATGAACAAGCATGTACGAAGATGACCTTGAGAACTCAACTCAAGGATGTGAAGGTGCAATGTCAGAAAACATTCATTGATTACTTCACGAGAAGATCTCATCTCAAGGAGCAATTAGAAGCCATTGAAGACAATGTTAAAGAAGTAGAAGCATAAATTATCATTTTATATGGTCTTCCAAATTCAATCAAGAGAGTTGTTCTAATAGGAAGATCACATATGGAGGAGTGCACGATTGATTAATGGAAAAAGAAGAAGAGATGACAATCAAGCCCTGACAACTCATGCCAAGCAGAGAAAGAACAAGAAGGAATAACATTCCCGCCAAGAATGGAAGGACATCTCACAACTCAATAATTCAATTATGATGGAAGGATGATATGATCTAGAAGTACCGGTCGGTAATACAGAATGATGTTTGGATATGAGTTCAAGACATGAAGGGAAGTTTTATGAAGTCTTCCAAGTAGATCTACAAGATCAAGTATCTGTAGATCAGAGTATCAAAAGATACCAAGCAAGGTTTGTGGTTTCTATCAAAAAGAGAGAGTCGACAAGACACTGCTCTAGGGGCTAGACACACCTCTTCAGTAGTAGATATTACATTAGACAATTGGTGTAATCAAAGTAGAAGAACAGATCAAGCAACCTAGATGGTTTGAGACTCTCTACAGAGAACCACCTATGCATAGAAGGATTGGTACACGCTTAGTAGGCACCCGTGGGATAGCACATACAATTACATAAGGAGCTTGAGGATAAGCTAAAGTGATGTAGATCCCAACCTTTACTATAGGGTTGAAGATAGAATCCTATAATGGATGAAAAGCTCATAGATGGGTGCAAGAGAAAAACTTGAAACAAAGTTTGAGATGAAGAATCTTGATATCTAGTGACCTCGACAGGTGACATAGATGGATATAAAGAAGACTAGTAGCAGAGGAGGCTACCTGTCACTCCAATGTCCTAATACAGATGCAGAGGGAGGATGGTGCTCCACCTCAGAGGGAGTGACTACGGTAGATCTCAAAGCTCGAGAATCTTGACATGATTCTTAGGATTAGAGGTATGATGAAATTTAGAGGACATTTTACTTATCCAAGTAAAATATGCAGAGCAAATGGTGTGGAACGTAAAGGGTACTGCAGAGAAATGATGACTTTATTTGATTTGATAGTGCTACGAACAGAAATATCACTCCAACATGTTGCATAAAGCAGAGTGTTTCTCTCAATACAACCAAGGATGAATATATTGCAGCTGAGAAGAAAACAAGTAACGATTCCTCAAAGTAACGAGGAATATGATCTAGAAGAATTATACTGATGAAGATGAAGATTATACTCTTATCCATTTCATCATTTGATAAGAAGAGATGCACTGGCAGGACACACAAACACAGTCCTATGTGATCTATGGTGTAAGAGGACTTGCTCACTATTTTCGATCATGAGAAAGATAGGAACAGGTTCTCAGAATCAGACGATGAAGTGGAACACATTGGCAGAGACTCCAGCAATCCAAGAAGACAGAGATCAAGATGGAGTCCACCAAACAAACAAAGATAAGTATTTGAATTGTGATTTCCTATATATCTAGTTGTTCAAGATGTGTACATAGATATGTTTCTAGATTTAGGAAATGCATTATGCATATTAGAATATTTGTAGTTTACTACTAATATACAGGTGATGGGTAAGTGGCTTATGTTGTTGTACAACATTCCATTGCTACTTATGAAACCTCCTTGCTGAAATGATGTCTTGGCAAAATGGAAGGCATATAGAAAGTTACCGTATGTATATGGGATATAGATGATTGTTGCATTAGCGGAAATAGTTGCATGAGTACATATATCTTTATGCATAAGAATTTGTCATTTTGAATATGTTACGAAATGTTTCTAATCATACAACTGTATTTGACTTGTAGGAAGGATTGCAATCACCTACAAGAGAAGAAATGATGAAGTTACAGATGTATGATACAGTTGTGGATGTACGATACAATTGCGGATTTACAAGAGAAGAATGATACAGTTACAGATGCACAAAAGAAGAATGATGCAAGTTGTAAATGTACGATGCAGTTATAGATGTACAAAATGTTAAAGAACAAGTTGCAGAAGGGAGCTGTAAAACTCAAGTATGTTCCTACAGAGGAGCAAGTGGCAGATGTGTTAACTAAGCCTCTGGCTCGTGTAAAGTTTGAATACTTCCGAGACAAGCTTAGTGTAGTCCGAAAGGACCTCTCTCGAAAGAGGGAGTGACACCAGATGGATGCAGTGGTGAGTAGCTCAGTCTAGAGGAGGGTAAGTCTGGCTAGGCTTGTTTGGCCCGAAAGGGTTAGTAAGTCAAACGAGGCTTGTTGATCCTAAAGTCTATCATTTTATTTACTTGTTTGATTAGATCTAAGAAGTGCTTTGTTTCATAATCAGAATCTTAGATCTAGTTTCTCTTTCCTAGTACTCAAAGTAATAAAATCTTTCTATCTTTCGGTAAATACTAGGTTGTATTTTCTTATTGTATTTTATTGACTAACCCACTGATTTACAAATACATAGCTTGCTGTTTTTTGCTTTTTCGTGACAGGTTAAGTGGAGATGTTGGCAAAGATTTGAGGTTTTAGGCTCCTCAAATCACCTCTAATTCCCCCTTCTTCATTCCCCTTCTTTGGAATGCTTTGTATGCCTTTTTGATAATTTTCCAATATCAAAAGGGAGCCCCAAACATCAAAGCATTGTAATAATTAATAAAGAGAAAGTGGGATAAATTCAGGGGAAGCCTGTATCGTCCAATGTCTATTTTCGCACTTTACTTTGTTTTGTACCTACACAATAAATTGTTAGAGTAGAATAGAGAGAGTAAACTTCATCTTCTGAAAAAGTTTGCTAGAGCTCAATTTGCTAGTGTAGTTTTGCTTCAGTTTTCAAGCATTTTTATCTCATTAAAATTGTTAAAAAGAACCCAAAGTCTCTTGAATCTCATTGAAAAGTGGATCAAGAGCACTCTCTATCAGAGAGGTTTTGCTTTTTGTCTTATTTAGATTTCCTGTTTTCATATACATTGCTAAATGAAAAGAACATAAAATCTCTTGAATCTCATCGAAAGGTGGATCAAGAGTGCTCTTTGTTGGAGAGTTTGTTGTTTAATTTTTAGTTTATTTACTTTAGATTTTCTACCTTTTCCATAAATCTCTTGAATCTCGTCATAAGGCAGATCAAGAGTGCTTTTTGTCGGAGAGTTTTTTGATGGTTTTTGTTCACATCGGTTAATAAAATTGAAATTTACATTTACTACAATGTGTATGCTCTATCCACTTGTGGGATACCCAGACTCAGTTGTAGATTCTTTAATCTTCACATTTTAATCCACTTCAACCATAAATAAAACACTCTCCCAAGAAAACCAACGAAAATCCAGCGTTGATCGCTAATAATCGAAAGTGGGAAAATTTTGCCTGGGAACGCGGGAACCATTGTACCGAGACCTTGAAAGCACAGTTAGGCTACATCCTTGTTGGTGTAGTGTTGAACACCGCTTTAGAGACTCCGAACAACCCACATGTTCTTGTATAGAACCACTTAAAATATTATCCGGACATATCTCTAGTATTGAAAGGTATATCTTGGAGATCCCTTTCCCTTTTAATAATCAACTTCACCCCTAAAAATTAACAATAAAATTTACCAAGAACACTTGCAAAATGTTGATTTTTCTGAACAACATCGAGAGCCATTCTCTTAGGAGAATGGGGACACCTGGTTCGGGACCACGGTGTAGACTCAACCTGGTGTTGAGTGACCATTCTGTTGAATGGTAAATATCTGGTCCTTGACCATGATATGGACCTAGCTCTGCCTTGGGTAGACTCAACCCATTGTTGAGTGACCATTCCATTGAATGGTAGACATCTGGTCCGAGACCACGATGTGGACTAGTCTAGTATTGGTAGACTCAGCTTAATTCTGTGTAGCCATTCTCTTGGAGATTGGAGGCACCTGGTCTGTTACCAGAAAGGCACTATAAGCCCTAGACTTGGTCTAGGCATGTGTGACACTTTGACCCTTGATTAATGGGCTTCGTATTCTTCTCCAAGGCTTAGCCACCCTTGGTTAAGATACCCTAGTACCTTAGCTTGGTGTCACACAGAGTGTGAGATAAAAACATTCGTAACTTTCTTGGTTTATGGTGATTTACTTTGAATGGAATCAAAAGACCACAGGTAATGACCACAGGGGCACTTGGAAAAAGACTAAAAGAAAAAGTAAAAAATACATAAGGACTTTTGGACCACAGGTGAAAGTAAAAAATAAATAAGGAATTTTGGTAAAAGTCAAAAATACATAAATGACCTTTTAGACTACAGAAAGGTAAAAAGCTAAAAGTGAAAATTAGAAAAGAATAAATAATATTATTTTGTTTTTTCTAATTTTGGTCCACTTACAGGTGACTCAAGGATATAAAAGAAGATCAAGTCGTTTCATTATCACACACACTCTTGCTCTCATAGGTGAAGCTGCTCTTACTAAAGATTTCACAGAAGGTTGTTTTTATGGTTTTTCCCTAGCATGGATAAGTCTAGCTATGGCATCCATCTATTTTTTGTTTTACCCTACAGTTAGGGTTTTTTTCTCCTTCCTCCACGAACAACAACAGATCTCTCACTGGTAGCTGTGGTTTCATCTTCGGGAAGCCTCATTCTTCCACGACACCCTACTCTTCCATTGACAGCCACCTCAGCTCCTCGGGTAGCCCTGCTAACCTTACAACAGAGCTCGGGAGCATCTTCGGGCACCCACAGTAGGGCTCGAGAGCTCTCACAGCAGCTTCGGGCTGCCAACAACAGACCCGGGCTGCCTGCTACAGGCCATGGGCTGCTAATAGTAGACCCAGAGGGCTTCCAGGCAGGCACTAAGGCCTCGGCCCTAGTCTCGTGTTGCCCAAAATAGAACCCGGGTAGGCTGGGCAGATAAAAAACCAGTCGGGTAGGAGCAGAAAGAACTCGGGAAGGTACAAAAGATATCCGGGCAGGTAAGAAGAATTTTCTGGGCAGCCCTTATCAGTTTTTGGGCAGATCGGGCAGAGCTGAGGTATTTCGAGAAGATTGACAAGTCTTTTTGGGCAACCTGATTTGTTCTTGGGCAGAAAAGAGAAAAAGGGCTACAAGCCCTATTTTCTGGAAAAAGCCCTAATTGGGCATTCTTTTATGTGATTGGAAAATTGATCTTCTGGGTTTGTGGTTAACCCTATAAGGGTTTGTGGAACTGTTTGAAAAATTTCTTAAGTTATCTCATTTACGAGATGAGCTACTAATGCTTTTTGGGGTTTTTGTCCTTTAAAGGTTTCTCCAGTGAAAAATTCTTGTGTCCATTGTGTTGATGTGATGAACGTTGTTTTATTGCACTTGTCATTTGTTTATGTTCGTCTGCAATTTTAAAAAGTATCATGCTAATGCTAAAATGCAACACAAAACGTTCTCAAGTACACCTTAGACTTGTATCAAGCATCCTAAGCACTCCATTTGGCACTGGTCTTATCAATTATTCATTTGCTTATTATCTATTTGGAGCACTTGTTTATCTATTTTCATATCATACTATGGATGCTTTACTTTGAAATTGTCATTGTCAAGTGGTTATGCATCTTTAATTATCTTGCAAGTACTTACTTGGGTCATTTATTGTAAATCTCTTTTAAAAACTCCTAAAAAACACCCATCCTCATCATACACCCAAATTTTTTTTTAAAACATAAGAGCCTTCGAAACTCTTTGTAGGGTCTACCTCCCTTGGCTTCGTTAGGAGTTTGCCTAAACCGAGGAGTCAGGATTAGGTGACAACACATGTCTCTTTGCTTGCCCCCAAGGCCACACCTTTCCCACTTGGGAAACAACTTTCGAAAGATTTTTGTTGACGGTGTGCACATCGACGGGTAACAGATCCTAGGGGGATTAGTATGTCTGGATAGGCTTGTTTGGCCCGAAAGGGTTAGTGAGCCAGACAAGGCTTGTTTGGTCCCTGGGGAGATCCATCTGTCTAACTAGTCTTGTTTGGCTCGAAAGAGTTAGTAAGTTAGACAAAATGCTTGGATGGATCTACCAGAGAACTCACCGTGATGTTGCTCCAAGACGTTGAAGGGCAAGATGTATCCTTAGTATTGCTATACTGTTGATAGTTGAGATGATTACTTTAGTATTGTTATATTGATGTTTGCTGAGATGATTGTTGAAATGTTTACTTCAGTATTGATGATTGTTGAGATGATTGCTTCAGTATTGTTATACTGATGATTGCTGAGATGTTTGCTTCGGTATTGTTATACCGATGATTGCTGAGATGTGTGCTTCAATATTGCTATACCGATGATTGTTGAGATAGTTCAAGTGTTGTTACACTGATGATTGATGATTGTTGATTGTTGAATTGATTGCTGAGATAGTTTCAGTATTCCTATACTGATGTAGCAGGATCAGTATTTTCATATTGATGTTGTTTGGATGATTGTTGAGATAGTTTCAATATTCCCATACTGATATGACAGGTTCAATGTTTTTTCATACTGATATTGATGTGGCAAGCTCAATATATCTATACTGATGTTGATAAGTCAGTTTCAGTATTTCTATACTGATAATGATGAGGTAGTTTCAATATTTATATATTGATGTTGATAAGATAGTTTCAGTATTTCTATACTGATGATGGTGAGGTAATTTCAGTATTTCTATACTGATATTGATGATGATGTTGCTTCAACATTTGTATGTTGATGCTGATGATGTGGTTATGGTCCCACCACCTTGTGTTGATGATGCTGATATGATTGTGGTCCTAGCACCCTGTGTTGATAATGTTGTTGTGGTTGAAGTCACAACACTTTGTGTTGACGATGATGTCGTTTCAACATTTATATGTTGATGATGATGATGTTCCAGCATCTCTATGCTGATAATGCAGAAGATGATATATCATTTATTGACGATGTTTCTTTAGCACTAACATGCTAATGATGTTGTTGTTGTTTCAGTATTTACATGTTGATGATGCAGATGATGATGTTTCAGTATTTACGTACTGATGATGCAGATGAAGATTTAGTATTCACATACTGATGTGGCAAAAGAAGATTCAGTATTCACATACTGATGTTACAGAAGAAGGTTCAAAAGATGATTCAGTATTCACATACTGATGTGGCAAAAGATGATTCAGTATTCACATACTGATGTTACAGAAGAAGGTTCAATATTCAGAAGATGATTCTCTATTCACATACTGATGTGGCAGAAGATGATTCAGTATCCACATACTGATATCCCAGAAGATGATTCAGTATTCATATACTGACGTGACAGAAGATGATTCAGTATTCACATATTGGTGCTACAGAAGATGATCCAAAAGATGATTCATATGATTCAATATCCACATATTGATGCTACAAAAGATGATCTAGAAGATGATTCAGTATTTATATACTGATAGAAGATGATTCAACATGTACAAAAGATGATTCAGTATTTACATACTGAGATTGTAGAAGATGATCTAGCTAAGATCGACGATAAAGATGTATGATGATGTTCCAAAACTTCCTATGACATGTAGAGATTCACCAGTCAGTTGTACAATTGTGATGATAGTTGTTGTTGATGTAGAATACCTTCCTAGTTAAGAGGGAGCGTTAAAGTATTGTAACTTCAGAAGATATTTTATTGTACTTTTGTTGTATGCTCCTTCGGAGATGTTATTCCTCCATTAGGAGATGTCCTTGATGTAATTGGTCATGTAAAAGTCATGAGGTAAACCCTCTGTTGTAAGCCGGGGCAATAGTACCCACAAAAGTAATAAATACAGTGTATTTTGAGTCTCCCAAGGTAGGTTGGCTCTAATTAGGGAACCTGGCCGACCTAGTTAGTTATTTGAGGCACTGACCTAATAGTCTCTTGTTACTTAGATTGTTTGAGACTTGTGAGATTGAAGATCTTTTCCCCATTTTGACCTCTATGCATGATGGATCCCATGTTGTTTTGTGTCTCGGCTTTGAGTTGTGCGACAAAACTTGTCGAAGCCTTGATCCTTCTGGGCCAGGAGAACCCGTTGGTGTTGGTTCCTAAGCTTAGGCAAGTTGGGTTTTGAAGCCTTGACCTCTTTGGTTGGTTGCCCCTGATGTTTGGTCCTGACTATGGATATTCCCCCTAGTTACCCGAGAAGTTGTCAGCTAAAACCTGAAGCAATATGCCTACCATCATTACATGCATTATGAGCTATATGTTATATGTTATGAAATGCAAGCCTGCAAATGAATTTGCAAACTGTCTTTAGACACAAATAAAAAAGGCTATAAAGTGAAATTGTTAAAGGCCCAAATAAAGTAGTGGATAAAAAAATGCTAAATCTAAAGACTATTGGCCATTTGATTGAAGTGTAATGATTAATTCCTCACAGAGCCTACGAGTTTTGATGTGAGATGGTGTAAGGGACAACTAATTCTAAGTGACTCCTAGGATTTGTTCACTATAGTTTCTTGTGTATTCAATGCAAGGGTAAAAGATCCTCACAGAGCTTGATTCTTAGCTTGGATGTGAGCTGTAGACATGTTGTTAAGGTTGAATGGACACTTTTCAGATCAGCTCATCCACCTGTGAGACACCACCATTCCCTATTGTTCAATCTATCATGCATAAGTCACTTTGGTTGTGTGTACTTGTCATTATTAGGATAAATCACAAAGTCAAAGTCAGTCAAAAGTCATTACCCTTTGCATCAGCCTTGTTGTCCATCCTCACTCAACAGTAGCACATTGTTTACTCTTTGTAAGTATGGCATAGACAAGCAGATTTCCACAAAAGTTCCAAGACTCTTTAGAAGCACAGGTATATCCGGCTATTATTATTATTTGTCACCATGATAATGAATAACTGATTCAAGTTTGGTTTTGGTATACACCATTGGAGCATTTCTTACCTTGGATGGTTACAGGATCATATTGATGCAGTATCTCACCTTGATTTTGGGTACTTTGACCTGGTTAACCCAATTGACCAAGTCAATCATGGTTCCCAAGGCAGTGACTCAAAAAAATAACATGATCTATATTTGTTCCAGACATGCCCAAGACCAATACCGCGGTTTCAGTTTTGAGAGTTTGGTCTTGGTTCTCCTGATAAGTGATTATTATCACTTAATTATTGGCCAAATGATCAAATTTTATTCCAGATGGCAGTATGATGGGTTCTCCTAGAGCAGAGTAGTGTTCCAGGGGGTATGAGTAGTCACTTATACCATTCTTCTATGTCTCCAGATCATCCAGAGCAGTCAATTTTCCCCAGTTTGCACCCTGGACAGAGTTATGGTGGATTTATCATTTTCCAGAGATTGTACCAGCAAAAATGAACTAGAAAAATCACTGAAAAAATCGATTTGGTCTCTTGGGTCAAGGAAATGGCTTGGAATTTTACAGATGATGTGTTTCAGCATCTCAGACACTCCTCCAACAGTTTTCAGTCAGCAGATGTCCAGATTATTTTATATTGGCTCAGCCAGTGAGGAAAGCCTCCCAAGGGGCGCCCCCTCAACTTGGCCATTGATGAATTTCATTGTTATATCTTGTATTATAAAATTGTAAAGGGCCTAGGGTAAATTAAGCCCCTAGTGACCCCCTCCTATGTAGTATCATGTCATATCTTATGTTATATTGTGACTTTCACCTAGGATACGCGTCCTTGAGTAAAGTGCACCCCCTCTTTGACTTAGTCACTTGATCCATGTTGCGATCTATGTATTGCTAATCTCCACCGTTGATTATGTTTTAATTTCAACCGTTGGATGTAAAAGTGAGTTAGGGTTTATGTATCTCTCAAACTATTTAAGAGAGGTGAGCCCCCCATTGTAATTCATGAGCTTTGGCACCGAAATTTGAATAAAGATATTTTTGTCTGGGATTACTCTTCTGCGTATCTTGTAAATGATTTGATGATTTGACGACTGGCATTGCTACTCTTCTACACTGAGTTTTGTTCGGGATTCATCTTCTATATTTTCCTTTGCCCACTTCATTTGCAAGAAAGGAGGCGTGCTAGGAGAGAGAGAGGGCGTTTTTGTGGGGGAACTCACCATCGTCCCAGCTCCAGGGTGTCTGGATTAGGGAGTATTTCTTTCTTGATGATTTCTTACTTCCTATCTTTTCTTTATTTTGCAGATCTCGTTCGTATGCCTTATCATTTGGTTTTCATTGATCTGGCAGGTTGAAGGAGGCACTAGGGTGACTGGCTGTGGCTCAACTACATCAAAATCTTCTCCGAAAATTCTCATTTGAACAAGAAAGTGACATTCTTCATCATTTCACAAGTTATCTACAAGATCCAGGTACGTCTCGCAGGCAATTTCTCCTTCTTTTATTTTCTGCATGCATTGCCCATCATCTCCATAATTGTAAAACTCTCTTTTCTTAGATTTGCAAGTTCTTGTTTGCGGTGATCTATAAAACTTAAAACCCACTTTGGAATAAACATAAAACCCCTAAGTTTCAATTTTCATCATAATCGGCCTCCATTTGCCCATCCTAAGCACTGGCCTGCTTCTTAGGGAAAAACGCCCTCCTTGGGAGGAGTGGGTATTTCATAAACCGTAATTTGGGTATTGTTGCTTTTGATTTCATTTGCCTAATCCTTCATCCAACAATCAGTTTGAGTGTCCGATTTCATTAAATTTCATCGTTTTTCCCTAGATCCCAATTTTCTGCATAAAACCTTAGGGTAAAATTGGGGCTTTTTACCTGGATGCTCAAAATCTCTCGGTAATTGTTCTAAAATCTAATTAACCATTCTACTAAGAGATTTCACCAAGTTTCACTTGGTTGTATATTTATTTTCCTTGATTTAGGGTTTCTTGGTCATATGGACGCCCCTTGGGCTCTGTATTTTCGCTGGGTCTAAAGTGTCGATATCCTTGACTGGTGTGACATCCGAGTTCTTTCGGAAGTCTTGGATATTGTAGGTTGCGACTTAAGTTGCCTTTCCTCTGATGTCTTGAATAGGATCACCTCACGAGGCAACTACAAGATTCGTGATAATAGGTCCGTTCAGTATCCTTAAGCAGATTGGAGAAAACACTTTTCAGCTCGATATTCCTTCATGCTTGGGCATACATCCAGTGTTCAATGTTGATCTACTTCGACCATACCATGTGTTGTCGCCCGAAACTGGCACGTGAATGCTGAAAGCCCAAACTGCGGGCGCACCGGCCCGGCGACAACTCTCTCTTGAGAGGCCAATGTCACCACACCTTCTCTCTCCTCGCTTCAGGCTGGCTCTTCTCCAGCTCCCCTAAGTTCGGATTGCTAAGGCAGGTGCAGTTGAGGACAGGGTGATTTGAAGAGGCTGCCTTAGAGAAACACGGGTAGCAAAAAGGAAAATGATTTGGATTTGATGGGACGGAAAGGAAAGGAGGATCAGTTTTCGAGGAAAGGCCAGTGCCAGTACCAGAAGGGTAAATGGAGTCAGAAGGGGACTTAGAAAGGCTTTGCGTTTCATAGAAGGGAGACTAAGCTGGTCCGTTCCATAATCAGAGGCCAGGAGAATGGAAGTATAACTGACTACTTTCCATTACTCCCAGACCTCCAAGAACATAACGGAGACAAGCAACTTGGCAGCTGCAAATGCTTGCCCAACATGCTAGATTGTTAGCCCTCTATGTTGGCTTGGTCTATAACTTATGAAAACGCAGAACTACGATTGAGAAGCCCAAAATATCCAAAAACTCAACATGATTTTTTCTTTATTAACTCTGGGGAAAAATCCTCCCAACCAAAAATTCCATCTTTACAAAGAAAGAGACTCCCACCTTTATAGGCAAAGGCTCTTCTCAAATACAAAAGAAAAATAATAATAAATTAATAGAGTAATGAGAAAAAGTGGGATCCCAGATCCACTTTTCTCTCAATCAAAGTCTCACTAAACTCCAAAGAGACTAAGGTAACTCCCATCGTTGACTTAGAAGATTTGAGAACTTTATGAAACTAATCCAATGTAACTAAAAAATAAACAACCGCCTATATGACCAACTGATACATGGAGAGAGAAAGGAAGAGAACGCATCGACTAATAATTCCCGGTGGCAAATTGACATCACATGAAACCCCATCCTAAAAATAAATTTCCTCCAATGATAGCGAATGGGGATTCCCGCAAAGGAGATGTGTCATCTCTGCAATTATACCAAACTTCCATGGGCTCGAGATGACGTGAGGTAAATTTCTAGAAGATGATGAAATTTGGCGTGTTTCGGTTGCCCAGGAAATTTGCTGCCAGGGATAAATGAGCCCAACTTCTCACTGCCCGATACATGGGTCGTTTTAATCATCAAAGGGTCTGATTTCAATGATTGGCGGCCACATCACCAGATACACCCAAGAATTCAAATTCGTGAGATGGCAAACTACGCTGACAGCTCCATGTAGTTGGTCGCCAATGGAAGTAATTGCCTCGTTGGTTGTTCACGCTAGAGTGAAGCTGCACATTACTCATGGGCTACTTGCCACTCCAAAACTGGCCATGACATGAGGATACACCCACACGACTGTCGGTCAATAAATATGTGGAACTCCATCAAAGATTCGTGATTCTGCTGCCTTTGATTTAATTCGGCGTCTTTGCTGAGAGAAATATGGTCATGCGGGATGCGCTTTGTTTTCGGGATCTGTTGTGTATATATCCGTGGAGTCCCCTTGGTATGCTGGCGGCAAAGGTTTCTCGATCACTGGGTTCATCACTCATTCTCATGTAAACGCTGGCTGTTGGTGGACTCTTTAACATTCAGCGTGCTCTCTTTATCAGCCTCTTTGAGAGGAACATGTTTCTCTTTGAGAGGAACATGTTTCTTTGTTAAACGATACTCTACCAGCTGAGATAGATAAGTCAAATCTGCTTCTTTCATGTGACGGAGCCAAGTAGTCAAACTGATCTGTATTGGACAAGAAGAGCACTTTCTATCCAACCAATTACAACTATGATTCTGGTCCAATGAGGTACCATCCGGTGCACCAGTGTGTCTTATTTCATGCGCCCCACTATATTTTGGTTTTCCCCATGAAACAACAAACCTGTTCATGAAATAACAATATTGTCCAAAAAAGAGTGGCTCCTGTTCTACCGCCAATCTTTCAGTAATTTGGTTGTCCCATCTAATTTCTTCAACTTTGTCATCTTCATGCTTATTATCGAAATCTTTCGACGTTTCATTTTTTAGCAAAAGAAGCCTGGACAATGTAGACTCAGAAATAAGACCCAAACTCTTACCTTCAGTCAAAACAGTCTTAGTTTTATCCATATGCAAAAATGGCACCTCTGATTCAAACTGCCGTAGGCTATTTGATAATTCTCGAGACGCACTGATAAGTTCATCAACTTCTGATACAGATTGCATTTCTCCCTTGTAAAAGTTTTGAAAATTAAAAATTCTGGAGGATGCTGATTGAGGAGAATCACATGAAATGCAAACTAGGATTTTTAAACCTTTAGAACCAGGAGCTGGACATATATAACACCCACCTACAGTCAGCGAGCTCTTGCAAGGATAGCTGCAAATGTACTTTATAAGCATTTCAATAGCCCTTCCTCCAATTGGTTTATGCTTCTGAGAAATAAACAGTAGTAGCAAGACCAAAAACCTTGAAAGGCATAACTCATTTACAGTGTCCACAAAAAGCTTTTGAACATCAAGTACAACATAACCATAATCTTTAGCTTAGGGTATGTGCTCGAATTCCTCTTTCAAACAGAGGAGCTCGCCAGCTAAGAAAATGAGAACTGTTTTGACTCAGAAAATGCTATGCTGAAGTGCCCAGCAATCTGTGGCATCACTTATTCCCATCTCTGCCATTGCATAATTTGACCCAAACTCACTTCACCTATGAATGCAAGCAACAAATAGTGTGCTATTTGTCATTAATTTTTCTCTGCATCGAAACACCTTCTTTGCATACTATATGAAGCTATGTGATCCCTCTGCATCTCTGAATGATGCCACCTTCCACTCACTGCACAGTTTTCCATCTTCATTCACAGCCACTCCCTTCGTCTTTATAGATATATGAAAGGCAGTCCTTTCAATCAGGCTTCCTTCTACACCACAACCTTATAGTCTAGCCTAAAAGCCTCAAAGTTACCCCTACAAGCTGGGAGGTAACACCATGCACCCTTGTTGGAACATAATGACTTGCAAACAACAGAACCTGAAGACATCCATCTAGATGTTCAGGAGCCTCTTCTTTGCGACACCATCGTGGGACGACGCATACACCATACAAGGACGACGACGCATACACCATACAAGGACGAAATCCATTCCCTTGTTTCAAGTGGCTAAAGCCGGACAACTTTAAGCCCAAGGAAAGTGGTACTCTGCTACTGAACTCACCAACAAGTTTTTTCACTTGAACGAGCAAAAAATGGGGACCATTGTTTCTTAAGGAAGGAGGAATGATCCACCCAACAGTTGGCATGTTGTCGACTTCAACAGGTTCAACATCGACTTCGACAAGTTCTAACCTTGACAGGTTTCGCATCTCGACATGCATCATCGACACGACTACGATAGATTATATCTCTGTCTTCTAGTCGTCTGTAACGGTTGAACTTCCGAACCGTTCTAACTTCTTTGTAATTGAACATAACAGGTAGTCTCCCAAGCGTCTCAACATCCTATATAAACATGTACAGTATTGTAAAATACAAGCAAGTAATAGAGCAGTAATCGAATAGCAGAGATTGGTTCGAATTCTTGCATTTTGTATGTGTGTTTACTTTCTGTCTATGTGGTGTATTTCTTGCTTGCTTATTTAGATATGCTTCAGCCATAATAGGGCTCGATTCATTCAATCGAACTGTTGTCTCCAGACGTGTACCTAGGCACCCGGATCATAGCATGGCCAAATACAATAATAACATCCCCGAATGGAGGAAAAACAACTCTGACAGAGGTACAATAAAAATACAATAATAATATACAACAAAATATCTTCCGAAGTTACATTTTCAATAACAATATGTACAAGATGTTGACATGCACATCCCTAACATCCATGCGGTTCCAAATGGCAATGTAGTCAACTAATTGTTGTTAATTCATATCTGTACCATTGTCTGCGGGGTCATTACATTGACTAGCTAGGGAGAAGATTCACGTGACCAACATGAGTCATTTACTCACAATGACACCTAATCACCTAATTTGCTAAGTTCCCAATTCTTAATACATTGCCTGATTATCACCTTATGATGGGCTGTTTAGGGTTTATGAAAAGCAGGTATCTTTATGAAGACAACAGGTTTTTTTTCCAGCTGAAATTAAATTATAAACTAGCCAAAACATGATTTATAGGAATACCAAGTCATCCTATGCATGTGCCAATTTCGGTGCATTACTTTTTTGAAATGGTGGAGAATTGTGGGTGAACTCAATGAATTTTCTATCTTTTGCTGGCACTTGACAACAAATTATAACAGCAGCAAATATGGCCAAAACAATTCCAGGACATTTTTTTGAACAAAGAATATTATGCTTTGAGTCTGATTCGTTTCCCCATTTGTTTGACCATCTCATTCCTTATAAATTCAGTAGATTGGGCTATTCATGGTTGCTTATTTGGTAAAAGCACATTTTGTCATATTCTAACTGAAAGGCATCTGTTACAGGTGGTAACCAAAGCTATTGAGTCAGTCCAATTCACCATTTATGCAGATGATGAGGTGCAAGCTTCAAGTGTGAAGAGCATTACAAGTCCAATTTTATTTGATAACATGAACGGGCCTGCTCCCGAGGGACTTTATGATCCAGCTTTTGGTCCTGTAGATCAGTATGGAAGGTGAGAAATTAAGAGCTTTGATATTTATTGGATAATGTTTCCTGTGGTTTGAAGCCATAGTTTTCAGATTACTCTATGCATGCATAGAGAGAGTGGGCAAGAACGGTTATATTTAAGTTTCAAAATCAGAACTGTTATGGCAAACCATTTTGCTTACAAAATCTGAATAATCTGATTTTAGATTCTTGAAACTGCTAGTTTTGATGTCAATCTTATACTCAGAAATGAATCAAACCTTCTTTTAAAAAATACTTATAATACCATATTACATCCCCAGGGGTGACAGTTCCCTGTGCTTCCTAGCATCCTGGGTACTTGAAGATGCCAGGGAATGTCTCTGTTTGGGTGGGTATTGTCCCGCAAGTACTGGGTACACCAGCTAAAGTATGCAGTATGGTCAATTGACGTCCCTATTGTACCGGGGATGATTTCTGGACATCACCACTGGCAATCTGTTTTTTTTTAAACTCAGAAAATAATGAATTGAAAACAAAATGACATGCAAATAATTTCAGCCACTTTTACAAGCAGAAGAATATAACCGACAGATAATTCATGTAGGCAGTGTTTAGTTTGTAATATTAAGTTTATGAGGCTAACCTTCCTTTTTGAAGAAACCTTTATTTGCTAACTTATTTACTTGAGCACCTGCTTCATATTGCCAATAGCTTGAGACACCCTTTTCATTATTTACTAATACTGTTGAACATAATGACCTTGGAACACCTGAAATTCAATTTTTTCATATGATTGAATAATACAGTGCACTTCTTAGAGCCTTATCTTGGCTTTTGACACCTTCCATTTTTTCTATTTCTAATTTTTTTAAAACTTGATTCTTGTAAACTCAACTTATTTGTCTGGTTACTGAGCAAACCATGGAAGACACTTGTTTTGGATGTCTTGTCGTCCAAAATCCTGTGAGGACACTTTTTTTGGATGTAGACTGCTGTGTTGCATGCTTCTACCATAGAAACATCGGCAAATCCTGGTCATGTATCATGGCCGTAGTAATCCCTATGATGAATCAGTTTTTTTTGTTCTGCAACCTTGCTCTACTGTGGGTTGTAAGGAACAATGAACTCCCTGTTGATTACTACATCCTTGCAAAATTTTTCGAAATCATTGGAGGTATACTCATCTCCATCGTCTAATTTGAAAACTTTGATCTTCTTCCCTGTCTGGTTATCCACTACAACTTTGAACTCTTGAAATGTGGTCAAAACCATCCTTGGTCTTTAGGAAGTAGATCCAAGTTTGTGAGATAAGTCATCAATAAAGGAAACATAGTGCATACTTCATGTGATTGATGCTACATCAATCCACATACATCCGAATGTACTAGGTCTAGAATCCCCTTAGACTTGTGCTTGCTACTTGGGAAAGCAGCCTTGGCATGCTTGCCAAGCGTGCACCCTTTGCATACTCCCTGCTATTCAATGCTGAACTCTAGAAGACTTGTTCCTATCTCTCTCAGAATAGGCGGTGTATTATTGCTTAAATTAACACCCTTGACCAACGTCATGGATCATGGTGCAATGAGAGGTAAGCACAGGAGAAGCTAGTGCCCAATGTCACCACATCCTAGTTCCTCAACACTTTAGGTCAACTCCTAAGACCAAGGGGGTGTTAGAATTTGATAGCTGCAACCCAAGATCACCAAAAGAGAGACAAAGCACATAAACAAAACAAAGAGTGGAGCTGTTTTAACCACGATGATCAAAGATCGTCTCCCAACCATAGACAAAATAATGTCACCCCCAAGCTTGCCCTTCCAAGAGAGATAAATTGTTCAGAGATAGAAGTACATCCAGATCGTAGTAGCACAAACCCCAAAGAAAGATAACAAGAAACCTTTCCAAAGATGGAGAACCCCCAAAAACAGTCTCCTAGCTACAGTAGTGAACTTTTTCTTGCTAGGTGAACTTGCTTTTTGTTTTGTATCCAAATGAGGAGGCGTCCCTCTTATTTATGGTGTTTTCTGGGTGATTTATGACTGGGGCATATACCCAACAAACAGCACCACTGTCACGGCCCTTAAGGCCACTGTAGACAGACCTGAAAATTATCACTTTGCTGTTTGCAAGTATGGCAGTTTTTAGAAGTGAGAATAATGCTAGGGTAGAGGGTGCTCCTACCATGTGACGTCAATCATGTGTTAAGAAGTAAGGGCACTCTAAATGAACACTATCCATGCCATCAAGTTATCATATGAAATCAGGGTGCTCCCAGACAAAGATGGTGCTTCCCATCAAGCCATAAATGCATGATATTGGTGCCATCAACACTAGAGTGCTTCATGAAAAAATACTCAAATGATATCATACCATGAACAAGATGCTACATTAGCCATAGATACTAGGATGCTTTAGCAAGGAGACATGATCATGTGATATAAGAGTAGAATGCATCATAATAGGAACCATAAGGGAGCAAGATCAACCATATCTCATAGATTCTAACCCAGATAGATATGGAACTCCATATGCTAACCTCATCATCACTGGGGCATCATCAAAACATGAAGCATAAACCAGCATCAAGAATCTAGGCCATCCATCAACATGTAACCCCCTTGTTGAATATGTGAAAAAATTCACATGTGGACACCCATGCAAAATGGGGGGTAACAGATTTTACATGCTTGAACCACATGGAGAATCCTCATTCTCCATGACTGCACTAAGATCTAGCTCCAAACCCTAGACTCAGTAGCTGTGCTTTGTATAACTCGGATTGTGTTAATTTTTTTAGTTCAAAACAAGTATGTCTTGAAGGATATTAAAATCAATTATTGCAATCATTCTAAGGTCCTTTGTATGGAGGATTCTGTTTAACATTTAGAGAAATGTAAATACCATCTTCTTGTTCGTCAATTTCTCTCTCTCTCTCTCATATAAAACCACAGATCATTAGGGGTTTGCACATGGAGTTGTTTTGATCCCTTGTTGCTCGATAGGTTTGGGGTTTAGATGAATTTATGGTAGTTGATAATTTATTTATGAACATAACATTTAATCGCATTGTTCCTTGACAGCTATAATCACAGGCGAATGAAAATGCCAAGTACATCTGAAGAGGTTCCCTTATCTCAAACCTCGTTGTCTGTAGTCCCTTTCAATGAGCAACAACTCACCTTTAATGATCAACAACTATTGGATTTCTATGAACATGCTCTTGCTAGAGCTTTCCAACAAGTAAGAATGATAGTGATTGTTGTTGGACTTACTATGTGATGTGACCAAATCATGTTGTTGAGATCTATATTTTTGAAGAATGCATGATGTATAGGTTGAGGAGTTGAAGAGAATTAGAAGGTCAAGAAAAGTTGGAACATGGAAGGGTTCGTGCATGTGCTTTACTTCTTCTGCTTCATCAAGATTAACGTCATTGTCTGTGCGCAAATCAAGTGATGTCTTCAAGAAGAGTGGAGGTAGCCATGGAAGACGACAATCAAGAATGGTGTGCATTATGTTTTTCTTCATTCATGCTTATATTATTCTCGAATAACTTTTCATAACATTTATTATTCATTTTAGATTGCATTAATGTATACAGACCTCCATCCAAATTGGTGATCCAAAGGAAGAACCATTGACTTCAGATGGACTGATGCTGGCTGTTGATAAATTTCTCACTGCTGAATTTCGTAGGTAGTGTGTATTAGGTAACCATTTGTATATGCTTGAAGAGGTGTGTAAAGATGCCCATTTAGTGGCTCTCGATTGATATTTGTTTATAATTCAGTGGACATATTATTTGTCTAAAGAGGTATATAGGAAAAAGATTGAGTTCGTAAAGTGCAAATGGCTGTACATGTTCAGTGAATAAGCCTATATGTTTAAAATCAGATTCTGAGAATAGACTTGTCAAATGAGCATACATAGTATTTTGAAGTATTTATTGAAACAAACCTAACTAGTTGCATTAATCTCCTCAAGGTTGGAATGCTATTTTTAGTTATTTTTGCAAAATAAAAAATTAATAAGCTTAAAATGTAGGTTCGCAAGTGCACACGAGCTAATGTAATGCTATAACAACCAATTTTTGATAGAGATATTAATCTATTTACATATTGTTACCAACTTTTTTGTACCATAGTTGGGTTACCTGAGGAGCTGCCGGTTGACAAACATGTCCAATGTTTGATTCCAGTGTATCAATTGATTCGTCTTAATGTCTAGCCAATTTTGGCTAGCCAGTTTTTCATTTGAATAATTTTGACCATGGCCCCGCGGGGTTTGTAATAAAATGTGCTAGTAGGGTGTTTTGAGTGGTTCGGTCCCCTAAGACGTAGAATTTCAACTAAGGTAATTTTAGGGAGTTTTTTGTCTTTGACAATTATGCTTTGTCTATAGCCGAGTATAATTGACGAGGTTTTCTCCCGCTTCCTCCAAAGCTGGAATGTCTGATTTTGAATTCTGGGCCTTGGGGGCTTATTAAAGCCCAACTAAGTGTATATAAACCTACTAGGAATTATTAGAGTAGAGCATGGTCATGTCTTAAGTCAATAGGACCATTAAATTTTTTTTGAAATTTTTTTTCCGAACGTGTTTAATTTTTTTTTATAAATTTTTTGACTTTTTAATTATTTCCCTAAGTTTTTTAATTAACTTTTCCATAAATTAATTGGAAAAATCCCGTTTGTAATAAGTTAGTCATTCGGACTCCGTTTTCAGTGGTTGAAGGCTCTAACATTAAGCCAAAAATCATTCTTGATCGGCCAGCCAATCAGATCCAACTTTCAGATCATCAATCGGACACATAATGCACATTTTCTCAAAAAAGTCATTTTTGGGGAAAAAATGGAGTTTTTATTAAAAAATGATTATTTTGGAGAAAATCCAAAACTCTCCAAATTAATCCAAATTCAGTGAAATAAAAGGCTAAATGACATCTCAATGGGCATTTATGATGATTGGAGTTATCATAACTCAGTTTCAGTCAGCATTCAGTGAGCAATAAAGATATATTCAGTTAACAGACTTGTCATCTCCAGCTAAACTTTCGAATTGGATGAGATGGAGAGCACTCATTGGTTTGATGATTTGATCGAGGCAGGAACTGGTCATTACATTATGATCTATTAGCAGTGGCTCTTCCATACCTAAGATGTGGCTCCTCCATACCTAAGAGGCGCCTTCACTTACCAGCTCACGCCCTCTCTCTCCAACAGGGGCGTCATCACACGTGTGGGATGAATCTGGGCTTGGTTTTCACTGCTTAGGGTTGGATTGGGGGCGCCTTGCCTAGGTGGAGGCCTCCCCTCACTCCCAGCTCATCTTCTTCAGGTCTGGTCTTTCAGTGGTGTGTCGGTAGGGTTAGGTCTTGTTTTTTGGTTTTAGGGTTTTGGGTTCTTATTTCATTGTATAAATAGAGGCTTCTTTAGCTCTATTGGGATGGATTTTGGTGTAGAGAAACTCTGTCCAAACTCTGTAAATGCTTGTTGCTTTATGCAACCGTGGAATAAATTTAAGGCTTTGGAGGCTCATATGGTTTGTTAAATGTGGATGAATGCTATTGGCGAATGAGGTGATTGTGTTTCAATTCTTCCCTTTCATGCTTATGTTGGTTAATGATTCATGCTTTAGAAGGCTTCTGTAAGCACGTAAGATCAATTATTTGAAGTTTCAATTTAATTGTTTATGGTTTCACTCTTAGAAATTGAAAGTAGCATTGGTTATTCAGTTATATGATATGCTCTTTTACATTTCAATTTGTAAAGCATACATGATCTAATCCATCTTTTGGCAAGTATTCGAGTTGAATTTGTGCAGATCACTTCATCCAATCAAGTAGGAGTTCGAGCTCAGGTGCATCCTCTCCTCTTGAAGTCAAGACAATTTCCAGAAATTTCAAGCTTCAAGGAATCCAAGCATCATCAAGAAAAGCCACAGGTTTGAATGTTTTTCTTCATTTTTATTCATCTTTCAAAGTTTAAATTTTTTTTACATTCTTGGGTTAGGGCAAGGTTTGGGCTAAAGTGAACATTCATTCACCAAACCGTATGCCCTTGTTGGTTGTCCCGTCTTCAATTTGCAGCCATCTTTCACTTTTTATTGCAGCCTTTTCTTCTCCTCTTTCGCTGCCCACTTTTGCCCTCTTTCTTCACTTTTTGCAGCCCTCTTTTTGCCCTATTTTGCAGCCTCATTTACCCCTTTTTGCAGCCACCTTTTGGGCCCTAGTTTCATTCTTCTTCCTCACTTTTGCAGCCCTCCTTTTTCAATTTGTAGCCCCTCTTTCACCTTTGCTTTGAGCCTTCTTTGACCTTTCTTTGTCCTCTTTTCACCCCTTTTTCACTTCTCTTTTCATAGCCTTTTATTCCTCTTTTCTTCTTTCGGTTTTGGTAAGGGTTGGGTTCGTTTTTTGTCACTAAGTTTGTAGTTCTAGTTTCAATTTGTTTTTGTGAACTAACACCATAACGAGTTAGTGTTCAAAGCTCTTAGTTTCAGGCACGTGAAGGAGAGCCCAAAGGCTAAAAGCAAGCAAGAGCAAAAAGACCAAAACATCTCCCTCCTCTTTCTTCCCTTTCTCACCATCTGCTCATTCAAGAAGAAGCTGAACACAACAAAAATTGTAAAAATTAATAAAACATGAGTGGGATTACGGCTCCCACACCCTTCTTCCCCCATTTGGGGGAAGCCTGTATCGTCTCACTGTCATGCTTGTCATTTTTTTTGTTTAAATTGCTAATGGTAGAATAGGGTAGGATAGGTTGCTTAATCATAATCAAGTAATGGATGTTTTGATTAATTTATTCTCCATAGAAAATGAAGTAAAAAGTTGTGTTTTGATTGTTTAATTGAACGTGGCAAAATTTCTTACTGTATACTTACCCCCTTGCTTTCTCGATTAGGGCCCTAAAAAGCCTGAAAGAGACTCTTGGGTAGTTAGATTTTTATTGTTTTATTTCTTTCATTCAAGGTTTAACGAATTAAGTAAGACTCTTGAACTTGCAGTAACACAAGTCAAGAGCACTCTCTATCGGAGAGCATTCATAGATTTGCACATCCTTGCATTAGGCATTTAGATTAGTTAAGTCTCTTGAACCTTTGTCATAAGACAAGGTCAAGAGCATAGTTTTAAAAACCGGAAAAATTGGAACCGGAACCAGCCGGTTCACCGGTTCGGTATCAAACCGGGTCAAACCGGTTGGTAAACTGGATCGGGGACCGGTTAGTTACCGAACCGGCCGGTTGGTAACCAAACCGGTCCGGTTCGGTAACTAACCGGTCCAACCGGCTGAGTTAGCCTCTGACCGGTCCGGTTAGTACTGAAAAATTCTCGATGGTATATACAGAGTCTTAAGTAGTATCCAGCATGCTTCTGCCCATAATTTCAGCATATGCACAAGAGCAGATCCTCCAAAGTGTACACATGAGCTTCCCCACTGAAAAACATTAGAACCCCACTCCTTTGCTGCTCAGACCAAAGTCTCTTAGTTGTATTAATATGATACTGATCAAAGCCAATCAGCTTGATAGAACAAGACAGAGAGACTTGATAAGCAAAGCTATAAAGCTTGTGAAAATGATAAATGCTAGTGCTAATGAATCTATGTTATTCACGTCAAATTTTATGTATTAAGAAGGCACATGGTGACTTGAATAACGATTGAAATTTGAAGGACAAGAAAAAGAATGAGAAATAAATAATCAATAACAAGATGAGAAATATAAAAAAAAAAAGACAATAAGCTGTTACAATGTATTCAACCTACAGGACATGATGACGATTTCTAAACTGCTTACTTTAGGCCCATCCAGGTTTCGAGTACAGCCACATTCAGCAGTCCAACAAGAATGCAAATGACAATAAATATGAACATTTGGTCATATTACATAATAATATGGCCATCATAAGAATATCTCGTTTGTAGTACAAACATCCAGCCATTAACATACCTGGCATTATTCGTTTCACTCTTTTATGTTCTATTTATGGTTATGTGCAGTTAGATCTGTCACAGTTAGTGCATTTATATTATGTGCTGATATTTAATATTTAAATTATTTAATACCTCTTTATATGTGCTGATATTTGTGCCATTTTGATATATTGACTCTTATATGGTATATCTATGAGCAGATTTTGGTTATTTTGTCTTCAATGCCTTGGAATCATGGATTATAATCTTGAAAATGTTTTTTTTTTTTTAAATTTAAATATTTGATGTATTTTTTAGCAAACTGATTCATTAAATTCAAATCGGCCGATTTATGACCGATTCATTACCAATTCCGATTCCGATTTCGAGTTGACCCTCGACTGATTCCGATTTTTAAAACTATGGTCAAGAGCCCTCTTTGTCGGAGAGTTTTAATTAACTAATTTAATAAAACTTGCAACACACACCCCTTTAATTAATTAACTTCCTCCCCTCCTTGCCGGAGTATGCTCTGACCGATCTCAGATCGGAGTACCCAGAAACGGCACTGGATCTTTAACCCTGCAAGAATAACTTAATAAAACTTAACACCCCGTAACTAACGCACCGACGTTGTAGGGAATTTTCCAAAGTACTTCCTAGTAGAGGTGCCGAAATCCTGCTGTCTAAGCTTTCCAGCTAGCTTGTCAATCTTCGCGATACTAGCCTGGGATACTAGGAGGGCCCGACATGTCTTCAACGGAGGGAACTTAGAATATTCTCCCAGCTTTTGACAAACCTTCGTTGACACCTTAATTAAGAGCACATAAAATCCTTAAAACCTACCAAGAGCATTCGCACAATCTAATACTCACTAGTTTGATTCCTAGACTTATTATTTTCTTTGCGCATTTCGGTATCATTGATTCCATAAGGCACTGGTCCTTGATTGAATCTGCATAATTATCTTATTTTGATCAATTGTCTGTGGTTCATTATATTTTCTATCGCTGAATGCTTAATTAAAGTCTGGAATTTTTACTTATCTTTTTAATCTCTTGTTTGCAACGTGGATTGCTTTTGATTATGTGTCATACTCATAATAAGTAAACATCTTTAATCATAACAACTCCTAAATAACACCCATCCGCATCTGCAACTAATTAAAATACTTTAACCACATTGAGCCTTAGAAAAATCTTTGTTAGGGACTACCCCCCTTGGCTTTGTTAGGAGTTAGCCTAAACGGAGGAGCTAGGAGTAGGTGACAGTACCTAGCTCTGTGCTTGCCCCCAAGGTCACACCTCTCCCACTTTCCTAAGTGAGGAGACAGCTTTCGGAAAGTTTTTGCTGCTGGTGTGCAATCGAAGGACAACATCTTTTGGTGCCGTTGCCGGGGACAAATCTTTTTGTTCCTGGACGACCTTTGTTTCTTTTAGTTTTTACTTTTTTCCCCTTTTTGGTAGATTTTTAGTCCAATCACACTCCGAAATTAGACTTAAGACCACCTGGCGACTCCACTGTCAGTTAACACCTCAAGGTATTCTACTAGAAGAAACTTTGAAGGTTTGTTCGATTTCATCCCTGACCCTGAAAAAGTCTATAGGAGGAGACTGAACAAACTAGCTTCTCGTAGGATCCTCGCAGAACTTGGATCTGAGTCTGTTTTAGACATCCACCTTTTGTTTCCAGAAAACTTAGAAAATTTGCAAAGCAATAACTGTTTCCTTGACACAATGGGTGAGTTCTTTACTCAACTCAACTTTACTCATATAGCAGTTCAACCTCATGACATTCCTGAAAAGGATATCGACAAACTTATGACCTATAATGGCACTGATGCCTTTGTCTCTGCTGAGCAACATATCAGAAATTTCTCCAGGCACTGCGGTTCTTATGTTAGGGGTGCTGATAAACATGAAGATGTATACATGACCTTGTTTGCTTTGTCTTTGGATGGCAAGGCTGGCAACTGGTATGATAATTTGCCAAACAATTCTTTTACCACCATAGCGGATTTCAAGACTGCTTTCCTTGGAAAGTTTGGCAGTAAAAAGAAACCTAGACATCTAGTAGCAGCTTTGACTAGCATGAAGAAATCTGAAACTGAAATGATGGATGAGTTCAATAATAGGTTCACTGAGTTGTCAAATTCCATCCCTGCCACTTATTCTCCTCCTGCAGCTTATGTTTTAGATTATTACATTGAAGCATTAAATGGCAAGATCCAGTACCAGATTAGAGACAAGGAGCCGGCTGCTTTACTTCTAGCTCAGGGTTTGGCCGTCAAAATTGATAAGAATATGCAGTCTTCAGGAGAGTCAAACATCCAGGGTTACTCTAGGTCATCCGTTACTTTTAAAAATGTTGAACCTAAAGGGAAGGAGCTGTCAAACGAAGCTTATGAGAAAAAGCTCACGGACCTGACTAAGAAAATGCAAGAAATGGAAAGGAAATACTTAGCACAAATTAAGGAAGTTTAGAATAAGGTCATAACAGTTGAAAGAACGCAACCTCCACCACCTCCTAGAACTTTCCTTGCAAGGCAAACATGGCAGAGAAAGAATCCCAATCATGAGCAGAGGCCTCCTCATCAGCTAGAGGCTACTAATGTGGTTGAGCCTTACAAACCATTTTGTAGGGCATGTAGAGATTTCCATGAGGAAGCTGGCTGTCATTATGCATGTTATGTCCAGGAGCATGATTATCCCGAGGGGTGTGTTCCCAGTACGTCTGCAAGCGAGCCTGATTTTATCAACAACATAGATGACATCCCTAGCATCTCCATAGGAAATTGGACACATGCCAATCGTTATGAAAAGAATGTTGACCACTTAACTCAATACTATGGTGAGATGCCTTCAGCCGAGCAGATCAACAACACTCAAAACTTCAAGGGGATAACTTATCAAAGAAAAGGGTCTTCTGCATAGAATATTCCTAAGGTAACAGCTCCTAATCCTCCAAAAGAAGTAGAAACTAAAGAAATTGTTGATTTAAGTTTTGACTTAGGTAATTGGCTAGCAAATACAAAAGTCCCTGTTCCAGTCCTTGAATTATGTAAAATACCTGGCCAAAAAGAGAGACTTTTGAAAATCCTAGACCCTCAAAGTAATGTCGATTCTCAAACTGAAGAAAGTCCTTCAAATCCTGTAAAGCCCCTTACCCCTAAAAAGGTCACTTTTTCTGATACCGTGGAACGACACTTTTTCTGATACCGTGGAGCGAACTTCAAACAATGTCTTTGCCGATCCACCTATAGTTCTACATACTAGGGACCCAAGAAAAGAAGATCATCCCCCTTTTTACATATCATTGATGATGGGTGATCTTCTTCTACACAATTGTATGTTAGGCTCGGGATCTAGTTCCATCATCATGACCAAAAAAGTCATGCAGCAGCTTGACTTGAGAACCACAAGGCCCTACCAGAATGTATGTGCCATGGACTCTAGACCGGTTAAAGTTGAAGGGATGATTTAGAACCAGGTAGTTAGATTGGCTAAGTATTCGGATTTCCAAATCACCATGGACATCCTTGTTATTGATGTTCCGGACAAATGGGGGATGTTGCTTTCTAGGAAATGGGGTGCCACTTTGGGAGGATCAATCCAGATGGATTGGACCTATGCCACCGTACCAGCGTCGGAGTTTTCACTTGTTAAGTTGTATTCTGAAAAGGAAAAAAGACACCATGTTGAAAACCCTCAAAGACCATTGAATGAGTATGCTTACCACACTGATGAAAATGGTACCTATCAAATCAACTCCACCTTCTTGGAACCCCTCCAAGAAGAGAATGAGAAGAGATAGAGAACAGGCAATGTGCTCCACTACCTCCTCCATGGCTAAACCATTGTCCCATAGAGGAAACTCATGATCCCCTACCTAATCCAAATCCTTTGTGTCAAATCTCTCCTCAGTCACTTGCAATTTCGAGTGCTCATGTAGAATCATCACGGAAGGTTCTTCCCTCAAACCATGAGTGCCACTCATGCCCTCATGGGTCACAACTGTCCTGTATCCTGTGTGGGCTGTGATATCTTCTTGTGCACCCACTCTACTGGTGTCATTTGAACCAAGATCCCACACATCTGTACTATACCCATCCTGGAAGATAAGGAACGCATCCATGTCACTATCAACTGGTCCCTGGAGTATGTCTCCTGCCAACACATCTGCGACTACAATCGAAGCCATTAATGGCCCCTCCTCAAGAAGTGACTCATGACCTCGATACTGCTCAACATGTATAGAGTCAACATCTCCAAGTCATGTCTCCCCTCATGTACCTGAGAATCTAAAGGATGTTCCCCTTTCGCATGCACTTCCACTTTGTTCTCGACATGAAGTCTCACAGGTGCAATATGTGAATTGTCTTGATCCAAATTCTAATATGGCGGAAGAAAGCTTGTGAACATGGTCTCATCTTCTTCAGAACTCCCATCTGGTAACTGATTTGTGCTTGCCTCATGATCTCTTGTATGCTGATCCGTGATTGTTGAATTATCACCCTCAAACCAAATTCCTTATAGAGGCTTTTGGAGACTTTATTTGTAGATATACCCAATATTTCCTTGACTCGCTATGTGGAGGACCTTGATAGAGAGGCTTTAAACTGCTGCAAGCTAAGCTCTTTGTTGTCTCTTTTCAAGGTTCTTCATTAGCTCCTCCCAATTAGGCTTCCCCTCCTCTATTGGCGAAGCAGGAAGGAAAGTAGGTAACAATCTGCCATTTATAACTCTCACCATTGATGTAACCTTTTCTCACTGTTATCACATATATAGTAGCCAGGCTACCATATTCTATTTTTTAGACACAGTACATTTTTCAGCTAGATCTCTTACATATGAGATGCTGAGATGAGCAGTTTTGACGGATCATTATTGTATTGGTGTACTATTGTACTCTCCCATGTCAGGTTTGAGTCTCAGGACACTCAGATCTGAGGACCGATGTAGCCATTTAGTCATTACAGAGCAGTTATGGATGCCCAGTTTTATATCAGTGCTTTCTCATTGGACAGATGATGTTTCAGATGGATTATGTGCATGATTATGACTCAGCTTTTATTATGTTGTGTTATGGTTATCATTGCTCTTATACTCATCTTTGTGACATGTATTAACATGTGTCATGATCTGGCGGTCATAATTATATGGACTTGGATGTATTTGTATTTATGTATTGATGTCCCTACTCTGACTTTGAAGTTCCTGATCTATACTCATTGGTTTTACCCTCCTTAGGGAGAATAGAGGTAGTCATTCCCACCATTATTTTGTCTTGCTAGTGTTGGCTTCATCATTCATTGTCTCCACCCATCCATTACCTTCTAGTTTAGTTTTCAACCCGACTGACTTCTTGGCTTATGGCATGGAGGACCTTTTCCCCTGCTAGAACCTTTGTTGGACAAGCCTCCTTGTTTATATTGTGTCTTGGCTCTGAATTGGTGACGCCTTTGGTGAGTTGGATTGTATGCCTAAATTATTCTGGTCGGTTGTCCCGATGTTTGGCACTGTGAAGAACTCCCCCTGGTCACTTGAGATGTTGTTGGCTAAAACTGAAAGCTCATGTACTACTTGTATTGGAAAATGTTATGTATGCGCCCATGGAAAATGAAAATGCTAAACCGTGTTTCTTAACATATGTAAAGAGGGCAAGAGCAATGAAATGCTAAAATACCCCTTGAAGGGTATAAGAAAAGGTCCAAAAAGCAATGGTTAAATATATGCTGACCTTATAAATATAAATATTTCTCGGACGAAAGCTGCGATTAGCTGTGCTTTTAAGCACTGGTGAAGTCCCAAAAGGGTCATATAGGCCAAAAAGGCCATGGAAATAAAATTGATGATCCTAATGAACTTGGATCAAACTTGATGTAGTCATGAGCCTAAGTTGAATAAGCACTCTCTAAACAACTCAACCATTTGTGAGGCACTACCATTCCTCTTGTTGTTGTTTGTCCGACATTGGTTTTAGTGAGTTTTTCCTTTCCATATCCAAAGTGTCATGATGTTAAGTAGGGAGTCATCCTTTTCCCTATCCTGGCAAATTTCATCCTTCACCCTTCACTAGCAAATTGACTACAACTATGAAGTGAGTATAATCCTGAAAGTCTAGTCTGAGTAATAATAAATAAAGCCTTATATATGTATTTGGTTGATGTACTGCCAGTGAAATGATTGCTACTTGTTGTGATTGTTGCTTAAATGACTTGTAGAGCATGTCTTAGCCTTGTAGCAATTGCAGCAGATGGATGATAGTCTGAGTTATATTATTGGTATCTGATCATTTACAGATGGTTTTATTGTCTATTGGATGTGGTTGATGATCAGGTAGAGACCTGAGAGGGGTATAAGTATACACCCTAGATGGATTTGGACTCTTTGAGTCTAATGAGACAATTTATTTTCAGTTCCGGGCACTTGCAGAAATGATCAGGCTCATTTTACTTTTTTGATGCAGTTTTACTTCATAGGATGATTTGTCTGAGCAGAGAGATTTTTTATTTGGATCTCCGAGGGTGTTGTATGGACATAGGGGGTGCAACCACTTGTTTGTACCATAGTTCCCCCATTCCAGAGAGCCTGGTGGGCTCAGCTTGACAACGCAGGCACCCTAGGAGGTTGTTTTGGCAGGTTCACGTTTCCTAAGGCAGATTAAAAAATGATTAAATGGCTATTGAAGAAATCGATTTGGGCTACTGAGGCAAGGAAATGACATGGGATGAGTCATGATGATGAGAGTGATGTCCTCTGCACCTTCTCCAGCAATTGCAACACCTGATTGGGCCCACACCTATTTTTTGGGCATTTTATATTATTTTCTGGAGCTTTTGGGAGGCTCACGATTTCCTCAAGGAGGCACTAGGTCAAAGAATTAAAATGTTATATTATTTTATTTTGCCATGGGGCACCCATAGGGAGTTAGTTAACACTCCATGGACCCACCATGTGCTTCATTTATTTCTTGTTGAGTGGGGTACCCTCTTTATGCGTGATTTAGTCCACTTTGGTACTTTATGGTTATATTGATCCATGTATTGATCCTCCTCCACAAAACCCTAGGATGTTTGGAAGGAAGGCCAAGGCATCTCCTTTAGATTTCTCCCTGATCCAAGGGGCCCCACATGACATGCCTGATAAGTATTTCGAAAAGGTGCCTAAGTTTGATGGAGTGTCAGCTACCTCCATCGAAGACCACATTGATAAAGTCTTTGATCATATGGAAGCATATGGAGCTGTTGATGAAGATGTATTCATGAGAGGCCTTTTGCATTCTCTGGAAGGAGATGTGCGGAAATGGTTTGATAGATTACTTGCTTCATCCATCAATGGTTATGACAACTTCGTCACAAAGCTTAACAGTGATTGGTCTCACAAGTTGGATGGCAAGTTCTTCTTGCATCAACTGTTTGACATAAAGAAGAGGGAGAATGAAAAAATCCATGAATTCAACCTGAGATTTGACAAGACTGTAGGAAATATCCCAGATGAAATTAGACCAAAGGACCAAGCAATTGTTATCCATTATCTAAATGCTTTTGATGGTTGGTTGGGTTTTAACTTGAAGGATAAAAATCCAAATGACTTGAAGACTGCCTAGTTCAATGCGAAGATGGCTGAACAACATGCAACATCTATGGGCAAGCAAAACTTCTTTGATCATTATGCCCCATCCACTTCTAGATCTGACCCTAAGCTCCGAAAGCCTAAGGAACCTGTGAATGAGCCAAAAGAGTCAAAAGACATGTTAGAAACCATGCAAGAGATGATGAAGCAACTGACTGTCCTGACCAAGAGTGTCGCTAGTTTTCATGATCCGGAGAGACATAGAAACCCTTATGGCCCTTAACCTTACTGGAACAACAATAGGGGTCCTGAGAGAGATCCTAATAGAAGACGGCCCGAGTATCTAGAGAATCCTGAGAAGAGGAATCTTAATTGGTGTGATGAAAATGATGGAGAGCCAACAAACACCAATCACCCTGATGACCAACCAAACAACATCAATTTCATGAATGATTTATCTTTTGATGATGGGTTTGGAAGAATTCTCCTAGAGGAAGAACCATGGGAACAAGAGGAAGAAACTTGGGAGCAGGAAGAGGATTTTGTTGATGAGCCTAAACCTTCATGTTGTGCAATAAACATCCCTGAAACGAAAGAGGAACCACAGGTTAGAATATATAAATGAAGAATGCCCCCCCAACCTTCTTTCTTTGACAAACGAAAAGTAATTAATGAAGATAAAAAGGAAGAAGAAGATCTTGCCTTAGGAGATTTGAATTTGAACATTGACATAGAGAAAGAGTTGAGCAAGATAATGTGTAATATCCCTATAACTGAACTGATGAATGTGTCCTCTGTAAGAAGCCAAGTAGAAGAGTTCTTTGATGGCATTGGCCAAGACAAAACCCCTGAGTTTGCTTTAGAATCCAATCGCATACAGAGTCCTGATAGGATACAACTTAGCAAAGATGAGAAGGATCCACCTGTTAACATACAATCTGCTATCTATGAAAGAAAGAATGGTGGTCACCCTCCCTTTTACCTAACCTTGCACATTTAGAATATGCTCCTGCATAATTGCATGTTGGATTCCGGAGCAGCTATGAATGTAATGCCTTTGCATGTCATGAAGGAAATGGGATTGGAAGTGACTAGGCCTTATGGAAATGTTTGTGGCATAGACTCGAGGCGAGTGCCATCCTATGGCTTGATAAAAAGCCTTAGAGCTGATTTGTTTCCATGCTCAGACATTTCCACTATGATGGATGTAGTTGTTATTGACTTGCCCCCAGCATATGGAATGCTTTTATCTAGAAAGTGGGCGGTTGGTTTAGGTGGATACCTCATGATGGACTTATCATACCTTTGTGTTCCAAACTCTAACGGGGCTCTGATCAGGATCAATAGGGAACCTTGCTATGAGAAACATTTGGAGACTTTTGAAGAAGGGATTAAAAACACATATGGGGAAGAATTGTTGAATAATGCTAAGGCCCATATTGTAGAAGATGCAAATGAAGTGTGGAAATATAGGCAGCCTGAAAGCATGTTCTGGCAATGGAAGACTCCGACTTATCTTTGGAAGAAAATCAAGTAACTGAAATTGCCAGGATGATTAAGTTGAAAATGCTTGAAGGTGAATGCTTAGAGGAATTAGAGGAATTAAGAAGAAATGAGAACCCATTCCAGGGTCACGAGCAAAACGATGCAACAAATCTTATGATTGAAGTTGATGAAGTTGATGATGCTAGACATGTTGGAAGAATCCCACGGAGAGTGAATGAATGGTTTGCTTTAATTGACCAAAATAGAGAAAGAGAAAGCCAAGGACCGGAACCTATTTCCCCATGGGAAAACCATCTTGAGTTATCTAGTGTAGTAGGTGTTGATAATGAGGTCAGTAGCACCCGTGTTTCTAATTTTGCTAGGTCATTATCTCATTTATCTTTGGAAGATGGTAACCTAATTCAAGACCATGATAACTCTCTGAGTTGGCAAGAGGATGCCTTAATAAATGATGCACCCGAAGGAGATTTTAATCTCAACAATCTCGCTATTTTTCAAACTCCTTCAGCCACACCAATTAGTGCCTTATCTGCTTATCCTCTCATTCCTAATTTTCTCCTGCCACCTGAGTCACCCAGTCTTCACAATCGTGATCTATCTCACATTCCTAGTTCTTCTGCACTACAGCTTGGAGTAGAACCAACTGAGCTAGAGGGTATGCATATTCATGTTCCTACAGGGGAAGGCTCTAGCCACAGTACTCTTATATCCCATATTCCTCATCCTTTGGAAGAAGATAGAGACTTTTGGACGATGGGAGAAATTGTCAAACGTGTAGTATCTCTCATGATGATAAGCCTAGTACAAGTACACAGGGGATAAGGAAAGAGATTAGAGAGATCCTAGTTGGTAGCATAGCTATTCCCATTGACGATGGTCGACTCAGGTTTGATGTAATACCTTCCAGGAGAAGCTCAAGGATTATCACCCCACAACCACGAAGCATCGTTGATGCCCATCCCATGCCGATACGTAACATTGAAGTGGTCCCCGAATCGGTAAATAGGAATAAATTTCTCGCCGGAAGTCAAGTCCTTATACAAAACCACTTACTGCATTTCCGATCGGGGCCAGCTAATGACCTCTGGGTTGGACCTTTTTCTATAGAACGTTGCGTTGGTGATATATGCTTTCTTGTCACCAGTACTGGACGACAGATTTTGCTTCCTGTCAACCAGAGGGATTTGAGGGGATACATTCCCGACCTCACTTAGCCTTTCGTCCCACTTTGCCTGGTAGAGTAGAGTAGATAGGACCTGAATAAGCCTTTCTCAACAGTAGTATAGAATTTTGCATTGTTGTTTGAAGCTCACTTTTGAAGCTCTTAGTGTAATTTTGTTATCCTGCAAAATAAAAATCCAAACTTTTATCAAAAAGTTATGGTTATAGATTAGATTTGTTTTCTGCTTTTCAGTTTCATGCATCTTTGTTTTCAGTATTTTATATATTATCCACATCGTTTTGACGACTGGTTTGTGAGTTTGGTATAGCTCTGGACATGCTGCAGGTAGTCAGTGGCATTTTTGGTAGCGGTTGCAGAGCTGGGTGGATTGATCGAGGATGCGAGAAGCAGAGTACGAGGACCAGAGATTCTGAGGTTCTCAAGCGCTCTTTTCAGCAGAGCACTTGTCCCCGCTGGAGCTAGATGTTATCACATATATAATAGCTAGGCTACCATATTCTATTTTTCAGACACAGTACATTTTTAAGCCAGATCTCTTACATATGAGATGCTGAGATGAGTAGTTTTGACGGATCATTATTGTATTGGTGGACTATTGTACTCTCCCATGTCAGGACTGAGTCTCAGGACACTCAGATCTGAGGACTGATGTAGCCATTTAGTCATTACAGAGCAGTTATGGATGCCCAGTTTAGTCTGAGTAATAATAAATAAAGCCTTATATATGTATTTGGTTGATGTACCGCCAGTGAAATGATTGCTACTTGTTGTGATTGTTGCTTAAATGACTTGTAGAGCATGTCTTAGCCTTGTAGCACTTGCAGCAGATGGATGATAGTCTGAGTTATATTATTGGTATCTGATCATTTACAGATGGTTATATTGTCTATTGGATGTGGTTGATGACCAGGTAGAGACCTGAGAGGGGTATGAGTATACACCCTAGATGGATTTGCACTCTCTGAGTCTAATGAGACAATTTATTTTCAGTTTCGGGCACTTGCAGAAATGATTAGGCTCAATTTACCTTTTTGATGCAGTTTTACTTCACAGGATGATGTGTTTGAGTAGGGGGACGTTTTATTTGGATCTCCTAGGGTGTTGTATGGACATAGGGGGTGCAACCACTTGTTTGTACCATAGTACCCCCATCCCAGGGAACGTAGTGGGATCAGTTTGACAACGCAGGCACCCTGGGAGGTTGTTTTGGCAGGTTCACGTTTCCCAAGGCAGATTAAAAAATGATTAAATGGCCATTGAAGAAATCGATTTGGGCTACTGAGGCAAGGAAATGACATGGGATGAGTCATGATGATGAGAGTGATGTCCTCCGCACCTTCTCCAACAATTGCTGCACTTGATTGGGCCCACACCTATTTTTTGGGCATTTTATATTATTTTCTGGAGCTTTTGGGAGGCTCACGATTTCCTCAAGGAGGCACAAGGTCAAAGAATTAAAATGTTATATTATTTTATTGTGCCATGGAGCACCCATAGGGACTTAGTTAACACTCCATGGACCCACCATATGCTTCATTTATTTCTTGTCGAGTGGGGTACCCTCTTTATGGGTGATTTAGTCCACTTTGGTACTTTATGGTTATATTGATCCATGTATTGTATGTTGAGCTCATCTCAACCATTGATTAGAATATTTTATCTTTTAATCCTAGCCACTCGTTTTGAAAGGCGTTAGGATTTGGTTTTGATTGTGGTTCTCTCATTTCTATTTAAATGAGAGAGCTTCTCATTTGTAAGGGGTCTTTGGCTCTTGGATCTGAATAATAGAAAGATTTTTTTGTGGATATTTTCTGGATCTGCTTTGCATCTGATGTTCTCAAATGGTGATTGGATAGTCTTTTGCTTCCTAGCATTGTGGAAATTCACGTGAGATCTATATTTTTTCTGCTATCATTGCCTTGTCTACAGGAGGGCGTTTTGGCTAGAGCGTTTTTGCAGGGGGACCTCAACTCGTTCGGTTATCTTCGTCTTGGATCAGGGGGTTTTCATTAGTGTCATTGTGATCTATGATTACTTCTTTTTACTTTCCTATAACATTTGGTTTCTTTATCTTGTCTTAGCAAATATGATATTGTTGACGTTTGCTCATGCAGGGTAGGGGGCGCATTGGTGGTTTGGGGCTTACATCCGTCATAGAAATCACGTGGATCTTCCAGAATTGATCGGGATAGCAAGGATCATCGTTGTTAAGGCTTCTACAAGGATTTCCAGGTACGATCTAATAGGTAATTCTCTTCTCTTTAGCAGATCTCAATCCATTGTACCTGTTTTCCTTCGTTTTTTGAAAACCCTTAAAATACTAAAAAACCCTAAAAAGTACTAAATTTGGGAACCGTCTGATCTTTGGCCAAACCACTGCTGGGTTTCATAGATTGGGCCTCCCCTTCACTGAATCTACTGCAATGCTAGTCAAATTCCTCCTGGTTTGACCTAGATTTGAATTTTAGTCTGAAAACTGCATAGCGCCCCCACTGAAAATTTGACCTGCTAGGGTTTTGATTTTTTTTGATTTCTGACTTCATAGATTGATAGATCGGGTCTCACACAGTCCAAATCATCCCCAATGCTATCCAGATTCATGACAGTGTGACCTAGATCTGAATTTTAGATTGAAACAACCCTAGTGCCATCACTGAAAAATTGAATGTTTTCGGAGTTTACTGTTTCCGAAATCTGACAGGTTAGGTTGATAGATCAGGTCCTGAGTACTCCAGAACACCCGTAATGTTGAGCTAGATCCAGCCTGTTTGCCCTAGATCTGAAGAAATCAGTTTTTCACCCTCTCAGCCTTAATCATCAAGTTTGACTTTTTCAGGATCTGACTTTTTCCAAATTTCTCTGAACCAAGTGTGTAGATCAGTCCCTCCTGATCCCATTTCACCTTCAACGCTGAGTAGGTTGTCTGTTGGTGGCCTCAGATCTATAGATCAGTCTCATCCAACCCTAGCGCTAGCCTTCCTTGACTGAATTCTTGCCTTAATTGAGCCATTCGGACCAAAACACTTATCTGGGTCCACAGATCAGGGTCTACCCTAGGTGGTTCTCCTCAACGCTGGGTGTATATTGACTCCATTGCCCAATGCAAGAAAGGCATTGATCTCCCATCCTTAGCGCTAGCCCTGAATTGACCTCTTCCCCTTGAAATTGGTTGTTCCCTAATGACTCAGACAATCACACTTGTTCATCTTCTTCATTGAGTCTGTCATCCAGGTACTAAATAGTCTCGACTATTTTCCTGCCCATCTTGCCTCGGTTACGCTTCCCAAGGTAGAGATCATCTTCTTTAGTTGCTTGTACCAAAACCCTAGATCTAACCTTTTTGCCCAGAGGTCATCCGATTACTGCTTTGGATCAGCCAATATACTGCTGAAGTCCTGATCCATCTACTGAATCCTACTGTAGATCTAGAGTTTTTGAACACTTTACACCTTACGTACCTCAAAGTGCATTTGATCTGTTTTGGTGTCTAGGTCTGATCTTCCTGTCGGGAGTAGATCCGGGTCTCCTCCATTGTTGTCTTGGACTTAGATAACATAAAGCGAAGACTACTTTGATTGACGTGACAGCCATCCATTTGGGAGTCTAGGCAGTCTTGGTTCCACCTCCCTAGTTGCTTACCCCTCTACCATCCATCCTGGATTCATCATACATAGGCAACTACAAGGTTGATGATAACACTCACCCAAAATGAATAGTGTTGACTGATAGCTGGAAAGTTTATGGCTTAGGAATTAAGTCAAAACTATGCAATCCCTTTTGCTCACTGCTGTAGATGACTGAGTTAATCCACTAATGAACATTGCCACTTTTTTTTTTCTGAGTGATGACTTCAAACACTTAAATGACATACTGCTGTAACTTACTGGGTGGATAAATCTGATTGGAAATGCACTGTAATGTCCCACGCCAATACGAGCTAAAGTTTTCACAATTTAATCACGTGAAGTAAGTTTCATGGGACCTTTTATGTCTTTATGGCCATCAATTACCCATCCAAAATACACCCACTGGATTTATTCCACTTTACATTCACACTGCTGTAACTTATGCTGAGGCAGTTTGGCTTGGCATTTTTGTCAAACAGATGGTGCCCTTACTCAGAAACACTTGTACACAAACTACTGTAGGCGATTGTAACACAAACTAGACTTATGAAGCACTGTTTCATTTATGTATTTTGTCAAACATTTGAGAGAGAGTCGGCTGTAGCTGACTGTGTGATTTTTCAAGACTGTAATCTGATTTTTACATGTTACCCATTTGCTTATCTCATGGACAAATTGTCTAGTTCTCACCATAAACAATATTATTTCATGACATATAATAATCAGCACTAAAAGACAGACTTCAAAACACAATATTAGATTTGATTCTTAATAAAAATAGACTGTGTTTTAACACTACAGTAGCAGCAGTAAAAGATAGGCTCGTTCTCCTTTAAAGTGACTGCTTCCTTGTATTTTGGATTCATAAAATAGCATGTACACACAGGCTGACAGAATATAAGGCTCTGATACCACTGTAATATCCCAAATAATGGATTCTAGCTATTGCATGTGTTTCTCTTCCTTGTTTTACTGTAGCTGCTGGTTTATTTTGATTTGCTGGTGGTTTACATTGTTTTATGCGATAGTGGCTTATCCAAACATTAATTGCATGTCATATTTGAATTTAATAAAACCATCAATCCCATGATATCAAGCATTAACAACCGGTGGAATATAGAAGGAACTGTTCATTCAAATATGGTAATAATACTTGCTTTTCAACAGCCACTAATCATAAATCAGAAATAGCATAAATCTGACCTTAAACAGTGAATGAAGGGTATTGTGATGGCTGTAGCAGCTCCTAGGACCACGTAATGAATAATCAGTTAGTAATAGAAGGTGCAATATCTGATCTCTCAATGAACCATTGCATGCTTCCTTAATGGATATTGGAGCCCCTCATGATGCACACCTTCTACAACAATTCTTTCCTGTAATACGAATCTGATCTAAAACTTAGGGCCCACGTTTTCCTGTAGTAACCTGCTACTGATAACTCTTTTGCACCAGAAAGAATATGCTGCCCTATCTTTGATGAAGACGCCCTTCTTCAATTCTTTATTCCTGGATGCCCTCGAATCCCTGCAAGAATGATGAAGATGCTGAAGTGTTGAAGCTCGTATGATAGATATGGATGACCTACCCTCTTGAATTGACTAGGAGGGATAAGTTTCACCGCCGAAATCAATGATGGCCAAGGAAATTCGCCATTAACCCTAATTAGCTCTCAGAGCTTTCACATGAATTCTCAAAGATGAATAATAACAATGCATACCCTTTTGGTTCAACTAACCTTCTTATATAGCTTTTAGGGTTTGCATGCATGTCACTTTTTGGGGTTTGCATGCATGTCATTTTTAGGGACATTACAAAGTACTCAAACTTCACTCTGGCTATTTCTAGCATAGAATCACATCAGGGCTGATTACGTCCAAGGATAACCTGTGAGCTTCGTCAGGACTGATTACATCCGAGGACAACATACATGGCTGTTTATGTCTGAGCAACCTATGAGCTTCGCCAGGATTTTATGTTTAGACAACCTACCTCACCGGCTATGCTAGAACTCATCACTTCTTCGTTCGAGAGATCTCGATCTGGATCACATGCTGGAGCTTCACTGCTCCTCTTTTGCTTTGATTGTACTCAGTTCCACGCAGGACTGCTTCCTGCTAAACCAAGATATCACACCTTATCCCATACTGAAGCAGCACCTCGAAGTGCTCTTCCTATCAATGGCACTGCCTGCCCAATCCGAATCCACATAACCTTCCAGGTTAATCTTTTGATTCGCTTCATATTTGAGTCCATAGTCAACTGTACCCTTCAGGTACCTCAGAATATGCTTTGCAGCAATCAGGTGAACATGTCTTGGACCCATCAGGAACTGGCTCAATGTGTTCACAGCAAAGCAAATATCTAGTCTCGTATTCGTCAAGTACATCAAGGAACAAATCATTTGACGATACATCTGGTATCAATCGTCTCTGATGAAGCATCACTCAATAGCTTCAGGTTCGATGCCATAGGTGTGGTCATGGCCTTGCAGTCCATCATCTCGAACCTCTTTAGGATCTCCACTACATACTTCCCTTGTCCAAGGAAGATTCCATCCGCACTCTGCCACACCTCCATGCCTAGAAAGTAGTGCATCATACCCAAGTCCTTTATTTAGAACTCGACAGCAAGTCTCCTTCTTGCATCTCTAATGAATTCCTCTTTCCCTGTCAAGAACAGGTCATCGACATATAACAGGAGCATCACTGGTCTTCCGCCTTCAACATTGAAGCAAAGGTTGGAATCTGCTTTACTCTCAGTAAAGCCTAGAGCCATCGGTAATCTGTCCATCCTGTCGTACCATGTCGAACCTCAGGATCTTCTGCAGTCGCTTCCTCTGAAGCAAAGCATCATTCTCCCTTTGCCTTTTGTACTCTATGTATGGAAACATTCTGTACTGGAGTGACAAGTAGCTTCCTTTGCTACTAATATTCTATGTATCCATCTAGGGTCACTGGATACCAAGATCCTGTATCTTGAACCTTTACAAAAGTTATTCTCGCACCCATTTGTGAGCTTGTCATCCTCTATAGGCTTTCATCTTCAAGCTTGTAGCAAAGGTTAAGATCTTCATTACTCTAGGTGATCTCCAAGCTCCTCATTTATGTGTTATCCCATGGGTGCCTTCTGAGCTCATACAAGGCCTTCTTTAATTTGCACACATGAGTCTTCTTGTCATGTGTCTCAACTCCCATTGGCTGCAAATGTCTCTTTGTAGTCTATGCCCTTCTTTCTGTAAGAAGCCTCGTGCAACGAATCTTGCCTTGTATCCCACGATGTTGTCATCTATTGCATGCTGGGTCTTGTAGATCCATATGGAAGATACTACGGACTTCCCTTCAGGTCTTGATACCGCATCCTAGACATCATTCTTCTTGAACTGGTGTACTCCTTCCCTTTCTTCTTGGCTATTTCTTCATAGCTGGAAGGCTTTGCATCAATGATGTCGCTTAACAGTGTCACATAACTGCACTGTGGTTGAGACCTCTTTCTTTCTTTGAAAGTATCGTCATATTATTTCTCTAATTGTCGTCATTTGTTCTTCGGAACAAGTCTCATCCTTCTTTTCTTGTAGGCGATTGTACGTGATCTTTCCTACAAGTTTTTGTATGGTTAGAGACATTTCATAAGGCATATTCATAATGGAAAATTCTTATGCATAAAGATATAATCATGCAACTATTTTAGCCAATACAACATTCATCCATATTTCATGGAAACTTTCTAGATGCCTTCCATTTCTACCATGACATCATTGAGATTGTGCACTAATCCATTATGTCAGCAAAGAGGTTTCATTCTAGATTAAGTAGCAATGGAGAGTTGTATAGCACCATGGTCTACTTACCCATCACATGCATATTAGTAGTATACTGTCATTCATGCAAACATTCTATCATGCATAACACATCAACTGAATATAAACAAATGCATAACAAAATAATATCATGAAATGACAGTTGAATGCCTATCTTTATTTGTTTCGTGGGTAGACTCCTTGAGCCTTCAGCTTCATCATCTTCTTCATTCATAACAACATCATTTCTTATCCAAATGCTAAGATGGATAAGAGGTTCTTCAAGAGTTGAGTCTTTTATATTCCTTATCGCTTGAGGGATCTTCTTTGGATCGTGAGAGCTTGATCTTCAGTTGCTCCCATTTTCTATTCTCTTATTATGAGTCGAGCTTCTTCTTGTGTGCTCTCTTCCCAGAGTCTGCTGAAGGTAATCACTTCTTTTTGGCACACATTCATCGAATGAATAACTCCCATGATCTTGGGAGGCCATTCAAGGTGGTTATAACAATATCTTATTCTTCTTTGATTGCTTCGTCATAGCATCGAACACTTCCTGTTGGTGTCTTCAAGAATGCCACATGAGGGATGAGATGATCTTTAATAGAATCTTCAATGATTCTCTTGGCTCTATCCTTAGCCTCATCTCCCTTTGGCTCCTAGACCTTTCTTACTGAAATACTGATCCAAGTCAATTTCTTCAAGGATCATAGAGGTCTTATACTTACATACTTGGAAGTTGTCGGCTTCACCAAGCTTGTCATCAAGCTGGTGTGATAGGTCATTTTGAAATGAGAACCTCAAATGTAAATAGCAAAAGATTAGATATTACCGATTTGAAGTGTCTGTCCTAGTTTTGGATCTGGCTGATCTAGGGTTTGTCAGAGAAACCCTAATTTTCAAAACTTACAATCTTTCAGATCTGATTGGATAGGAAGATGTGCCTCCTCAAGGCGAGCTGAGCAGCATACTCATTTTCCCAAAACTGTGATCAGAACTGCAAAATATCTGATGCCCTAGTTTTCTTCAATTTCTTCTGCAGAATTGCCTGCTATTGTTTCTGCAATAGGGGTCTGAAACTTTTACCACAGAAAGTACAGTCCGTTCCCTATCCGAAACATCTTGCAAAATTTCACTTGGACCTTCGTAGCTCGAGATATAGCGATTTTCCCTAGGTGTCCTGTTTAGGGATGAATTCAGGGAGAGACTGGAACCCTGATTTGGAGGAATCATATCTCCCAAAACATAGCGAATTTGAGGCTGAAACTTTTACATAGGGTACATCAGGCATTTATCTTTGGCCTGTAAAAGTTTCGGCTCCTGAGCCTTCTCCAATCTTGAGATATAGCAAATGTACCAAAACTACTAGTTTCAGTATTTTAGGGTTTTCATGTCCGGTGTGAAATTAGGGTTTGACTTTCTTGGAGTTTTACCCAACCAAAAATTTCGATCTTGGTCTCTAAATTTCGATTTTGAGGAGAGCAATCCTATGCTGGGCTCACTCAAAAATTCCTCTTCTGTGAAAAGCCCTAATTTCCCGCAGTAGTGACAAGTCAAAAATTGAAAATGGCCGGAATCAAATTTTGTTTGGACAAAAAGATGTGCCCTTCAATGGAGAGTTAGCCTAGCCTCCTTTTGCTGATGATCTGTGTGGAGAGACCCAAAAAGTAAGAAGCCTTAGCATCTGCAGCTGCATAGTGTCTTCTTCTCAGGTTAGCTTTGATACCATGTTAGAATTTTATCATAATCAATATGATCTAGGATCTTATCTGAGAGAATAACATGCACAACATTAATCACAAGAGACAAGAGACACAAAGAGTTTTCCTCGGGGAAACCATAAAGGAGAAAACCTCACAACTTCCTCAGATATAGAATGAGCACCAATGGTAAAAGTAAAACCCAAAGACAGAAGGATGATCTCCGACAGTTGTTCTCTCTCTCACTTGTGTGAGCTTCTTTTCCCTCACTCATGCGCTACAGTTGAGTGACTGTGTCTCAAATAGAGAGGCTCACTCTTTATTTATACTAGTTTTCGTCTTGACAATTACTTACTAGGGCCGACTTCTCTAGGAGAGTCTAATAACCCTAGTACTCCGAAACTGTGGGGACTATTGCCCCGGCTTACAAAGGAGGGGTAACTTCTATGACTTTACATGACTTGATTACATTAATGATTCTCCCTATAGGAACATTGGGGTACAAAGAAATACAACATATAAAATATACAAGTGAATACATTCCGAAATTACAAATACATCAACAAAGAACTCAAAAATTATAAGTCATTTATTCAACAACATATAATTTATAAGGACAAAACACCTTGGAAGACCCGGATTGATGTTTAATTCCTAGGATTCCAAGTCCTTTACAAAAAACTATGCTAGCACATATTTTAGAATCTCTCCGCAGGGTATGAACATGTGGTAAAAAAGTGAAAAAGGGCCTTGGAAGGCCTGAATAGACTTTTGAACTGTGAATTTGAACAAGTATTTGTTCATCCTTGGTGGCTCACTTGAAAATCCAACTGAGTGCAACCTAGTTGGTAACATTTGGCTCCAACCGTGGGACGCGTGATTGATCTAAACTTCGTGAAAATCGATCATACGAGAAACCTAGAATATCCGGTTCCTGCACAAAACTGAGATAAGTCAATCACATGTATATAAATAACCAAATGAAACAATTAGTCCCAACATATGATACATCAATAATATACAAAAAATGAATGTAGTGTACAAGAAATAATGTACAAAATTAATATACAAAAATAAAACTAAGCTAAGAAATAAAATGCAAGGAAGGGTTAGGAAGCTATGATACAAAGATGCCCCCATGGGCATTAGATGCTGTCACTGAAAAATACCTTCATAATCTGCCCGTTTACTGGCAGAGTCTGCTTTTCTCCATCCATGCTATTGAGATAAAATGAATTGACACCGGCTACATCATGGATTATGTAGGGACCCGTCTATAAGCTGTCGAACTTTTTGTGTTTGCTAGACTTTTCTCTGTGCTTGTCCCAAAGTAACACCGTGTCTCCTTTATGAAAAATTCTAAGTTTGGATGACTTGTCAAAATTCCTCTTAACCTTGTCTTGAATTTTGATACTCTGATCAACAACCTATCTTCTGACCTCATACAACTTTACCTATCTTCTGACCTCATACAACTCTACCTGAGCTTCTTCGCCCCTGTGCAGGGTTACGGTGTTGAGACTGGGGTGAGAGCTCTCCCATACTTCAGCCCAACTCACTTTGTACACTTTTACTTCTATTCTATCTTACTTCTTGTATTGTATTTCTTTTAAGGGAGGTCGTTTGGTCCTCCCACATGCACGAACATCATTGTAACCGAGAGTTTCGTTGACCTACTTTGTGGTCATTAGTGGACATAAATAAAATTATCTGATCTTATCTACCAACTCATTGATTTTGCTCTGAAAGTCATCTTGATTTGAACCTGAATGTTGAAGAACCTGATACACTGGTAACTAAAGATGAATCAATGAAGTCACATCCATGCCATAGACCAACTCAAAATGAGACTTCCCCGTTGCACTTTTCTTAGTGATCCTATTCTCCCAAAGTGCAAACTTGATTTTACTATCCCAAGCCTTTTTGTTATCACCAACAATCTTTTTAACAATGGTCATCAAGTTTTTGTTTCTTGATTTTGCCAAACCATTTCCTTGAGGATAGTAGTTTGAGGAATTAGATAGGATAATGGCACACTTAAAACAAAATGAGGACAATGCTACTAAACTGAAGGCTTTGGCATTATCGGTGGTTATTTTAGCAGGCACCCCAAATAGTGATGATTTTGTCTTCAAGGAAATCCATAAACCACTTTCTCGGTTGCTACTTTAATAAGTATGGCCTCTACCCACTTGCTAAACTAATTCGTTGCTGTCAAAATCCAAGTATAACCATTACTTGAATTATCCTTAAATTTACCAATGACATCAAGACCCCATTGTTGAAAAGGGGCTTGGACTACTTCCGGCTTTAAAGGTAATGCTGCAAGTTTCTATTTTCGTGTGAAAAGTTGACATTTCTGGCAATTCCTAACACATTTGTGCACATCCGTGAACAAAGTGGGTCAATAGTATCTTGCTCTAAGAATTTAGTGGGATGTAGTTTTAGCTGCAAAATGGCCACCACAAAATCCTGAATGGAATTCTTCCAAGAGTCTTCTAGACTCTTCCTCATCAACACAGCCAAGTATTAGACCATCTGGGTTTTTCCAACCCAACCCATCTTGTGTAAGGAAATACTTGGTGGCTTACTATCTTAATGACCTTCTTTTGTGGCCAATTAGATGATTTGGACAGGTTAGGTTGAGGAGATAGAATATAATGTTTGAATACCACTGCTGCTGTTGAAGATGTTGGATCCCTGTAGAAATGGCTAATGCTGATGAACTACTTTGACAAACCATGCCTAAGGCTTACTCATGTCCCTCTGCCATCATCCTAGCAAGTCCTTGACCTTTGATTAGTTTAGTGGGCTTAATTTCTAAGTCATACTCCTGAATCTTTGATACCCACTTTCTTCTTATACCAAGGTAATCTTGCTGAGATAGAATATCTTTTACAGCTAAGTGAGGGACATAACCATTTACTTTGGAGTAACCAATGTAAGTTCTGAAGTGTTTTAAAGACTTTACAAGGGCATATGCCTGTTTTTCCATTGTGGTGTACTTTAGCTCATAATTTTGTAAAGATCTATTCATAAAGGAAATAGGCTATTCCTGACCCTCCTTGTTCTTCTGCAACAAAACTTCGACAATTGTGTCCTCTGATGCAAATGAAAAGATCTGGAAGTCTTTAGAGTAATCCAGACTTACTAAAACCGGGGTTCTTGTAATACAATCTTTAACAGTTGCAAAGGCTTCCCTTCCTTCTTTATCCAATTCAACCTTAGTATCCTTCTTGAGTAATTTTTGCATGGGTTTCATCAATTCTGCCAAGTTTGGTATGAATCTCCTTATAAAGTTGATCTGGCCATTCAAAGATTGTAAGGATTTCTTGTTATGGGGCAAATAGGCTTTCTTTATGGTTTCTACCCTTTCGAGATCTATCTTGACCCCATCTTTAGAAATGATGTGTCCCAGCAACTTGCCTTCATCTACTCCCAATACCGACTTGGCGAGGTTCAAAGATATGCCAAACTTCCTGCATCTTTCAAACACTTTTAAGAGATGGGCTATGTGATCAGATCTTTCTTTGGAAAACACAGTAAGGTCATTCACGGTTAATATTTTTATCGTTTCACATTAACTCCTAGATTCTTCATTTTTGTTTTAGAATAAAAACCTTAGATTTCTTCTTATAGGGACCAATCCCCTTGGCTTTGCTAGGAGTTAGCCTAGACGGAGGAGCCGAGTTTCAGGTGACAACACTTGGCTCGAGATTTACCCCCAAGGTTGCACCCCGTGGCTTGAAGATTTCTTCCACAACCCGAGGTGCGAATTAGGCAAAAAAAATGACTATAATAATTGCAAGTATAACTTTTCTAGTAGCATATCTCTATATTGGGATTCCATACCACATTAATAATATTCTTTTTTCTCCTATGATTACTTCCCATTGCTATAGATGTATAATATATAAAGTCATAGCGCATGTCTCCAGTGAAGTTAGGATATAAAGTCAGCACATTTTCCCAGTGAAGTTAGGATGACCAGTTCATTTAGGACCAACTATAGCATAAAACATGTCAAGAACATGTTTTGGATAGCTAAAGGAAGAGGATAAGGAATCATCCCTAGATCTATGTAACAAAGTCCATATGGGATGACACATAGATCCCTCTCTTTTGGAGTTAAACTATTTATTTCCTAAATATGTTAATTTTGTCAACGTGAGCAGTATAATTTATTGAGTTAGGTACAAAACTCCATTCAAGATTTCCACGTATACAATTGAATGTAATCTATTGAACTTTTACAAAAAAACTGTATTCACCAGATCAATAGCATAAATGAATGTTTTATATGAGCTTGATCTTGTTTAGGTATAAGTAGGCCATAATGTCGTTTGCAAAATCCATAATATCCACACCTCCTGCATACCACCATCCAAGCCCATAGTCTTAAAATTGGGTGAGCTCTAAAGGCTTTTACTGCCACCTAGTCCTGTGCAATCATAGGTCTGATGTGGAGAGTATTGCATTTTCACCGCGAAGCAAAATCCATAGAAGACGACCATGCTATGAAGACAGACACTTGTTGTTGTTGTTGATTTTTTACCTAGGAAGTGTTTGTTCACTCATGCCTTTGGGTGGACATAGAATGGGCTGCAAAATGTTTTGTCACCTTTAGGAAACCTCCAGAAACCAACACACAACACCCAAGTGATATTCAGGCCTTGTTACAGAAGCACGAAAAGGTATTTCGGGACATTCCATCAGGTAGATCGCCAGACTGGGGCTTTGAACACATCATTGAACTAGAGGAGGGGACACAGGTAGTCATCACCACTCCTTATCGGCATCCCAAAAGATACAAGGATGAGATCGAGAAAACGATCAAAGAGTTGCTGGAGCTTGGATACATTCGGCCCAGTTCTAGCCCCTTCGCATCTTCAGTGGTCTTGGTCAAGAAGAAGGATGGTACACTGGGAATGTGCATCGACTATCGAGCACTCAACAAAAAGACCATTAAAAACAGGTATCCCATCCCTAGGATTGATGAACTCATGGATGAACTACGGGATGCCAAATACTTTTCCAAGATTGATCTTCGCTCGGGGTACCATCAGATCCGAGTAAGGGACCAAGACATCTCCAAAACAGCTTTCCGTTGTCACTATGGTCACTAAGAGTTTTTGGTCATGCCTTCTGGACTTACCAATGCTTCAGCCACTTTTCAGTCGTGCATGAACCATACCTTCAGAGTTCAACTACGTAAGTTTTTGCTAGTATTCTTTGATGACATCCTGATTTACAGCAAAACATGGGAGGAGCATCTGAAACACCCAGACGAAGTACTGAGCATTTTAGAAGAACACTCGCTTTACGCGAAAATGTCCAAGTGTGAATTTGGCATGAAGGAAATGCTGTATCTAGGGCACATAATCAGTGAAAAAGGAGTACAGGTTGACATGGAGAAAATCCGAGCTATTAGAGATTGGCCCGTGCCAAAAATAGTCACAGAATTGAGAGGCTTCTTAGGTCTTTGCACTTATTACCGAAGGTATGTTAAGGGATTCTCCCAATTTGCAGCACCCCTCACAGATCTCACAAAGAAGGGAGCATTCACTTGGACAGAACTAGCACAAAACTTTCGAGGAGATGAAAGTCATTATGAGTTCTTGCCCAGTTTTAGCATTACCGGACTTCTCACAACCATTTGTAGTAGAATGTGATGCCTTAGGGGAAGGGCTAGGAGCAGTATTGATGCAAAATCATCACCCTATTGCATTTGAGAGCCGAAAACTGAAGAACTACGAGCGCCACTACTCCATATATGACAAAGAAATGCTAGCCATCTTACATGCTCTCACGAAGTTCAGACAGTACCTAGTGGGCAGTAAGTTCAAAATCAAGACAGATCATAACAGCCTCAAGTATTTCTTGGAGCAGAAGGAACTGAATGAGCGCCAACAGAAATGGGTCAACAAAGTACAAGCCTACGATTTTGAGATCGAGTATGTAAAAGGTGAGAATAATATACTAGCTGATGCATTATCCAGGCGACCCGCCTCACTATCTCTCATGAGTATATCCACAGATTGGAGGGCACTTCTCTTAGTAGAATACTCCAAAAATAAATTCACTTGCGAATTATTGGATGGACAAATTCAGGATGACAGGTACAGGATTGTCGATGACATCAATCTATTACAAGAACATGATATACCTCGTCCAAGAATCAACTTTGAGGAAAAATATCATACAGGCAGCACATGACTCTCCATTATGAGGACATCAGGGTTTCTTGAAGATCTACAGACAGATACGAGAGAGGTTCTCATGGAAGGGCCTCAAAGGGGAGGTTATGCAGCATGTACGAGAATGTAGCATATGTTAGCAGAACAAGATCGAGAACATCCATCCAGTGGGGTTGCTTCAGCCACTACCAATTCCAAAATAGAAGTGGGAAAGTGTCTCCATGGAATTTATTACAGGATTGCCCAAGGTCCAAGGGCGGGATTGTTTATATGTCGTAGTTGATAGACTGACCAAGTTCGCACATTTCTTTTCTATATCATTTGATTACTTTGCAGCTCAAGTGGCTGAGTTATTCTTCAGGAAGGTCTTCAAGTTACACGTGTTACCTAAGACCATTGTCAGTGATCGGGACAACAGATTCATAGGTGCCTTCTGGGAACTATTCAGATTAGCGGGGACCGAACTGGCTACCAGCGCGAGTTATCATCCCCAGAGCGATGGACAAACTGAAATTGTCAACAAGTGGATTGAAGGATATCTGAGGAACTACGTAATAGGGCAGCGACAAACCTGGATTAAATGGCTACATTTAGGGGAGTACTGCTACAATACTACCTATCACATGTCTATTAGGATGACACCTTTTAAGGCATTATATGGCTACGAGGCCTTGGACTATGTAGATTTAACATTCGGAGACAATAGGGCTCCTAAGGCAAATGATTGGATACAAGGCAGTCAAAATATTCTTAAAATCTTGAAGGAAAACTTACAGACAACCCAGAATCAGCAGAAGTTGTATGTAGACAGACACAAGGTTGAGCGGAGCGTTGAGGTAGGAGATTTGGTATACTTAAGGCTCCAACCTTACAGACAGTCTTCACTTAAGAAGAAAGGAGTGGAAAAGTTAAAACCTCGCTTCTATGGACCCTACAGAATAATCATGAAAGTGGGAGAGGTGGCATATGAACTAGAACTACCACAGGAAAGTAAAATTCACAATGTATTCCATGTGTCCAACCTGAAAAAGACCATTGGGCAACACATTGCTCCATCAACAGAATTACCTCCTTTAGATAATGAAGGACTATTGATACTGATTCCTGAACGGATCATACAGACTAGAGAAAGGAAACTCAGGAACCGGGTGATTAGGGAATACTTGGTTTAATGGAAAGAACTACCTCTAGAGGATGCCACATGGGAAGGTGAACAGGTATTGTAGCATCCCAGTTTGCAGTTGCTTGAGGACAAGCAATCTAAAGCGGGGAGGATTGTAATATCCTCATCTGATTAGGCATTGAGGACCAAAACCACTAACCTATGTGATTCCTATGGGTTCGAGTGGTTACTGACAGTTAGGGAATCAACTGAAGACTGATGCCATCTACAAAAAATCTAGGGCATCAATATGATATCACCATTAGGTCAAAGAGGGCCACCGGAGCCAAAGGCCACCGGCATGCATGACATCTAAGCATTATTTGATGTTGCATGCACCCATTTAAGTCTCCATGCGCATGCATGCAAGTCAACTGCAAATTAGAAGTTAAAGTGACCTAATTAGGTCAAAGTTAGGGTTTTCGTAGTTGAAAGTTATAAAAGAAAGATAAAGTGAATGAAGACTTCACTTTTGATTATGATTGATTTTGGAGCTCTTGAGTAGCAGCACAGCGTGCGGCCACAACAGTTGGGGTTGGAGACGACGTCTTCAACTAACGAGGTTTCGGCAGTGAGATATCTGCCCTAGTCTCCTTCAGGATAAACCATCCAGGTTTGTCACTGTGTTTATTGCATTCATCATTATCCAGTGTTCCAGTATATGTCCGAGGTTATTTGCAGGTTCATCCGTACAGCTGGGGGCATTTAGTTGGGAAACCCCAGTGATTCACCAGGACTCTGGATCACCATATTTCTTCCGCATGTGGCCTGCATCCTCACTGATAGGATCACTCCACTGCATTGAGTGATTATCAACCATCAGATTGTCCATCCGAGGAAGCTAGCAGCAGATTTCAGGGTTGTGGGGGTGTGAGCAATAGATTGGTAGACCAATATGCTAGGGCATCTGGAGAGGTCAAAACTCTTGCATGCTCCGACCATCCTCTCCGGCATCGACACACCTACTTTCCGACCTATTTCCAGCCGAAACTGACCATCCCTTCAGCAAAAATGTCACACTTAGTTGATTCATCCTACTGGGGTATTGCAGCGGGAAACTAGGTCATTTCTTCATCAGCTCAGCTCATCTTGCATGCGTATTCTCTCTGGAGCATATTCAGCCGGCTTATCAGTGGTAAGTGTTCATTCTATCCTGCAAACCCTAACCCTAATTTCAGCTATAAAATAGGGAAATTTTGCATGGCAGTTTGCATGCCCGACTATTTCAGTAACTTTGCATAGAAATAGAAAATATCAGTATTTGGGATACTACAGTGGTATCAGAGCTATCTTCTTGGCCATCTGTGGGCTTAAGAAATGAGAAGTAGATGAATACAGAAGATGACTCTTTTGTAACCTACAGAAAAAGAAGGAGTTGGTACACAGAGGACTTTGAGGATATCCAACTAGAAGATATCAGCTCAGACATGGAACAAACAGGTATACACTCTGACAGGGGAAAGGGAACGGGAGAAGATGAGGACAGGATGGAGTTTCGCAACTTAGTATCTGCATTGCAAGACTTAGCCAAAGGGCAAAAAGATGTACTCAATGCAATCAACAGATTATTGGTGAAACTAGAACTAGGTAACAACAGTACACCTCCCTCACCGGTAGATCGAGGGTCTACAAGCAGCAGTGGAAAGGTTGCGTACACCAATATACAGAATACATCGCACATATATAGCAGACCTTCCAATAGGCCTACTATGCCTCACTTCTTGGCAGATACAGTAGGAGGTCCAGTCATGCAGGTAGAGCTTGGCGAACCTTTTGGTGCTTGTTTGCAGGAATACAGGGACTTAGGGGATGAGTTTCATGCCGCCATGTCTTTTTCGGATTTTTGCAACATGAAGAATAGGAACAGGCCCAGGAATTTCAACAAGGGATTCAATCACAACTATGAGTTGTAGAAGACCTTGGGCAGGTTGACCATCCCAAACTTTGATGGGACTCGCAGAGGTTCAGCGAGGATATGGGTTCAAAAGTTGGATACCTATTTCCAACTCAATCCCATGACAGAGACAGGTGCCATTAAATTGGCTACACTCCACCTGGACAGAGAGGCTCACGAGTGGTTGTACCACGGATTGGTGACATTGGGTCACAACACCATACACTCCTACGGTGAGTTCACTCAGAAGCTCATGGAGAGGTTTGATAGGAAGGATCCAGAGATACATTTCAGGGAGTTGGCTCAACTCAAATAGACAGGTAGTGCAGAAGCCTTCATCTCAGAATTCCAGAGGATAACAGTCCTGGTAACAGATGTGTCAGAGAGCAGGTTGACGATGTTATTCACCGAGGCCCTAACAGAGCCACCACGGGGATGGGTGAAAGCCTACAAACCCCCCACTCTGCAGGATGCCATTAGCAGAGCCAGAGATCTCCAGGATTCAGTTTCGAAGAACAGGTTCCCTCTCAAAACTAACTTTCCTGTTAGGGACAAGGACAGGAAGCCTTTCTAGCAGGATGTTCCCAAGAAAACATGGTTAGATGAGGACATTAGAAAAGACTTAAGGCGAAAGAAATTATGTTTCACTTGTCAGGAACCATGGGTGCCAGGACATAGGTGTGCAGGGAAGGAAAAGGTTCACTACGTCGAAGTGTATTCAGACAGTGACGATGAGGACTATGAGCAGGGGGCCACATAAGAACTACGGGCAGCTGAGGAAGAATCACTCCAGGGTGATACACTAGAGGGAGTCATTGCTACATTATTTGGAGTACCAAGATTCCATACTATCAGGGTCAGAGGAGTAGTATAGGGTCACAGAGTAGGAGTATTGATTGATGGGGGAGCAACCCACAATTTCATTGACTCCGCTTGGGTAGCCAAGAGGGGTATTCAGACCGAGAAGTTAGAAGGATTTACTGTAGCAGTAGTTGGGAACTCCAACATGGAGTGTGTTATCCACTAATTTTGCACTTAGTTGGGTTACCTGAGGAGCCGTCAGTTGACAGACATGTTCAATGTCTGATTCCAGTGTATCAGTTGATCCGTCTTCATGTCTAGCCTATATTGGCTAGTCAGTTTTTCATTTGAATAATTTTGACCATGGCCCCGCTGGATTTCTAATAAAATGTGCTAGTAGGGTATTTTTGAGTGGTTCGGTCTCTTGAGATGTAGAATCTCAACTAAGGTATTCCAGGGAGTTTTTGCCCTTGACAATTATGCTTTGCCTATAGCCGAGTATAATTGACGAGGTTTTCTCCCGCTTCCTCCAAAGCTGGAATGCCCGATGTTGAATTTTGGGCCTTGGGGGGTTATTAGAGCCCAATTGGGTGTTATAAACCTACTAGGCATTGTTAGAGTAGAGCATGGTCTTGTACTAAGTCATTGGGGCCTTTAAAGTTTTTTTCGAAAAAATCTTTTTCGAATGGGGAAAAAATTATTTTAAAATTATTTTAATTTTCCCTAAGTTTTTTGGGTTAATTTTTCCATAAATTAAATGGAAAAAACCCGTTTGTAACAAGTCGGTCATCCGGACCCCAAATTCAGTGATTGAAGGCTCTAACCTTAAGCCAAAAATCATTATTGATCGGCCAGCCAGTCAAAGCCAACTTTCGGATAATCAATCAGACACATAACGCCCTTTTTCTCAAAAAAGTCATTTTCGAAGAAAAAAATGGAGTTATTATTAAAAAAATGATTATTTTGAAGAAAATTAAAACTCTCCAAATTAATCCAAATTCAGTGAAATAAAAGGCTAAATGACATCTCAATGCGCATTTATGATGATTGGAGTTATCATAACTCAGCTTCAGTCAGTATTTAGTGAATAATAAATTTATATTCCGTTAGCCGATTTGTCATCTCCCGCTAAGGAATGAGACGGAGAGCACTCATTGGTCCGATGATTTGATCGAGGTAAAGACTGAGGCTTACACCACCAGTGGCCTTCCCAAACCTAGCAAGGGCTGCATCCAGACCTAAAAAGGTGGTTTACCTTCACCCATTCATGCCCCTCCTCAGCTTGGGGGCGCCTTCCACACGTGTGGTCTCAGTTTAGGGTTGTTTGCAGTGGCTAGGGTTGGAGTGGGGGCGCCTTGCCTAGGTGGAGGCCTCCCCTCACTCCCAACTCTTCATTTTAGGTATGGGCTCTCAGTTATGTGACCAAGCCGGTCAGGTTATGTGATTTGGTTTTAGGGTTTTAGCACTCTCTCATTGTATAAATAGAGGCTCCTTCAGCTCTATTAGGATGGACTTTTGTAGCAGAGTTACTTTGAGAAAATTGTATCAAGCATTTGCTTTGAATTGTTAATAAAGATTCGAATTTGGAGGTCTATGAGCTCTTGGATGTGGTAGCTTTCTAAATGGTTGAGGTGATATTGTCTCTAACCCCTATTTCTTTAATGCTTGTATGAGATTAATTGTTTTTTGTTAGCTCAAGAAGGCCATTGTTGGCATAGTAGAACAATCATTTGTAGTTTTCAATTTGATTGTTTACGCGAAGTAGATTAGTATCTTGATGGACATGAGTAATCAGTATATACGTAATGTTGATCATGATTCGATTTTCTTAGCATACTAGCATGTTATTTTGATCTCACGTTTGTGTTAAGTTGTAGTGTGTTATCAGGTTTCACAGGTTGAAGAAGGGTGTGAGCTCAGCTGCTTCTATTCCAGGCTTCAAGCAAACTTTTGAGTCTAACACTTTCATTGCAGGACCTACATGGATCTTCTTCTTTAAAATACAAAAGAAAGCTGGGAGTCTAACTCTCTCTTTTGGGTTCCATCCATAAATTTAATGTTCTTTTGGTTACCGGTCACTTAGGAAGCCCTAGTTTAATTTTTCCAACCTTTAGGCTTCCTCCCATTGCCTTGTTTGCCTTGCCTCTACGCTTTCTTCATCGTTGCCCCGTTTTTACTCTTTCTTACCACTCCTTTTCTTCATTTTGGACAGCCCTATTGTGCCTTAGCTTATGCCCCTTTTTTACCCCTTTTTGCCCTAGTTTTTGGGCCTTCTTCTACCTTGTTTTGGGCCTTTTATTCTCCTTTTTGTTAGCTGCCCTGTTTTTTTAACTTTTATGACAGCCATTTTCCTTATCTTTCGCTGCCCCGTTTTCATCATTTCTTGTACTCCTTTGGCCTCATAGTTCGCTGCCCTATTCCTCCCTTTTCTTGTTTTTGACTTCCTCTTTGCCTTCCCTTTTTCTTCCCCTCCGCTTCCTTTTATTTCAGCCTTCCTTTGCCTTGTTCTTTTTCTCTCATTCAAACTTCTTCTTTTCCCTTTTGGCAAGTTTCAAGAAAAGCTCCAAGTAAAAGTAAATCACTCTCCTTTTTACGCAAGTTGCAATAATACTAGAGTTGTATACTTTCCTTTGAAAGTCCTTTCAAGGATTAAATTCCTAAAGGCAATTTGTATAATTTTAATAAAGCATTTTCTGTTTGAGTGGGGTTTTTAAGTCCCCACTCTCATCCTCCCCCATTTGGGGAGGCTTGTGTTGTGTCCATCTTTTTATATGCTTAGGATTAAATGTGTCTGTGTTTATAATATTTACATTTTTTTCGTAGAATACTAATTATTAGTCCATCACATTTAATTCATTGATTAAGTTGATTACTTTATTTCTTAATTGTTTATCTTTTATATAAGTAAATCAACTGCCTAACATTCATAAATCTCTTGAATCTCACCATAAGGTGGATCAAGAGTGCTCTTTGTTGGAGAGTTTAATCAATCATCTTTATCTTAATTGTTGTGCATCATATTGTTTAATCAATTAATTCTTAAGTAAGACTCTTGAACTTGCAGAAACACAAGTCAAGAGCACTCTATGTCGGAGAGCATCTTTAGTATTGCATAATCCCTGCATTAGTCTCATTTAGATTAGATAAGACTCTTGAACCTCTGTCATAAGACAAGAACAAGAGCGCTCTCTATCGAAGAGTTTAATTAATTAACTTAATAAAACCTTCAACACACACACTCCATAATTAATTAACTTTGTTGATCATCCTTCTCCTAGTATGCTCTGCCGACTTTCGGGTTGGGCTCGTACTCAGAACGGTGAACGGACTTGTTAAAGTTCGCTCAAGAGTAACCTAATTAAAACTTTTACCCCATAACCAACACACCGGCGTTGTTTTGATCAAATACTGAGGCAAGTGGGCAAATTCCAAGTGTGGGCGCCGGGCAACCCAATCTGGGCACAGTTAGTTAAGTTATTGAACACTTAGCTGTGATCCTAGACAGGTACGTCATGTCTTCGAACGGAGCCATTGAAGGTATTTCCGGTTAGGAAATCCAGACATTTTAAGCAAGATCACCATTAAAATCTTTTAAAAATCTACCAAGAACACTCGCACAATCTAAAATACTCACTAGCTTAATTCCTAGATTTCTATTTTATTCACGCATTTTATTGACTCCATAAGGCACTGGTCCTTGGTTATATTTGAATAATTATCTATCTTGATCAATTGTCCATGGTTCATTTTAATTGTTATATCTGAATGCTTGGTTAAAAGTTTGGAATCTTTGCTTATCTGTGTAATCTCTTGTTAGCAACGTGGATTGCTTTTGATTAATTGTCATTCTCTTAATAAACAAACACTTCAAATCATAATAAACTTCTAAGTAACACCCATCCGCATCCGCAACTAAGTAAAACACTTTAACAACTTAAGAGCCTTAGAAAACTCTTTTGTAGGGACTACCCCCCTTGGCTTCGTTAGGAGTTAGCCTAAACGGAGGAGCTAGGAGTAGGTGACAGTACCTAGATCTGTGCTTGCCCCCAAGGTCACACCTCTCCCACTTTCTCAAGTGAGGAGACAACTTTCATTAGATTTTTGCTGCTGGTGTGCAATCGGTGGACAACATAGTGCAACTACTGGATTCCAAAATTGAATGTCACATTAGGTAACTATCAAATGACAGATTCATTTTATGTAGTAGATGTATCAGATACTCATGTAGTATTGGGTGTTCAGTGGCTTTATTCAATAGAGAAATATACTACTGACTATTGGGCAATGGAAATGGAACTCCAGGGACTAGACGACAAACGGGTAGTTTTGAGGGCATGAACACTTATCCCACAAAACCGGTCTCTTCACAGAGAATGGAGGCAGTACTCAGACAAGATGACATAGAATGGGCTGCAGAATGTTTTGCCACCTTTAGGAAACCTCCAGAAATCAACACACAACACCCAAGTGATATTCAGGCCTTGTTACAGAAGCATGAAAAGGTATTTCGGGACCTTCCATTAGGTAGACTGCCAGACCGGGGCTTTGAACACATCATTGAACTAGAGGAGGGGACACAGGCAGTCATCACCACTCCTTATCGGCATCCCAAAAGATACAAGGATGAGATCGAGAAAATGATCAAAGAATTGCTGGAGCTTGGATACATTCGGCCCAGTTCTAGCCCTTTCGCATCTTTAGTGGTCTTGGTCAAGAAGAAGGATGGTACACTGCGAACAAGAAGGATGGTACACTGCGAACGTGCATCGACTATCGAGCACTCAACAAAAAGACCATTGAAAACAAGTATCCCATCCCTAGGATTGATGAACTCATGGACGAACTACGAGGTGCCAAATACTTTTCCAAGATTGATCTTCGCTCGAGGTACCATCAGATTCGAGTAAGGGACCAAGACATCTCCAAAACAACTTTCCATTGTCACTATGGTCACTATGAGTTTTTGGTCATGCCTTTTGGACTTACCAATGCTCCAGCCACTTTTCAGTCGTGCATGAACCATACCTTCAGAGTTCAGCTGAAACTGGCCATGTGGCTTGCATCCTCACTGACAGGATCACTCTATTGCCTTGAGTGATTATCAGCCACCAGATTGCTCACCTGGAGTAGCTAACAACAGAATACAGAGGTGTGGGGGCGTGAACATTAGTTAGGTAGATCAATTCGCTAGGGTATCTGGAGGGGTCCAAACTCCAGCATGCTCCATCCATCCTCTCAGGCACGGGCACACCCACACTGACCAACTTTAGGCTGAAATTGACCATCCCTTCATCAAAAACGTCGTCCTTAGCTGATTCAGACTGCTGGAGGTATTACGGAGGAAAAAGAGGTTATTTCTCCATCAGTTCAGTTTATCTTGCATGCGTATTCTCTCTGGAGCTTTATCAGCCGGCTTATTAGTGGTAAGTGTTCATTCTATCTTGCAAACCCTAACCCTAAATTCAGCTATAATATAGGGTAATTTTGCATGGCAATTTTGCATGCTCGACTATTTTGAAATTTTGCATAGAATTAGAAAATATCAGTATTTGGGATATTACACCATTAGTGAGGTCTGATCCTTCCCTCCTTCTATCAACCATTCAATTTACCTTATGCTACAACCATTTCTCTAAGGCAGCCTCTTCTATTCACCTTGTCCGCCATTGTTTCTTGCCTTAGTGATCTTAACATTAGGGACGCCCCCCTTGAGTTGGAGAAGAGCCAACTTGAAGCGAGGAAGAGAGGAGTGTGGTGACAGTGGTTGCTCTTTTCGTAGTTGCCATCGGGCCGATGTGCCTAATTTTGGGCTTTGACACATGCACTCCGGTCAGGAGCGGCAACATTTTTTGGCGCCATTGTTGGGGACAAAGTCCAGTTCCCGAATTTTGAAGACTATCTTCATTGATATTTGTGGGAGATCATATTTCAGATCCTGATTCTCACATGGCGACTCCACAAAGAGACGAAGCCCTTGTCCTTTTGCAGATTTGAAGACTTTTTGGGTGTAGAGGTGAGCACACTCATCAGAAGGCTTTCAATCTCACCTTGGTGACTCCACAGTTCAGTTTGAGGTATGATTATATGTATATTGCAGATCAATACTTCATTATTTGAGAATATGGATGATAAAATGGAAGGACTTCGTGCTCACTTGCATGGAGCCTTCACCCCACTAGATTTCTCAGGTATCCATGGATTTCCTAATGGTTGCTATAAAGTAGTACTTAGAATTGTTCAGAGTTCTTTGGAAATGACGAGGACTCAACATCCACCATATTCTTTCTTTCTACAAGTTGATGGTGGATCTCAAAGTCTACCATGAGGATAATCTCATGATTATATTTTCCTTAACTTTTGAGGGAGATGCAGAACATTGGTTCGATGACCTTTGGGATGAAAGCATAGACTCAATGGCAAAGTTTTTTGAGAAGTTTCTCTTGCATTGGCATGAAGGAATAGTTGAAGAGATTGAGAAGTTGGCCAAAGAGTATGATGCCTTCCTCCCCAGGACGCAGCTTGATTCCGAAGAAGAGATCCATGAAGAACAGATCATTGAAGATCTGGTTGATGAAGCATTACAAGGACCCTCGATTCAACGTATAACTGAAAAGCTTCCTGACATCGTTGAAATGGAAAGAAACATGGAGCTGCCTCATGTTAATGTCGCTGAATATGTTCCTGAACAATTTTCTGCTGAAGATTGGGACTTGCCTCAAGTTCAATTCATTGAAGTTAACGAAAATTTGTTTTGCAAATCAGTTTGAGCACCCTTATGATGAATGTTTGTATATGAGCCCTATCAATCAGTGGATAGAAGCTTCTTGTGCAAATTGTGCTTGCCAAAATTTGATAGTTTCTTTTATCCTAACGATTTGGTTTTTCATTTCAGCTGGTTGCATGAACAAACTGTAAGACATTTCCGTTTGATGATAATTCTGTCCCTGTTTCTGTCTCTAACCAAGCATAGAAAAAAGAAGTTTGGCATGGAAAAGATGCTTGAGTGGTTCCACTGGTTATATGCATATACTTGACAGGTTTCAGTCTCATTTTAAGTTAGAGTAGGTAGGATGAATAAAGCTCTTGCATGAGCATTTAAGGTTTTTCAGTATGCACTTCTTTATTTTGTAATAAGTGTGTGGGGTGTGAATTAAGCCATCCCATCACATTGTTGTTTTGTTTTTTTAAAATTGGTCTGCAAATAAGAGAATCTGTGGTTCTCATGTACTCTCGAGGAGAGCACACGTCCCTATGGAGCCAAATGTTACCACCCCACTTTGACAGGGGTGTCCACAGAACAGTAGGGAAGATCGTGTCTTTTGATTTTTGCACATAGGGTGCTGCTTGGACCTCCACAGCCTGCAAAAAACACCACAAAGAAGTCAGCATTTTAAAACTCAGTTGTGGGCAACAATAGAGGTTAATGAAAACACTCGCCAAAGTAATGAAGCACGCAGTTGAGTGGACAAATATAAGAAATGAATGAACTGGAAAGTTCGTTTTCAGTCCAAATTATCAGATCTCTATTGGCAACCACACTTAACATTCCAAAATCAGCTCGAGTTTTTCTACGGTGATGCCATCCCACGCATTACTTTCTAGTAGCTAGATGGATTTTGGAGTAGCGTCGACAGTCGAGTACATTGGTTGGTGAGTTCATATCTATCAGCTGATAGTGATGCGAAGATAGTGCTGAAGTGCAGAGATTGGCTCGGGCCTGCGTGTTTTGATAGCTGATTTCGGAAGAAATCTTAGTCCATGTCAAAGATTTGCAGTCAGCTGTTTGATTGTGTCCTCGTGGACTACATGAAGCGTTTTGGAGCGCAGGATCAGTGTTAGAAACAGCTTGGGGTTCGACAAAGCAGGCGACTAATAGTTTGTTTTGATTAGAGATCATGAGATCTCGTTCCTCGGCATTTAGTTCATTCTGGGTTTTCAATGACTTAATCTACAAGCCGCACAAGTTAAAACTAGTAACGTTTGGGAGCAGTCCGCGTTTTCGTGGGCAACTGATTACACTTGTTGGTGATAGCTGTGATTATTTGAAAACTTTGAACGTGTCAACCGACTTTTAAATTGCGTGTCGTGGAAGCCAATGTAAGCAATTTTTGAACTCGTGATTCTGGACAGACCTGCCATGTTTTTCCTTTAAAACACATCTGTCGACCCAATCTAGTAAAATCATATGCATGGTGATCATGCTCGAAAACGCCATCTCATACATTGATGCATTCTTGCATGGGAGGCCTAGACCCGCGTGTCCATTGGCATTGATAGCCAATTACATGAATTGAGCTTCACGATTTCGGGGAATTTTTTGGAGCAGTTCACAGGTCTGAGTATTATTGTTTTGGTTGCCACGTTGAATTGGCTGGCTTACCAGACCATTGACCCACGTCTCTTCATTAACCACTGATTACATGGGAATCAGTCTCAAAGGATTAGATTATTGTTAGTGGGTTGATGCCTCTAGTTAAGTGGGTGTTTTAACATCTAGTCAAAAAAGTGTATTCACTTAGCAAGGATTTTTTTGGTTAGGTGATCAACCAAAGTAATAGTTGCTTTTAGTTATGTTGTAGTCCTCTTAGATGTAGGTTGAGAGAAGTGGGGACTTTGTTTTATTATTATTATTTTATTATGTTTACTTTTAAAAAAATAAAAAGAAAGTGAGAATTGCTTTTGGTTCTATAAAAATGACCTACTTTATGATTTGTAAGATGGAAAAACTGGGAGGATTTTTCCCCAGGGCTTAATAGAAAAATATCATTTTGGGTTTTATGATTCTTCAGTTGAGTGCTCTCCATGGTGTGTAGCGTAAACTTGTGTGATGGAGCGTTTGTTGCTAGAGGCCTTTCCTTTCTATGTTTGCGTCGGGGACCATAAACAGATGCTACCATCCTATTGGAAGGTGGAAACCCTAGCAGTTGCTAGCCTTTTTCCTTTGTGAGTGTGCATACATGGGTATTGATGTTTACACTTAATCAAGTTTGATTGTGTAGTATCTCCCTTGTTTGCATAGCGCATCTTTTACAATTAGGAGGAAGAAGATCTAGTAGCTGCGCCATTGATACAAGGCCCTCGTGGGTTCTCCTTTGACTCCATTTCTCCCTTTAGGTATACTGACACTGGTCCATTAGTGAGGTCTGATCCTTCACTCCTTTCATCAACCATTCAATTTACCTTATGCTACAACCATTTCTCTAAGGAAACCTCTTTTATTCACCTTGTTCGCCATTGTTTCCTGCCTTAGTGATCTTAACATTAGGGACGCCCCCCTTGAGTTGGAGAAGAGCCAACCTGAAGTGATCAAGAGAGGAGTGTGGTGATAGTGGCTGCTCTTTTCGTAGTTGCCATTGGGCCAATGTGCCTAATTTTGGGCTTTGACACACGGACGCCGGTCAGGAGCGACAACACATGGCTACTGGTCTTAGGATAGAAGACAGGTTGGATGGGGCTGTAAATTTCAGTCCATGCAAGTCTAGAAGAGTGTTGATATTATAGGATAGTGAACTATGCGATATAGTGAACAACACTACTGCAAATCCAGTGACTGTTCCCACAGATGCAGTGGCTAAAGCCGCATTTGACAAGAGGGATATAAAGGCGAAAATAATTATTCTTGTTGCAATAGAAGATCATGTGATTCCGCACTTATCAGGTAAAGATCATGCCCATCAGATGTGGATCACTTTAACTAACCTTTACCAAAGTTCCAATGAAAATTAGAAAATGGTAATAAGGGAGAAGTTAAAGAGCATTCGCATGAACAAAGGTGAGAATATGACCACTTACCTCACCAGGATTTCACATGTTCGTGATGAACTTGGAGCTATTGGAGAGGTGATAGAGAGTGTTGAGTTGGTGCATACAACTTTGAATGGTGTGGTGAAGCCATGGATTGTATTTGTGGAGTCAGTGGTTGCTCGTGAGCACATGCCTTCATGGGATCATCTTTGGGATGATTTCATACAGGAGGAAACCCGTAGGGGATATGTACAGGGCAGTACATCTCACAACAAGGATGATGAGAAAAATGTGGCATTAGCAGCAAATCGGAAGTAGAAGAAGTTCAATAAGGGTTCCAAGGGTGGAACCAAGTAGCATAATGGAGAGAAGAAGGATATGAGCAAAGTGAAATGCTTTGCTTGTCAGAAGTTTGGGAATTATGCTGGACAATGCCCAAACAAGAAGAAGAAGAAACAACAGACAACAACTTCAACAGAGATTGATGAGTATGTTGCTAGATTTGAGAGAGTTTTCTCACTTTGCTGGTGCTTGTGTAGAGAGAGCATCATCCTTTGCCAACAGGGACTTTGAGGATCACATGGAGCATTCCATGATTGTTGGGCATTCACTGAGTGATTCCACTACTTCCTTCGCTTGGTACATTGGTAGTGGAGCTTCGAGTCACATGATAGGTGTTCGAGACATGTTCACCGAGATTTTTGAGACAGGCTTGGAGTTGGAGGTTGTATTGGGTGATGATATAGTGGTGAGAGCAGTTGGGCGTGGGACAGTCCGCTTTGACAGGGAGTCCATGCAGCCCATGTTTACGAGGGATGTCTTGTATGTCCCTTGGCTGAAGAGGAATCTTGTATCAGTTTCCATGATTGAGGATAGAGGCCTTGGGGTATATGTCTTAGATGGGAAAGTCTAAATCTTTGCCAAAGCAGAGGGTCCATCTGCTTCATATGCGATTGGATTCAGATGTTGGAAATTGTAGAAGCTTCTCTTCCAGCCACATCATGCACTGTCACACACTCAGAGCAACAATGATTTGTGTGAGTTATGGCACAGGAGGATGACCCACCTTCATCATTCAACTTTGAGGATGCTGAGAGACATGACAACAGGTTTTCCATATTTCAGTATTGAGCAGAGTGGTGTATGTAGAGGGTGTGCATTGGGAAAGTACACCAAGACTGTTTTTCCGAGCAGTGACAACAGATCAGAGGGAGTGCTGGAGTTGATTCATTCAGACTTGTGTGGTCCCATGTCTTCTGCCTCATTGACAGGTTTTGAGTATTACATTACTTTCATCGATGACTTTTCCAGGAAGACCTGGATCTATTTCCTTAGAAGCAAGAGATCAGAGGAGGCTTAGAAGCAAGAGATCAGAGGAGGCCTTGCTTTGGTTCCAAGAGTTTAAAGCTCTTGTGGAGAACCAAATAGGAAAGAAGATCAAGGTATTCAGATTAGATAATGGGGGTGAGTATACTTCACATGCATTCGATGAGTTTTGTAGACAGGAGGGGATCAAGAGGCAGTTGACAGTTCCTTACACTCCACAGCAGAATGGAGTGGCTGAAAGGAGGAACCGTTCGATAGTGGGTGCAGCTAGAGCCATGCTACATGATCAGAGTCTTCCTTTCTTTCTATGGGCAGAGGCTTGTAGTACAGTTGTTTATGTGCAGAACAGGAGTCCGCACTGTGCCTTCGGATGCAAAACTCTTGAGGAGATGTTCACCGGAAAGATGCCTGAGATAGGCCACTTCCACATCTTCGGGTGCCTTACATACTCACATGTCCCTTCTGAGAAGAGGACAAAGTTGGAGGCTACTGGAGAGATGAAGAAATTCAATGACTTAATATGAAAATTTGTCTTTTACACATTATGTCAAACGCTTGAGAACTAGGGTTTATGATTAAAAATTTATATCTTAAATTTAAAATATAAATCACTAACTCAAGAATTTTCAAAGATTGAAGCAAATCTTTCACACATGAATACACAAAGATTTTTGGTCAAAGACCGAGACAAACCCCAACTGCCGAGGAAAACCCTAGAAAGAAGAAATTATCATTAAAAAGAAAAACTCATAAATTTTCCCAACAACGCATAAATTTTTTTCTTCTGACCCTCACAGGAAAAATACCCAAAAATCACTTTCAGCAAATTACCTCGAATTCTGTGTGTTACCACCTGAGTTGCACTCATTTGGACTTTTAAGTCAGCCGCCAAAAATGAACAATTGCTTGGTCAATTTTCAATTTCAGAATCCCATGCAGGCCTTCTTAGGCCCTTTTATAATTTTGTTTAACATGTTCATACCCCATGGGGAATTGTAATAAAATGAGTTAGCATGATGACTTTATGTAAAATGTTTGGTTGCCAAGGACTTAGTCATTAACGCATTATTCTAGGGTGTTTTTTCCTTGTTAATTATTTATTGTTTTTAAGCTATAAATAATTTTCGAGTTTTTCACCCAAACCTTCAAAGTTGGAATAATTGCCTTAGTAATTAACCTTAGGAGGTTATTAAAACTTGTGTGTCGAGGTATATTACCATGCTAATCATTATTTTGAGTCATTATGAACATGCACTAAGTCCCCCAGAGGTTTTTTTTTAATTTTCGATTTTTTTTTTGTTTTTTCCGTTTTTACAGGCTTATTTTTAATAAGTTAATTGTAAAAATGTAAAAAGTCATAAAATTGTGGCTAGGAGGTTTTTTTTGCCATGGGGGTGCTCATTTTTAAACTCAGAGCACCCACTTAACCCCTAGACCCACTTTCCTAAGTTTTCGAGTAATTATTTAACCTCAAAATTAATAATTACTCGAAAAACCCAAAAAGACCCAAAAAATGAAATATTTAAAAAATTTGGCAATTAAAAAAATAAAAGATAATTGCCAAAAGTGAATTTTATGACTTGGCAAATTAATTTGGCAAGTACCCGGGCAATGGGGACAAGGCAGATGTTGCCATTTCAAAGAGTTTTGTGAGTTTGATGTTTCTGCATGAAGAGGGAGGCGCACTTCTCCAAGTGGGGGCGCAAATCCGAAGAAAGGATAGAAGGTGGGATGATGTGGATGATTTTTGGTGAAGTGGCTTTCAAAGTTTTGGAAGTTGCTTCTCCTTTTGCCTTCATCCAACTCATTCCAACCTTTCAACCAACTCATTGCCACCTCTCCAACCCTCGCGCATCCTTGAGGAGATGCGCCCCCCCTCTCTTGCTGGTTTTGCTATTTAAGCAAGCACTCTCTCTTTATTTTAGGGTGGAAAAATTTGTATGGAACTTATCCTCCTGTATCTTGTAATCATTTATTGAGTTTATTGAATGAAATCAAAAGGCTTTGGAAGCATACTTGTGTCGGGCATCACTGTGTGGTGATTGTTGGTGTTGCATGAGGTATAACTGTATTGGTTTCTTGCTATATTCTTTTGTTGTTCTAACCAATCTTTGACAGATAAATAAGTAGTTTCTTATTTGTTTCCCTGAGTTATTTATGTTAGTAGATCTTAGATCTGTATGCTTTACTTATAAGTTATTTGTATGCATATGTTCTATTCGTTTGCATAGGTACTCCCAAATATAATGCTTTGGTGTAGTCATTGTTCAAACTGTGTAGGGATATCTAGCGTAAATGAGTGTTGGTTCTTTCTTGATTCCATCATACCTCTATGTTCATCTAAAGAAGATCTAAATCCCTCCGCTCTCCACTTGAGCACTCCATTGCCCAAAAATTTCTAAGCTTTGGGGCATTCTTTCTCTCTCTTTTCTCACAAAAAAAATTTAATATTTCTTTTTTTGGTTACTAGTTCTTAGTGTATATTTGAATCTCATTAATATATTAGAGAATATCTTATCAATCTGATTTACATATGCATTTGAAAGTTCAGATTTGATTTTAAAAGAGTAATATTTTATAGATCTAGACTTGCTCAAGTACTTGTTAAAAAATTGCAAAAAAATTATTTTTCGAAGTACTAAATTTTTTATGCTAATTTATTTTGTCTTTATTGATTGATTCATCATTTTTAGCATAATATTGCTTTTTGTTTTGCAGCAGAAGTCGATAAAAGAGAGAGGCACTCTGGCCAAATTTTGAAGAAACAAGCCATCCGGAGATCCCTCTTCTTACAACTCTCTCTTTGGCCATTTTTCTAAGGCCATATTATTGTAAAACTTGTGTTTCCTATTCTACAAAGGAATATAAGTAATTTCTTATTCTAAATCATTGTAAAAAGAGAAGCAAGTGGGAAGCCAAGTGTGCTGGAGAACCCAGTCCTCCCAGGGGGGATTTGCCCTTTTTTTTTCCAGTTTTTTTTATTTTGTAATTTCTTTCAATTTCTTAAGTAAAATTTACCAATTCGACTGTGTTCTTGGTAACGTGAGTATTGGTACTGTGATTTAAAAACTCACATTTAGTTCATTAAACACTTAAAATTTGCAAGGCTTCATTCCCCGTATGCTCTTGTGATCACTGTAGGCCTTTGGTTGGATCGGTTGGACAATCAGAAAGGGATTGAAGTGACTAGTAATTAGTTGAACACTTCAATTTAATCCTACAAGTGAAAATCCAACACTTCATTTGATCTTACCAAGTTGTGGGGAAATTCTGCAAGTGAAGCTGGAACCACTAGAAAGTGACCGTGGGGCCTCGTTAGGCTACACTCTGTTTCTCGCCGATGTGCACACCGTCAACAAAAATCTTTCGAAAGTTGTTTCACAAGTGGGAAAGATGTGGCCTTGGGGGCAAGCAAAGAGTCAGGTGCTGTCACCTGATCTCGACTCCTCCGTTTAGGAAAACTCCTAATGAAGCCAAGCGGGGTAGACCCTATAAAGAGTTTCCAAGGCTCTTGTGTTTTTAAATTGTTTTTTGGTGTATGATGATGATGGGTGTTTTTTAGGAGTTTTTAAAAGAGATTTACAATAACAGTTTAATGATCCAAGTAAGTACTTGCAAGATAATTAAAGATGCACAACTACTCGAGAATGACAATTTCAAAGTAAAGCATTGATAGCATGATACGAAAAATAGAGAAAACAAGTGCTCCAAATAGATAATAAGCAAATGAGTAATTGATAAGACTAGTGCCAAATGGAGTCAATGTAGTGCTTGGGATGCTTGATACAAAACTTGGGTGTGCTTGAGAACGTTTTGCAGGTGTTCTTGGTAAATTTTGTTGTAAATTTTAGGGGTGAAGTTGATTATTAAAAGGGAAGGGGATCTCCAAGATATACCTCTCGGTACTGGAGATTTGTTCGGATAATAGTCTAAGTGGTTCCGTACAAGAACATGTGGGTTGTCCAGAGTCTCTAAAGTGGTGTTCAACACTACACCAACAACGATGTAGCCTAACTGTAACTGTGCTTCCAAGGTCTCGGTATAGTGGTTCCCACGTTCCTAGGAAGAATTTGCCCACTTTCGATTATTAGCGATCAACGTCGGATTTTTGTTGGTTTTCTTAGTAGAGTGTTTTATTTATGGTTGAAGTGGATTAAAATGTGAATATTTAAAGAATCTACAACTGCTTCTGGGTATTTCACAAGTGGGTAGAGCATACACAATGTAGAAAATGTAAATTCCAATTTTATTAAATGTTGTGAACAAGAACCATCGAAAAACTCTCCGACAGAGAGCACTCTTGATCTGTCTTATGACGAGATTCAAGAGATTTATGGAAAAGGTAAAAAAAATGCTAAAGAAAATGAACTGAAAATTAAACAACAAACTCTTCGACAGAGTGCACTCTTGATCCACCTTTCGGTGAGATTCAAGAGATTTTATGTTCTTTTTAGCAATTTATATGAAAACAAGAAATATAATCTAAGGCAAAAAAACAAAACCTCTCCGATAGAGAGTGCTCTTGATCCACTTTTCAGTGAGATTCAAGAGACTTTATGTTCTTTTTAGCAATTTATATGAGATAAAAAAAAAACCTTTTCAAAAGATGAAGCTGACATTTCCTATTCTTCTCTAACAGTTTATTGTGCAGGTATAAAGCAAAGTAAAGTTCGAAAATAGACAATGGACAATACAGGCTTCCCCCAAATGGGGTAAGTGGGGTGTGAGAGCCTTTATCCCACTTGCTCTTAGTAATTATTACAATGCTTTGATGTTTGGGGCTCCCTTTATCTTGGAAAGTGATAAAAAAAGGCCCACAAAGCATCCCAGAGAAGGGGAATGAAGAAGGGGGAATTAGAGGTGATTTGAGGAGCCTGAAACCTCAAAATTTCACCAGCATTTCCGCTTAACTTGTTATGAAAAGGAAAAAACCAGCAAGCTATGTATTTGTAAATTAGTGGGTTAGTCAATAAAATATAATAAAAAAATACAAACTTAGTACTTGTCAAAAGATAGAAAGAATATACTATTTCAAGTACTAAAGCTAAAATGCTAGATCTAAGCTTTTGATAAAGTAAACTTGGAAAATTTCTTAGATCTATATAACAAGAGATAAAATGATAAACTGTAAGTCTTAGATCTACTTGTTATGAAGCAAAAAGAGTAACTGAAAAGAAAGAGTTTAGATTTTTAGGAGATGGATGAACACTTCAAGCCCTTGCTTGATTCTTTGCTACTGGCTTTGGAGTCCCTGCAACAAAGATTAGCTTCTAAAGAGGACGCCGAAGAAGGAGAAGAAACAACTTAGTTCAACACTTCTTTTGGATTGTGTGACCTGCAAAACTATAAAACAACTTTGGAAAAGATTGGATTAGATCTAGTATGTTTAAAGAATAAAAACTCAGAGAACCTCAATACAACTGAATATAGTCGGTTACTCCTATATATCATAAGCAAGCAACTTAACAATTGTAAATGCTTACTCTACGTATCATGAATGATCCTCTAAGCTAGATATATCAACACCAATTGAGCAAGAGCAATTTTAAACAATACAATATCACCTCATCAGCATAGCATTCCTCAAATGACACAAGGTAGACCTCCAAAGTCTTCAACTTTATTATTCAAAATAGCAACAACATTACAATATGCAGAGGTTCCTTACATCCATCTCAAATGGGGAAGAAGACCTCGCTTTTATAACAAAACCTAGCCCTAAGGGGGCACCAACCAACTAAAGATCAACCCGGAGTGTAACTGAGTTGAACTGAACTAATCAGAAGTGGAACTGGAGAGGTAGATGCCACCTCTCCCTTCAACTCACTCCCCAAGGGACACATTGCCCAATCACTTGCCAACCACTCCACCAAACTCCCACGTGCGAGTCTTTAATCCTTGCGTGAACTGTACGGAATCACGGATGTGAACCTTCATGGTTTAGAAATTATGCGATAGCCTCTACTTTGATATAACCAAAGTATCAAAATAAAAGAAATTTTTAACACGTGGGGAGGGGTCCACCCTCATCCCACTCGCATCCACACTATGCTAGCGTGAGCTCCATGTTGACGTCATCCTCCTCTAACAAATGTGATCTCCTTTCGCATGCATTGGATGTACCACACTAGAACATAATGAATATACCATGGTTTAAATTTAATATCTCTTAAGTGGAGAGGGGTCCACCCCATTTCTACTCACCTTACTCTCAAATAGCATGAGTCTTCACTTCATGCTAATGTCACCCACTCTTATATTAATTCACCACTTCAAAAATTATAACCCAAAGTTTAAGTTATAACTTTAAAAAGGGTCGCATGCCTTATGGTGACATCATGCCATGTCATTTCCTCTTTTAAAATAATGATTTTTGACTTTTTTAATATTTTGACTTTAGTGCATTTCTCGAAATTTAGCATTTAAATGCCATTCTGAGTTAGCCAAATAACGCCTTCCGGGGTGTTTAGCTACCTGAAACATAGTGAAAGTGGCCCCTAGGGTAAAGATGCTGCTTTGGGCTTGAAAATGAACCCAACCACGTCAAAAACAGACTCCGGATCACATTTTTTTTACATTTTGAATTTTTCCATTTAAACCACTAAAAAATGGATTTTTTTTCCTTAGAATCAGACGAAACTCTAGGGGGGCCTAGTACATGTCCATACGACTCAAAAACAATGCCTAACATGCTTATATACATCGACACATGAACTTTAATAACCTCCTAAGGCCTAACCACCAAGACGAAAATTCCAGCTTTGGAGGAGCGGTGAAAAACTCAAAAATTATACATCGCTTATTCAACATTGCATAATTGATAAGGGAAAAAACACCTTGGAATAATCAGATTGATAGCCTAGTCTTAGGAAGCCAAGTCCTTTACAAAAAGTTTGCCTTGTTAGAGCATTTCTTACAACGCCCCCAAGGGGTATGAACATGCATTCTATTAAAAAAGAGGCGGCCCCAAAAAGGGCCTAATGAGTTGCAAAACCCTGTGAGCACTGATAACGAACCATTGGCTCGTTCATGACATCGGCGGCTCACTGGAAATCCACTAAGCGTAGAATTAGTGGATAACACACTCTTGTTGGTGTAGTGTTGAACACAACCCCACGACTCCATCTAGCCCACATGTCACTGTGAGAGCCACTTCCGAGTAAATCCAGACATATTCCTCGTACCCCTTGGGTATAATTGGGATACCATTTTCCCTTTAATAATCAGATCATTACCACATTTTTAATAAAATCGATCAACAATTTACCCACTCCCTAATTACTCATTTAATAATTCTAAAACTGACCAATCGAGACAATTGCAATACTTCTCGAGACATCACTAGCAACCCCTTTACACACGCACTCCATTAGCACTGATCTATTTGGAATTCTTATTTATTGATGATGTCTAAGGTAATGTGTTATATGGAATGTTATTTTATATGCTAGTTATTTAAATTATTTCCAGTTCATCTTAGTTTCAGTATTTATTGTTATCATCTCCTAGAATAGTTGCTTTATTTTCATAGATTAAAACAACCTTAGATTATTTTACTAGGGACCATCCCCCTTGGCTTCGCTAGGAGAGAGCCTAGACGGAGGAATCACGATCAAGTGACATCACTTGACTCTTGCTTGCCCCCAAGGTTGCACCCAGTGGCTTGAAGATTTTTGCCACGTGACCCGAGGTGCGAATTAGGTGGCAACGCTGTGCCAACAGTACTGTACGACCTCCTCTACCTTCACACGTGCGAATACGGACTATACGGATCTGCCACACGTGTGACCTGTACGGACTGTATTTTCTGTACTTTTTTGTTGCCTTGGGAATCATGCCCAGACTGCAATAAATGTAGTACGACCCTGTCAGAATGTTGTATGGTATGCAGCCTCGATTTTTGTGCCTCACGTGTTGTATGGACTGACATGCTGTAATTAATGCAGTTGTACTTCTACAATTTATGTTGCTGCTTGCATTGGGAATTGTGCTCACCTAGGGTTTTCTCTCTCTCTCTCTTTCCTCATTGATGGATGCATTTTTAATTTGTCCTCAACCCTAGTTTTATACTTTAAATTCTGTAACTACCTCATCTAACCATCTTAATCTTATGGTTGAGATGCTTTTACAAAATCTAGGCTTCTCACTTAATGCACTCTTATTTAATAATAACTCACTTTAATTATTAAATATCTTTTAAGTGATACCCAATACAGTAAAGTACAAAACATCATTTATTTATATATAAGTCACTTTTATACATAAGTATTCACAAGGAACAAATTACATGTCATCTTTATCACACAACACCCAAAAACTATAAAGAGGACCTTCAAAGTTAACTTTTCAACACTCCCTCTTAACGAGGAAGGTCCACAACACTATCTCCATCTCTGACCACTGCAACAGCTCCCTCCTGCTCTGTAATCAATCTCGGAAACAGATGCTCTACCTCGAACTGAAACTCTGAAGCTTGAGACTCGACCTGAGTCTCATCCAACTACTCGTATGAACCATCACTTGATTGGCTGAGCCTTCTGCCAGTGCTTTAGAGAGAGTCACTCTCCTCTTCAGGACCATATCTATCTGATGCAACACCATCCTCACCTTCTGACTCTGATAGCCAACCTCCTACTCCTGCTCTTGGTCGTACAATATGCCCTCTTAGGACATATAGTCTGTCCCTGCGATCTCCCAATAAAATGGTGGTTCCAACTGGTTCATCTCTCCGATACAGGAAGACATGTTCAGACCTAACCATCATCCCATAGCCTTCATCCTCAAAGGATGAAATTGAGAGTTTGTTGACTCTCATCCTAGGTACAAACAATACTCCATGTATTTCCAGGATCTCTCCGAGATCTAGTTGAAATATGATAAATCCAACTCCTCGTATGACTATCTGGGGACTATCAATGTCTATCTAAATGAAATGTCTCGACCCCAACATTGTGATCATCTGAAAGGAGTCATATATTCCAATCATATGTCTGGTTGCACCACTATCAACAACCCAGACATTCTCAAAGGATGAACTTCCTATACTGGAATCAATTGAGATAAGAGAAAACTCTTGCTCAAACTTCATGGCATATTCTTCTACTGCTGTAGAGGCTGCCATGTCTCTTTTAGTCTTCACAATTTTTTTCTCAGGACATTTGGGAGAATAGTGTCCCATCTGCCCATAATGGTAGCACCTGATCTGACTGAGGTCTTTCTTCTTCTTGTTTGTCTTTGCTGCAAGGGCTACATTATGCTCCACCTCCTCGTTGACTTGTCCACCCAAAGCTCCTTCTCGAATCTCCTCTTGGGTAAAATCATCCCACAGCTTGGACCAATCTAAAAGGTTCTATCTGCCAACAATACATTTGACAAAAAGCTCCCATCTCTTGGTGAAGCCCTTTAGGGCTATCCTCACCAACTCTAAGTCTGAGATAGTTTCTCCTATCGCTGCTAACTCGTCTTTGACTTTGTTGTCCGCCGATTGCACACCAGCAGCAGAAATCTTCCGAAAGCTATCTCCTCACTTAGGAAAGTGGGAGAAGTGTGACCCTGGGGGCAAGCACAGAGCTAGGTACTGTCACCTACTCTTAGCTCCTCCGTTTAGGCTAACTCCTAACGAAGCCAAGGGGGGTAGTCCCTAACAAAGAGTTTTCTATGGCTCAATGTTTAAGTTAAGTTTTAAATGTTTTGGATGCGGATGGGTGTTGTTTAGGAGTTACTTGTGATTAGAAATGATTAAGTTTATGAATGTGACACGTAAATCAGAGCAATCCACGTTGCTAGCAAGAGACTGAAAGATAAGCAAATATTCCAGACTTGTAACTTAAGCATTCAGATATAATCAGTAAAAATAAACGATAGACAGTTGATCAAGATAGAAGATTACTCAATTATAACGAAGGACTAGTGCCTTTTGGAGTTAAATAAATGTGTGAAGTAAAGTCTAGGAATTAAGCTAGTGAATATTAGGTTTTGCAAGTGCTCTTGGTAGATTTTAAGAATTTTAAAATATGCTCTTGATTAGGGTGTCAACGAAGGTTTGTCAAAGCCGGGAGACTCTTCTAAGTTTCCTCCGTTTAAGACATGTCGGGCCCGTCCAGTATCCCAGGCTGATATTGTCAAGTGACCAGCTAGCCGAGAATCTAAGACAGTGGGAGGTTCCAGCGCCTCTAATAGGAAGTACTTTGGAAGGATCCCTACAACGCCGGTGCATTGGTTAAGGGTGCTTAAGGGTTATTAAATTACTCTCCGACAGAGAGCGCTCTTGACCCCGTCTTATGACAGTGGTTCAAGAGACTTAGCTAATCTATCTGCAGCTAATGCAGGGATTGTGCAAGCCTAGGATGCTCTCCGATAGAGAGTGCTCTTGACTTGTGTTTTTGCAAGTTCAAGAGTCTTAAATAATTAATTGATTAAACAAGCACAACAATTAAGATGAAAGTGGTTGATGAAGCTCTCCGACAAAGAGCACTCTTGATCCACCTTACGGTGAGATTCGAGAGATTTTGGTTCTTTTTATGATTTGACAATTATATAATAAGATACCAAAATGCAATAATAAATCTAACAATTAGTGTTTATGCTAAGGAACAAGTAGCAATTAGCAAAAAATGGAAACTAAGACTAAGCAAAGAACTAAACTAATTGCTTAAAGGAAACTACACTAAAAAATCATGAAAAATGACACAACACCCTTCCCCCAAATAGGGGTAGTATAAAAGAAAGGAGACTTGCTCCCAGTAGCCCTTTTTATTAGTTTTTTACAATGATGATGTGTTCTTTGCTTCTTGGAAGAACAGGTACAGAAGGGGATTGAGAGAAGAGGGAGAGAGTCTTTTTGTTCTTTTGCACTCCTTGCTTGCTTGTGGCCTTTGGGCTCTCTTTCACCTGCCTGAAACTAAGAGCTCTAGACATACACTTGTTATAGGATTAGTTGATAAAAAAAATAACTTGAAAATAAATCTACAAACTAGATAAAAACAACTACCCAAACTTACTGAAAAGAAGGGAGAGAAGATGAAAGAGAAAGGCAAGGCAAGAGAGGGGGAAAGGGAATGAAAAGAGGACAAAAGACAAGTCAAGGAAGGCTGGAAACTAAGGGAAAAAGAGGGCTGCAAATCAGAGGAAGAGGGCTGCAAATGAGGGTAAAAAAGGCTGAAAGTACAGCCCAAAAGATGGTTGAAGAAGAGGATGGAAAGGGGCTGCAAAAAGTGGACACAAAAAGGTAAAAGAGGGCTGTCCAAAAGGGTGAAAATGGGGACAAGTGGACAACAAACAAAAGGAAGGAAAGACTGCAAATAAAAGGCCTAAAAGGCTGAAAGTACAGCCCAAAAGATGGCCCAAAAAGAGGATGGAAAGGGGCTGCAAAAAATGGAAAGAGGAGGCAAAAGAGGGCTGTCCAAAAGGGTGAGAAGTGGGGAAAAGTGGACAGCGAACTAAGGGAAGGAATGGCTGCAAAAAAGAAGGCCTAAAAGGCTGCAAAAAAGAAACAGGGCAGCCAACTGGGGCAAAGGCTAAGTGAATGAATGTTCACTTTAGCCAAAACGTGCCATAATCCCAAGGAAATAAAGATTTTATAAAAATTTGAGAGATGAATAATATGAAAGAAACACTCAAACCTATGGTACTTTGATGGGGTTTGGATTCTTTTGGATCTTGAAAATTTGGAACTTTCCTTGGCTTCGAGAGGAGAGGATGCACCTGAGCTCAAACTCCTACTCGCTTCAATGAGATGACCTGCACAATTTCAACTCAATACTTGCAAACAATGGATTAGATCATGTATGTTTGATAAATAAAAATATAAAGAGCATGTCATACAACTGAATAATCGATGCTACTTTAATTCATAGAAACAAAACCATAAAAGATCAAATTGTAACATCAAATGATCAATCTTACGTGCTTATAGAAGCCTTCTAAAGCATGAGCTATTATCCAATCCTAAGCAATAAAAGACAAAAATTGAAACATTTCACCTCATTCGCCAATTGTTCATCCACATTCACACACCATGTATGCCTCCAAAGCCTTAAAATTTATTATACGGTTGCAAAAGCAACAAGCATTACAGTAATTCACCAGAGGTTCGTTGCATAAAGATCCATCCTGATAGAGCTGAAAGAGCCTCTATTTATTACAATGAGAGAGTGCTAAAACCCTAAAACCAAAAAACCAACCTTGCTGCATGGGAAAGCTGCCTGCTAGGTTTGGAAACCTACTTTGTTAGGTCTGGGAAGCCTACTGATGGTGTAAGCTTCAGCCTTCACCTTGATCAAATCACCGGACCAATGAGAGCTCTCCATCTCATCTTTAGCTGGAGATGACATGCCTGATAACTGATAATAAATTAATTGCTCTCTTAATGATGACTGAAGCTGAGTTATGATAACTCCAATCATCATAAGTGTTCCATGAGATGTCATTTAGCCTTTTATTTTACTGAATTTGGATTAATTTGGAGAGTTTTAGTTTTCTCCAAAATAATGATGTTTTAATAAAAATCATTTTTTTATTCAAAACTGACTTTTTTGAGTAAAAAGACATTATGTGTCCGATTGCTGATCTGAAAGTTGGTTCTGATTGACTGGTTGATCAAGAATGATTTTTGGCTTAAGGTTAGAGCCTTCAATCACTGAATTCTGAGTCCGGATGACCGACTTGCCACGAATGGGTTTTTTCCATTTAATTTATGGAAAAATTAACCCAAAAAACTTAGGAAAAGTAATTAAAAAATAAAAAATAAAAAAATAATTTTTCACTGTTCGAAAAAGATTTTTTTCGAATTTTTTTTGTGTCCAGATGACTTAGGACATGACTATGATCTATCTAAATAATGTCTAGTAGGCTTATAACACTCAGTTGGGCTCTAATAACCCCCCAAGTCCTAGAATTCAACGTCGGGCATTCCAGCTTTGGAGGAAGCGGGAGAAAACCTTGTCAATTATACTCGGCTGAAGGCAAAGCATAATTGTCAGGGGCAAAAAACTCCTTGGAATACCCTATTTGAGATTCTACGTCTCAGGAGACCGAACCACTCAAAAATATCGTACTAGCACATTTTATTACAAACCTCGCAGGGCCATGGTCAAAATTATTCAAATAAAAAAGTGACTAGCCAATATTGGCTAGACAAGCAGACAGATCAACTGATACACTGGAATCAGACTTTGAACAAGTCTGTCAACTGATGGCTCCTCAGGTGACCCAATTATGGTACAAAAAAGTGGATAACAGACTTGCGCCACTCGAGTCAGGTAGGAAGTTACACTTTCATCTTTTGTCATCTTTACATTGTGTAACTTGTCTTTCAAGGCCATCTTCCAGTTCTCGTTCTTTGCCTCAAACAACTGCTTCAGGGTGTCCCATGTGTCATTGGCAGTCTTTTTCTCTGCCAAATGCGGGATCAGATGATCTTTCACCCCATCCAGGATCACCCTCTGGGCTCTGGCTTCTAAGGCTTCATGTTCTGCTAACTCATCCTTATCATTGGGCTTTGTCATTATGGTGTTTGCAAAGCTCCAAATCTTCCGTTCTTTGAGGATTGCAGTTATTCTCATTTTCCATGGAAGATAGTTGGATATGCCATCCAACCTATTTTCGTACTGAATGCTCATCATCTGGAAAAATATCTCACAACAAATCTTCTAAACTGAAAAACAACACAATTCTGTTTTGTGATTCAAAACTTGAGTACTACTTCAACTTGGCTCTGATACCATGAAGAAATCAATGATTTAATATTTTGTCTTTTACACATTATGTCAAACACTTGAGAACTAGGTTTTGTGATTAAAAATTTATATCTTAAATTTAAAATATAAATCACCAACTCAACAATTTTCCAAGACTGAAGCAAATCTTTCACACATGAATACACAGAGATTTTGGGTCAAAGATCGGGAAAAACTCCAACTCCTAGGGAAAACCCTAGAAAGAAGAAATTATCATTAAAAGAAGAAACTCATAACTTTTCCCAACAACACATAATTTTTTTTCTTCTGACCCTCACAGGAAAAATACCCAAAAATCACTTTCAACAAATTACCTCGAATTTTGTCTAGCAGTACTGTACGACTTGCTCTACCTTCACACGTGCGAGTACGGACTGTACGGATCTGCCACACGTGTGGATTGTACGAACTGTACTTTCTATACTTTTTCTGTTGCCTCAGGTATCATGCCCAGCCTGCAATAAATGCAGTACATCCTTGTCAAATTGTTGTACGGTATCTTGCCTTGATTTTTGTCCCTCACACATGTTGTACGGACTAACATGTTGCAGTTAATGTGGCTGTACTTCTGTAATTAATGTTGCTTCTTGCATTGGAAACTGTGCCCACATAGGGTTTTCTCTCTCTCTCTTTTAGTCTCAATCTCTTCTCTCTCTCCTCATTGATGGATGCCTTTTTAATTTGTCTTCAACCCTAGTTTTATACTTTAAATTTTGTAACTGCCTTATCTAACCAACTTAATCTTATGGTTGAGATGCTATTACAAAATCTAGGGTTCTCACTTAATGCACTCTTATTTAATAATAACTCACTTCAATTATTAAATATCTTTTAAGCGAAACCCAATACAATAAAGTACAAAACATCATTTATTTATATATGAGTCACTTTTATACATAAATATTCAGAAGGAACAAATTACATGTCCTCTTTATCACACAACACCCAAAAACTATAAAGAAGACCTTCAGAGTTAACTTTTCAACAAGAGAGGGGTATATTTGTTGGATATGACGAGACTTCAAAGGCTTTCCACATTTACCTTCCTGCATAGAGGAAAGTTGTGGTGAGGATGGAGGTGAGATTTGAGTAGCGAGCCTTCAGGAGATCTCGAGATTCTGAGATAAAGGAGCAGCGGGGTACTCCATAGGTGACAGCATCTCAGAGTTCAGCGAGTCAGGGCACAGGGTCACATGTCTCAGGAGTGACTGGGTCACACGTTACAGGATCATCAGTTTCAGGGACTCAGTCTACATGGACAGGTTCACGGATCACAGGTTCACAGGTTACACCTTCAAGTGATTTGGATACACTTGGTTCAGGCTCACTAGGGACAGGATCTCAGACCATTGGTACTTCTTCAGGGAGACATTCGTCTAATGAGGATGTAGAGGAGGGTTTGCCACAGGATGCTACTTCCACGAAGAGAAAGCTAAGTTGGCTTAGGGAGCTTTTGAAGGAAGCAGAGGAGTCTATGGGGCCACCTAGGAGGGAGGTCAGAGAGAGCAAGGCACCTGAGAGATTTTCCAGCTACATGGCACGGGTGACTAGCTTGCGTGAGTCTGAGCCTACTACTTATGAGGAGGCTTTCGTACACCAGGTTTGGAGAGATGCCATGATGGAAGAGTACAATTCCATAATGATGAATGGGGTGTGGGAAGTGGTTCCAAGACTAGAGGGGAAGTCAATTGTGACTTCCAAGTGGCTCTACAAAATCAAACATGCTGCGGATGTGTTATCACATATATAGTACCCAGGCTACCATATTCTATTTTTCAGACACAGTACATTTTCCAGCCAGATCTCTTACATATGAGATGCTGAGATGAGCATTTCTAATGGATCATTTTTGTATTAGTGGACTATTGTACTCTCCCATGCCAGGACTGAGTCTCAGGACACTCAGATTTGAGGACCGATATAGCGATTTATGTTATTTCAGAGCAGTAGTGGATGCCCAGTGTTATATCAATACTTTCTCATTGGATATATGGTGTTTCAGATGGATTATATTGCCTGGATATGACTCAGTATTTTATATGGTGTTGTGGTTATTATTGCTCTTATATTGATTCTTGTGACATATATTGACTTGTGGTATCATGATCTGGCGGTCATATTTATATGGACTTGGTTGTATATTATACTATGTATTGATGTCCTTACTCTGTCTTTGAAGTTCTTGATCTATACTCATTGGTTTTACCCTCCTTAGAGAGAATAGAGGTAGTCATTCCCACCATTGTCTTGGCTTGCTAGTGTTGGCTCCATCTTTTCATTGTCTTCATCCATCCATTACCTTCCAGTTTAATTTTCAACCTGACTAACTTCTTGACTTGTGGCATGGAGGACCTTTTTCCCCGCTAGAACCTCTGTTGGACAAGCCTCCTTGTTTACATTGTGTCTTGGCTCTGAGTTGGTGACAAAACTTGCCTATGGTAAGTTGGATAGTATGCCTAAATCATTCTGGTCGGTTGTCCCGATGTTTGGCATTGTGCAGTATTCCTCCTAGTCATTTGAGATGTTGTTGGCTAAAACTGAAAGCTCATGTACTACTTTTATTGAAATATTAAATATGCGCCCATGGAAAATGAAAATTGTAAAACTGTGTTTCTTAACATGGGCGAAAAGGGCAAGATCAATGAAATGCTAAAAAATACTCCTTGAAGAGTATAAGAAAGGGTCCAAAAAAGCAATGGTTAAAAAATGTTATATCAAAGGATTGCTGACCTTATTAAAAATAAATATGGCTCGGATGAAAGCTGTGATTAGCTATGCTTTTAAGCACTGGTGAAGTCCCAAAGGGTTCATATAGGCCAAAAGGCCACAGAATAAAATATGATCCTAATGAACTTGGATCAAAATTGATGTAGACATGATGCCTAAGTTGAATAAGCAGTCTTTAAACAACTCATCCATCTGTGAGGCATTGCCATTCCTTGTGTTGATGTTTGTCCAGTTTTGGTTGTAGTGAGTTTGCCCTTTTCCTTGTCCAAAGTGTCATGATGTTGAGTAGGAGGTCATCCTTTGCCTTAGCCTTGTCATTTCCACCTTTCACCCTTCACTAGCAAAATGACTACAGCTATGAAGTGAGTATAGTATTGAAAGTCTGAGTCCAAGTAATAATAAATAAAGCTTGATATTTATAAGTATTTGTTGATGTACCGCCAGTGAAATGAATGCTGCTTGTTGATTTTGTTACATGAATGGGTTGTAGAGCATGGTTTAACACTTGCAGCAGATTGATCTATTTTGAGTTATTATTGGTGTTTGATTATTCACAGATGGTTATATTGTTTATTGGTTATGATTGATGATCAGACAGAGACCTATGAGAGGTATGAGTATACACCTTTGATGGATTGGGACTCTTTGAGTCCAATGAGACAATTTATTTCCAGTTCCAGGCACTTACAGATGTCATCAGGCTTATTCTGCTTTTTTGATGCAGTTTTTCTTCACAGACGGATAGATCGGGTCCCACACAGCCTAAATCAACCCCAACGTTGTGCAACTACTTGACCATTTGGCGTAGATCTGAAAAATTGACTGAATCTGCCCTAGCGCCCTCACTGGAAACTGGACTTTTTCGGAAGTGATTTTTTTTCTGAAATCTGACAAGATAGGCTGATAGATCAGGGCCCAAGCACTCTAGAACACCCCTAACGTTGTGCTAGTTCCTCTCGGTTTGTCCTAGATCTGAAAAATCAGTTTTCAGCCTCCTAACCCCCCTCATTAGATTTTGACTTTTCTAGATCTGATTTTTCTGCTGATTTCCTGATTTGGGCTTGTAGATCAGGTCACCCTGACCTCTTTTCTTCCTCAACGTTGAGCCATTAGCCTTCTGGCCCCCTAAAACTTTAGATTTGTCTTCCTAGGCCCTAGCGCTAGCCATCTACTGAGCGGGTTTTTCCTGTACCTTGGCTTTTCTGGACCAATTGCTTTCTGGGTTCGTAGATCAAGGTGTTTCCCAAGTGGGTTTCCTGAAGCGTTGTCTTACTGCTGACTCCATTGCCCAATGCATACAAAGCACTGATCTCCAAGCTAGCGCTACCCTTAGGCTCTTAGCCTTTGCCATCTACCAACATTCACTGATAGCTCAAACACCTTTTACTGAGTTTGATTTCTAGGTACTGGATAGTCCTAACTCTGTTCGTGCTTGCGTTGTTATAGTTACGTGTCCCAAGACAGTTGCTAGTACCTAAACCCTAGAGATAGGGTTCCCATTCACCTTACACCTTAAGTACCCTGAAGCCCCATCTGATCTTCTTCTAGTGTCTAGGTTTGATCTCTCCTATCGGGAGCAGATCCTGTTCTTCCCCCTTGTTGTCCTGGACTAGGATAACCTAAAGTGAAGGCTGCCTTGATTGGCGTGACAACCATCCATTTGGGAGTCTAGGCAGTCGTGGTTCCACCCCTTAGTTGCTTGCCCCTCTACCATCCATTTTGGATCCACCTCAAGCAGGAAACTACAAGGCGGGTGATAACATTTTGGCGCTGTTGCCGGGGAAGGTAGAGGCCTACCCTAGTTCGACATTTATCCTTAGGCTCTCCTCCCGTTCTCTTTGCCACGTTTTGGTGCCGTTGCCAGGGAGGTAGAGGCCTACCTTGGTTCAACATACCTCACCTTTCCCTACGACATATCTTTTATTGGTGAATTACTTGTGTGGTTCACCTGACGACTCCACCCTGTGACTCCATTGAGGATCGTACCCAACATATTAATCAAAAATCTTAGAGCATACCATAAATCATAATGAATTCAGATGTATTTCTGAGGCACATGAAAGAAATAACCAAACACATGATTGAAAATACAAGACAAATAAATGAAAGGAATAGATGGAGGTCAGAATACGGGTATGAGGATGATCTCAAGCATGATTATGGGTATGAATCTAGTTATCACAATCTTTATGATACCCACCAACTTCCTCACCTATTCAATAAAGATTTCCTGACCATCCCGAGTAGACTTGTAAGTCAACATGAACCTAGAAGTCATTCCCAGTCAAAGCCTTATAGCCAAGTAACCAGAGTTGTTAAAAAGCAAGACAAAAGGTCTCCTTTTGACTTTTCTGAAATACCGGGAGCACCTCATCCTATGCCAAATGATTACACTAGGAGGATGCCTCGGTTCAATGGAAATAAAGATATATCTATTGAAAATCATCTGGACATTCTTTGGGATTACATGGAATCTAGAGGTGTAGACGATGAAGATGTTTATATGCGAGCCTTAGGAGAATCCTTGCAAGGGGATGTTCAACTATGGTTTGATCATTTAGCACCAGGATCCATCACTGGGTATGATATGTTCACAGATTTGTTAATTAATAGTTGGAGTAGGAACACTGATGATTCTTTAGAGTGTGAATCTAGCAATGATTATAATCAGTATATTGGCAAAGTGCTTTCTCAATTGGACCATTCCTCTCCTGATATGTTCTAAATTATGAGCGTGCCTGCAATCCATAAGAATGTTACAGAGTACTTCGAGAATAATGTTTCAAAACCTCATGATGAAATTAAGAGGGATATCAATCAAATCATACAAGATACTTTGTTATTATTACCTGAAGCAGTCACAGAGCAAATCCTGGATCTGATCCATGGAAGGGAACCTAACATGCACCATCAAGAAACATCTATGGTTGAGCCTTCCATTGGTGAGGTCATTAAAAAGCCTTTAAAAGAACAACTCCATAGTCATTGCCGAATTGATGATAATTTGAGTCAGTATCCAACCTATCCGAATATGGATTCAGACCTTGATCATATCTCTGCAGAAGAAGAAAAGGTTGAAATTAATAAAACTTCCGTTGAAGAGCAATCATGTGGTCATATTGTAATTGAAGACCAAGTTTGTGAGGATAGAAATGAACATGGTGATGTTTTTCCTTGTCAAATGAATGATGATGATCATTTATCCTTAGTTGAATGTAATGAACACTCTCAAGAAGAACAACCACATGATGATGATATACTAGTGAGCGAGCTTGACCTAGAACCTTCTGTGTCACATCTGTCGAACTGGAATCTGTGTCCGAATAATCATCAAGAGCCTCCAAGGAATGATTATTGGAATGCTGTTGCTATTCCCCGTCATACTTTTGATCAAGGTGATTTGGTAGAGGAGATTAATCATAGTGAGTCTAGTTCTTGGGAGGTTAGTTTCAATCTTGCAAGATTGGTGTTAACATCTTTAGGTGATACAAATCAAGTCTTAATTTGTCAATCCACCCTCCCATCCCAGCTCTTGATGTCCTTCTCTTTGGTATCATGCAGTACAGATTCTAGAAAGTGCCAACTGGTCAATGGTAAAGCATTTTATCTCCTTTCATCCTTGGTGCATAATGTTTTTAACTTTTCTAATTTCTTTGATTGGGTGAATGAAAATCTCTATAAAGACCAATTCCATTTTTTCTCATTTTATAAACAACAAATGGGGTTAATCTCAATTTCTGGTTTAAAGATTTCTAATTTGTCCATATTTTGTTTCACCATTGATCATGATATGAGTATGATTGAGTGTGCTAACCAGAAACAGGAGGGAAGAAATGATGGCCTAGGGGGGATGAATCATGTATTGTATTCTTTTTCATCAAATTTAAACTTGCATAAATTTTATGATCCTATCGATCTATGGGTAGAAGAAGTTTGCAACAATCAATCTCATCCTTGGCATGATTTCATTTCTTTTCATCCATGTCTTTCTTTAATTTTCAAACAACAAGTTATAATGGCTTCAATTTTCATTCACATTGCTCACAAGCCATCTTTGATTTGTTGTATCATTAACTGTAAAGAAAGCTCAATAGGTTCGTTCAACAAGTGGTTGCATTGGATTTATGATTTTACCTAACACTTGTCTAAACTGGGTAGAGTAGAGTAGGTAGGACCTGAATAAGCCTTCCCGGTAGTAGTATAGAGTTTTTGCTTAGTTGTCTGAAGCTCACTTTTGAAGCTCTTAGTGTAATTCTGTTTTCTTGCAAAATAAAAATCAAACTTTTATTGAAAAATTATGGTTATAAATTAGATTTATTTTTTTGCTTTTCATTTTCATGCATCTTTATTTTTCATTATTTATATACTTTCCACATATTGTTCTGACGACCGGTCTGTGAGTTTGGTATAGCTCTGGGCATGTTGCAGGTAGTCAGGTACATTTTGGTAGCGGTGGCAGAGCTGGATGAACGGATCAAGGATGTGGGAAGCAGAGTGTGAGGACCAGAGATTCTGAGGTTCTCAAGCGCTCTTTTCAGCAGAATGCTTGTCCCAGCTGGAGCCAGATGTTATCACATATATAGTAGCCAGGCTACCATATTCTGTTTTTCAGACACAGTACATTTTTCAGCCAGATCTCTTACACATGAGATGTTGAGATGAGCATTTCTGATGGATCATTTTTGTATTAGTGGACTATTGTACTCTCCCATGCCAGGACTGAGTCTCAGGACACTCAGATTTGAGGACCGATATAGCCATTTATGTTATTTCAGAGCAGTAGTGGATGCCCAGTGTTATATCAGTACTTTCTCATTGGATATATGGTGTTTCAGATGGATTATATTGCTTGGATATGACTTAGTATTTTATATGGTGTTGTGGTTATTATTGCTCTTATATTGATTCTTGTGACATATATTGACTTGTGGTATCATGATCTGGCGGTCATATTTATATGGACTTGGTTGTATATTATACTATGTATTGATGTCCTTACTCTGGCTTTGAAGTTCTTGATCTATACTCATTGGTTTTACCCTATGTTGCACAAGTTTCTGGAAAGCGGGTACGTCGGGTACGTGGACACGAGTATCCGATACGGCTAGAAGCTTCGCCCAAATTTGCAGGAAACATAGGGTTGGGAACGACAATAATACATATTAATTTTTTTAAAATATATTAAAAAAAATAAAGTTAAAAAATACATAGTTGATTAATTTCATAGCTTAAACTATTTTATCCTCTTAATCCTCTAGTAGTGTCATGAAATTCATTTTTTTAAAATTTGCTCACTCCTTTAGGTCCACATTATACAAATTGTTAACTTTTCATATGCTTAGCTAAGACATCAGTACTTCATTTTATTTTCATAACAAAAGCATATAAACAGGATCACTGAAAGACAGACAAGCACAACAATACAAAATGAACACAAAGATTTATCATGGGAAAACCCTAAAGGGAAAAACCCAGCAAAAGCTTCCTCAATATAGATGCCCCAAAAGGATAAAAGATAAAACCAACAAGGAGATCAAAGCCTGATCCTCCTCCTTCTCCAACTACTTCTCTTCTCCACTAATGCGCTACACAAGTGAGAATGTGTGCTCAAATGAGGAGAGCTACACCTCTATTTATATTCATCCGTTCACTTAAATTAACTCATTCGACATGTAGGCTCGAGTTAATCATGTAGGCTCGAGTTACACATGTAGGCTCAAGTAACCACATTGGGGTGCTTATGACCCACCTTTACAATTAGAGGGGACAACCTCATGACTCTTATTAGTTCTTTCGATTAGAAGCATCGGGGTACAAGATAATACAAGTGGTTCTCCTAGTAGGACCATCGGGGACCACAAAAGATACATATAGAATATTCTTCGAAGTTACAATATTTCAACACTCCCCCTTAGCGAGAAGGGTATTCTACAACAACATCAACAACAACAATAGTAGGAGAGAGATAGAGGACATCATCAACATCATCAGGGTAATACATCTATAAATCATTGGAAGCTTTTTAACATCATATAGTCTTCGTCTTCAATTTTCAACGACAGCAACTCTTTGATCAACATTGGCATCTTTTGACCTTTTGATCAGCAACATCTTCAACACTTTGACCTTTTGATCAGCAACACCTTCAGCAACATCTTCAACACTTTGACCTTTCGAACAACAACATCTTCAGCACTTAGACCTTTCAATTAGCAGCAACATCTTCAGCACTTTGACCTTTCGATCAGCAACATCTTCAGCGTTTTGACCTTTCGATCAACAACAATATCTTTAGCATTTTGATCAGCAACATCTTCAGCACTTTGATCTTTCGATCAGCAACATCTTCAACACTTTGATCTTTTGATCAACAACAACTTCTTCAGCATTTTGTTCTTTCGATCAGCAACCTGATCGGTAACATCATGATCAGCACCATAATCATACTTCAATTCTCGAACAACATCATCATCATCATATTCTGATCTTTTGATCAGTACGTCGTTATCATCACATACTGATAATTTGATCAGTACGTTATCATCATCATACTCTGATCTTTCGATTAGTACATCATCATCGTCATACTCTGATCAGTACATATCATCATCATACTCTGATCTTTCGATCAGTGCATCATCATCATCACACTCTGATCTTTCGATCAGTACATCGTAATCATCATCATACTTTGATCTTTCGATTAGTACATCATCATCATCATACATTGATCTTTCGATCAGTACGTCATCATCATCATCATACACTGATCTTTCGATCAGTACGTCATCATCATCATAAAAACATCATCATCATCAAAACATCAACATCATCAAAACATCAACATGATCCTTTCTTTCGGAATTACGGGATTTAGGTCTTTACGGAGTTACCAATGATCCTTCCTTTCGAAATTACGGGATTTAGGTCTTTACGGAGTTACTAACGATCCTTCCTTTTGGAGTTACGGGATTTAGGTCTTTACGGAGTTACTAATGATCATTCCTTTCGGAATTACGGGATCAACACATTTGTGGAACTCAGACAATCCTTCCTATTGGAATTACGGGATCAACACATCTGTGGAACTCAGACAATCCTTCCGATTGGAATTACGGGATCAATTCAATGATCCTTCTTTTCGGAATTACGGGATTTAGGTCTTTACGGAGTTACTAACGATCCTTCCTTTCGGAATTACGGGATTTAGGTCTTTACGGAGTTACTAACGATCCTTCCTTTCGGAATTACGGGATCAACACAGATGTGGAACTCAGACAATCCTTCCTATTGGAATTACGTGATCAACACATATGTGGAACTCAGACAATCCTTCCTATTGGAATTACGGGATCAATTCAATGATCCTTCCTTTCGGAATTACGGGATCAATTCAATGATCCTTCCTTTCGGAATTACGGGATTTAGGTCTTTACGAAGTTACTAACGATCCTTCCTTTCGGAATTACGGGATCAACACAGAAGTGGAACTCAGACAATCCTTCCTCTAGGAATTACGGGATCAACACACATTCTCGAGTACCGAAGTCACCGGATCCGTTCTGAACCGAAGTTCAAGGATGATACAATCCTACCACATTCACGGGGATCGAGATCTCCGGATACATTTTGCACCGAGGTTCAGGGATGATGCAATCCACCACTTTCACGAGGGCCGAGACCTCCGGATACATTTTGAACCGAAGCTCAGGGATGATGCAATCCTACCACTTTCACGGGGGCCGAGACCTCCGGATACATTTTGAACCGAGGTTCAGGGATGATGCAATCCACCACTTTCATGGGGGCCGAGACCTCTGGATACATTTTGAACCAAAGTTCAGGGATGATGCAATCCTACCACATTCACGGGGGTCGAGACCTCCGGATACATTTTGAACCGAAGTTCAGGGATGATGCAATCCCACCACATTTTCGATGACCGAAGTTACACCGGATCCGTTCTGAACCGAAGTTCAAGGATGATACAATCCTACCACATTCTCGATGACTGAGGTCTCCGGATCACTTTAGGGCAAGTGCCCAGGGATGATACAATCCCACTTCATTTTCGAAGACCGAGGTCTCCGGATCACTTCTGGACGTATGTCCCAGGATGATACAATCCCTCTTCATTCTCGAAGACCGAGGTCTCCGGATCACTTTAGGGCAAGTGTCCAAGGATGATACAATCCCACTGCAACATCACTACTCCCCCTTTCAGGGAAGGTCTTTCTGAACCATACCAAGCTTGTCTCGAAAGTGTTTGAACTTTACCCGAGACAGAGGCTTTGTCAGCGCATCACCATCTTCATCTACATCTTCAGTATGTGAATACTGAACTATCACCATCTGTATCTCCAGTATGTGAGTACTGAAAGCATCATCAGGTCACCATCATCTGCATCTTTATCTTGAATGTAGAAATACCGGATTTCTATGTGTTACGACGGAACACGGGGTTCTCTGTTGTCACAACTCTCGTTATCACATAGAATCAATGTAGTATCCATCTTCAGTTCAAAGTGACCTGATATCAGCTTCCGAAGCCATATGGCTTCACAACTTAGCAGAGCAATTTGCTATGTATTCTGCTTTAGCCATGCTACGAGAAACACTAGACTGTTACCTGCTAAACCATGAACTCATAGCAGACCCCAAACAAAAGCATCTACCTAATGTGCTTTTCCTGTCTAAGATACTTCCAGCCCAATCTGCATCTGTGTAGCCATACAATCTATACTCATGGCTACCATCATAATATAAACCAAAGTCTATAGTCCCTTTCAGATATCTCATCACATGTTTTGCAGTTACTAGGTGAACCCGTCTTGGTTGAACAAGATATTGACTTAAAGTGTTCACAGCAAAACAAATTTCTGGTCTGGTATTTGTTAAGTACATCAATGACCCAATGATCTGTCTGTAATGAGTTATATCCACTAACTTTGATGAGTCATCAACTAACAGCTTCAGGTTGGAGTCCATGGGTGTGGCCATGACTTTGCATTCCAACATATTGAATCTCTTCAATATCTCTACCGCATACTTTCCCTGGTTGAGAAAGATTTCTTCTGAACTTTGCCATACTTCCAGACCTAGGAGATAATGCATTAACCCAAGGTCTTTCTTTCTTCTTGCTTTCCAGGACCTGTTTCTCATTTCCTATCAAGGATAAGTCATCCACATATAATAACAGGATGACAAGTTCATCTTCTACAACCTTGAGATAAAGGTTAGGATCAACTTTACTTTTGGTAAAGCCCATGCTCGACAAGAAACCATCTGTTCTTTCATACCAAGCTCGAGGAGCTTGTTTAAGACCATATAATGCCTTCTTCAACTTGCATACGTGAGTATGTCTATCTTCAACTTCAAATCCTTGTGGCTATTCTATGTATACTTCTTCTTTGATCACACCATTTAGAAAAACTGTTTTCACATCCATCTGGTGTAAGTCCCACTTCATCATGGATGCAAGTGCCATGGTAGCTCTAATTGAAGTATACCGTGCTACTAGGGCAAATGTCTCTTCA
>LPNX010933307.1:225578-240029 GCA_001517045.1 Pseudotsuga menziesii
AGTTTGTCTTGTCGGGTTATCAACATATCCTAGTCTTTTGCATTCAACCTTGAAGGTTGGAACCCTCTTTACTCTTGCTAAAGTCTCGATCCAGTAGGAAGCTGTCCATCATGTCGTACCATGTCGAACTTAGATATCTTCTGTAGTCACTCCCTCCGAAGTGGAGTATCATCTTCCCTCTTCATTCTGTACAGGTGGCTCTATGCTTGATATATACTTGTCAATAGAGTATGTCATGTCATAGTCTATTCTTTCTGAGGCAAATCATGAACCTTTGCTTTGTACACATGTTCTTGTAGATCCATATGGAAGATACTACTTACTTCCCTTTATGTCTCGAAATCATATCGTATACATCATTCCCCATGATCCACTGTTATTCTTTGATCATAGCATTCTTTTCTTCATCTTGAGTTATCTCTTATACCCATGGTGGTCTTCATCCTTCGAGGTGGATCTACCGCTCTCTGAAGCTCTTTCTTTCGTCATGGTGTCTCTGACCCTGGGAGCTTCAGATTCATGTTTATTGAATTGTCATTACTTGTTCTTCGAAACAAGTCTCATCCTTGTTTTCTTGTAGGAGGTTGTTCAGGACCTTTCCTACAATTCAAATGCACCAATTTCATGATTAGAACTATTTCATAAAACATATGCATAACGACAAATTCTTATGCATCATGCAATTGTTTAGCCAATACAACATTCATCCATATCTCACGGAAACTTTCTAGATGACATTATTGAGATTGTGCATTAATCCAATATGTCATGTAAAGAGGTTTCATTCTAGATAAGTAGCAATGGAGAGATGTATAGCACCATGAGCTACTTATGCATATTAGTAGTATATAGTTATTAATGCAAACAATCAATCATGCATAACACATCAACTGAATATGCATAACAAAACAATATCATTAAATGACAATTGAATACTTATCTTTTTGTTTTGTGGGTAGACTCCTTGATCATTTTCCTTCATCATCTTCTTCATTCATGAAATCATCATTTCTTATCCAAATGATAAGATGGATAAGAGGTTCGTCAAGAATTGAGTTCTTCATATTCCTCATTGCTTGAGGGATCTTCTTTGAATGGTGAGAGCTTGATCTTCAATTTGCTCCCATCTTTCTTCTTCTCTTCTTATGAGACAAGCTTCTTCTTCTACCGCTTCAAGATGTTATGCATTCTGGATCTTCACATTCTTCAACTGTTTTCTCAAATCCATCTTCTGAATTATGTTCTTATCTTCAAATAGCTTGATCAAGGAATCAAACATCTTCGGTGTCTTTAGGGAAGACACTTGTGGTACAAGTTGATCCTTGATTGAATCAACAATGATCTTCTTGGCCTTGATCAAGTTCTTCTTGTGTAAGGCTTTGAGGCTCATCTCTCTCTAGAACTGGAACCTCTCTACTCATGTAGGTGTACAATTCATTTTCTTCAGAGAGATCAAATACTTCCATGCTTGGAAGTTTTCAACTTCACCAAGCTTTTCATGAAGCTGATGTGATAGATCACTTTGAAATGAGAACCTCAAATGCAAATAGCAAAAGATTAGATCTTACTGATTTGAGGTGTCCGTCCTGCTTCCGGAGCTAGCTGATCTAGGGTTTGTCAGAGAAACCCTAATTTTCAAAACTTCGAATCTTTTAGATTTGATTGGATAGAAAGATAGATCTCTTCAAATGGAGGTGTCCAATGTACTCCTTTTCTGAAAACAGTGGAGGGAAGCTTCCGGAACAGGAAGCCCTAGTTTTCCAATTTCTTCTGTAGAAATTCCTGTTACTGTTTCTGTGATATCTCCGAAGTTACTGCTCCTCTGTGTCTGCAATTTCGCACTGACGTAACCTCGCGTGTCCCTGATCCAACACCACAGGTTTCATCAGAATTGGTTTCACCAATTGGGATTTATGATCATTTTCCCAAGGTGCCTTGTTACAGGACTGTTCAGAACAGTGAAGTTGTACGGCATGCCACGTGTCACTGGTTCATCTTCAGGTTCTAAAATTCGGACCACAGAAAGTACAGTCCGTGCTCTTTTTGGAACATCTTCAGGAATTCCATTTGGACCTCTGTAGCCCAAGCTATAGCAATTTTCCCTAGGTGTCCTGTTTAGGGATGAATTCTGGAAGAGGCTGGAACCCTAACTTGGAGGGATCATATCTCCTAGAATATAGCGAATATGAGACTGAATTTTGGACACAGTGTTCATCAGGATTATGTTTTCGGTCTCTGCAATTTTCAGCTCTTGAACCTTCGCCAATATTGGGATATAGCGAATATAGCAAAACTTAGCAGTTTTAGTATTTAGGGTTTTTCTAGCTCCGGGTCAAACTAGGGTTTGACTTTCTCGGAGTTTCACCCAACCAAAAATCTTGGTCCAGGTCTCTAAACTTCGATTTTGATGAGGAGAGCAATCCTATGTTGGGCTCACTCAGAAATTCTTCTTCTGCAAGAAGCCCTAATTTCCCACACTGAAAACTGAAAATGCTCGGAATCGAATTCCGCTTCGACAGAAAGATGCGCACTTCAATAGAGTCAGCCTAGCCTTCTTTTGCTGATTGATTGTGGAGAGAGAACCAAAAAGTAAGAAGCCCTAGATTCTGTAGCTGCACAATGTCTTCTTTTCAGGGTGGCTCTGATACCATGATAACTTTTCATATGCTTAGCTAAGACATCAGTACTTGATTTTATTTTCATAACAAAAGCATATAAATAGGATCACTGAAAGATAGAGAAGCACAACAATACAAAAGGAACACAATGATTTATCCTGGGAAAACCCTAAAGGGAAAAACCCAGCAAAAGCTTCCTCAATATAGATGCCCCAAAAGGATAAAAGATAAAACCAGCAAGGAGATCAAAGCCTGATCCTCCTCCTTCTCCAGCTACTTCTCTTCTCCACTAGTGCGCTACACAAGTGAGAATGTGTGCTCAAATGAGGAGAGCTACACCTCTATTTATATTCATCCGTTCACTTAAATTAACTCATTCGACATGTAGGCTCGAGTTAATCATGTATGCTCGAGTTACACATGTAGGCTCAAGTAACCACACTGGGGTGCTAATGACCCACCTTTACAATTAGAGGGGACAACCTCATGACTCTTATTAGTTCTTCCGATTAGAAACATCGGAGTACAAGATAATACAAGTGGTTCTCTCGGTAGGACCATCGGGGACCACAAAAGATACATATAGAATATTCTTCGAAGTTACAATATTTCAACACAAATCTCACTGTAATCTCACATTGCTCCTAAGAGTTCTTAGTATTTGGGTGCCTTTGCATTTTTTTTATGGTAACTACTACTTACTTCTAATTTGATTGAACTTGATTGTTTTAAGTTCAACTAACAAACTTTCAAATCTTTTGGTATCTTGAATTTGATATGGTTTATGATCCTAAATTGCTATATCAGTTAGTGTGAATAACATAAGCTAGCTATAATCATTTGAGATATGAATTAAAGTAGTTCAATATCTTAGTATTGTAAAAAATTCATGTATATTCACTTAAGTACACTTGCAACGTATATTGAGTGTGAATGGATTCAAACATTTAAGAAGTGTGGGCCCTCTTTATTTATATAACCTTGAAAATAAAAAAATGGCATTATTGATAGATTCAATTGAAATTTTTGTTATTGGTGATTTCTTGACACAATAAACTTGAATCATTCAATTGATTTTCAACACTTTTCTTATGATTTTGGCCTCCGCATGGTCAGGAGCTTGGAGAAGCTCCCAATAAAAAGGGAGCGGCAAAAGCAAGTTCCCAATAAGCTCCTGAAAAGCTCCCAAGTTCCCAAGGAAGCTCCCATAAAAAAGGGGATGTTTCGTACCAGCTCCAAAGCTCCCAGGAGCGGGGAAACGTCGGGTACGGGTTACCAAAATCCCGGGAGCGGTACCCGTGCAACTATGGTTTTACCCTCTTTAGGGAGAATAGAGGTAGTCATTCCCACCATTGTCTTGGCTTGCTAGTGTTGGCTCCATCATTTCATTGTCTTCATCCATCCATTACCTTTCAGTTTAATTTTCAACTCGACTAACTTCTTGACTTGTGGCATGGAGGACCTTTTTCCCCGCTAGAACATTTGTTGGACAAGCCTCCTTGTTTACATTGTGTCTTGGCTCTGAGTTGGTGACAAAACTTGCCTATGGTAAGTTGGATAGTATGCCTAAATCATTCTGGTCGGTTGTCCCGATGTTTGGCACTATGTAGAATTCCCCCTAGTCACTTGAGATGTTGTTGGCTAAAACTGAAAGCTCATGTACTACTTTTATTGAAATATTAAATATGCGCCCATGGAAAATGAAAATTGTAAAACTGTGTTTCTTAACATAGGCAACAAGGGCAAGAGCAATGAAATGCTAAAAAATACTCCTTGAAGAGTATAAGAAAGGGTCCAAAAAAGCAATGGTTAAAAAATGTTATATCAAAGGATTGCTGACCTTATTAAAAATAAATATGGCCCGGATGAAAGCTGCGATTAGCTGTGCTTTTAAGCACTGGTGAAGTCCCAAAGGGTTCATATAAGCCAAAAGGCCACAGAATAAAATATGATCCTAATGAACTTGGATCAAAATTGATGTAGACATGATGCCTAAGTTGAATAAGCAGTCTCTAAACAACGCATCCATTTGTGAGGCATTGCCATTCCTTGTGTTGATGTTTGTCCAGTATTGGTTGTAGTGAGTTTGCCCTTTTCCTTGTCCAAAGTGTCATGATGTTGAGTAGGAGGTCATCCTTTGCCTTAGCCTTGTCATTTCCACCTTTCACCCTTCACTAGCAAAATGACTACAGCTATGAAGTGAGTATAGTCTTGAAAGTTTGAGTCTAAGTAATAATAAATAAAGCCTGATATTTATAAGTATTTGTTGATGTACCGCCAGTGAAATGAATGCTACTTGTTGATTTTGTTACATGAATGAGTGGTAGAGCATGGTTTAACCTCTTAGCACTTGCAGCAGATTGATCTATTCTGAGTTATTATTGGTGTCTGATTATTCACAGATGGTTATGATTGATGATCAGACAGAGACCTATGAGGGGTATGAGTATACACCTTTGATGGATTGGGACTCTCTGAGTCCAATGAGACAGTTTATTTCCAGTTCCGGGCACTTACAGATGTGATCAGGCTTATTTTGCTTTTTTGATGCAGTTTTTCTTCACAGACGGATAGATCGGGTCCCACACAGCCTAAATCAACCCCAACGCAGTGCAACTGCTTGATCATTTGGCCTAGATCTGAAAAATTGACTGAATCTGCCCTAGCGCCCTCACTGAAAACTGGACTTTTTCGGAAGTGATTTTTTTTCTGAAATCTGACAAGATAGGCTGATAGATCAGGGCCCACGCACTCCAGAACACCCCCAACGCTGTGCTAGTTCCTCCCGGTTTGCCCTAGATCTGAAAAATCAGTTTTCAGCCTCCTAGCCCTCCTCATCAGATTTTGACTTTTCTAGATCTGATATTTCTGCTAATTTCCTGATTTGGGCTTGTAGATCAGGTCACCGTGACCTCTTTTCTTCCTCAACGCTGACCCATTAGCCTCCTGGTCCCCCTAAAACTCTAGATTTGTCTTCCTAGGCCCTAGCGCTAGCCATCTACTGAGCGGGTTTTTCCTGTACCTTGGCTTTTCCGGACCAATTGCTTTCTGGGTTCGTAGATCAAGGTGTTTTCCAAGTGGGTTTCCTGAAACGTTGTCTTACTGCTGACTCCATTGCCCAATGCATACAAAGCACTGATCTCTAAGCTAGCGCTGCCCTTAGGGTTTTAGCCTTTGCTATCTACCAACATTCACTGATAGCTCAAACACCTTTTACTGAGTCTGATTTCTAGGTACTGGATAGACCCAACTCTGTTCGTGCTTGCCCTGTTATAGCTTCGTGTCCCAAGACAGTTGCTAGTACCTAAACCCTAGAGATAGGGTTCCCATTCACCTTACACCTTAAGTACCCTGAAGCCCCATCTGATCTTCTTCTGGTGTCTAGGTTTGATCTCTCCTGTCGGGAGTAGATCCGGGTCTCCCCCATTGTTGTCCTGGACTAGGATAACCTAAAGTGAAGGCTGCCTTTATTGGCGTGACAACCATCCATTTGGGAGTCTAGGCAATTGTGGTCCCACCCCTTAGTTGCTTGCCCCTCTACCATCCATTTTGGATCCACCTCAAGCAGGAAACTACAAGGTGGGTGATAACAAGATGGCAGCATCGAGAAGTACAAAGCTTGATTTGTAGCACGTGGGTTCTCATAGATAGAGGGAGTTGATTATGATGAGACCTTTGCGTTGGTTGCCGGATTTTCTTCGATCAGAGCAGTGATCTTCCTCGTGGCAGAGATGGGTTGGAGGATCCATCAGATGGATGTGAAGACCACTTTTCTCAACGGTCTTCTACAGGAGGAGGTATATCTAGAGCAGCCACAGGGCTTTGAGATTTATGAGAGATTCTAATGTATGCAGGTTGAAAAAGGCCTTTAATGGTCTAAAGCAAACCCCTCAGACTTGGTACTCAAGGATTGATCTTCTGTTGTATGTTGATGACTTGTTCATTACTGGAGGGGAGCACCTGATTGATTCATGTTTGATCATTCTTGACCTAGTCAACCCAGTGTGACCAAGCCACGAGCAGGCTCCGGGATGAATTTTAGGCCGATGGTTGTGGATGATGATTATTTGTGGTCTATCAATGCCCATTAGACGTATTCATGCTTTAGATGGTGGTTTACTATGATGGCTTGTATTACTTTCATGATTATCAACATTTACAGGCTTTATTATTATTATTGTTTTGACAGGGATGGGGCATTTGATGTACCTTTGTGATGGACATACGGTATATGAGTACTCATTATTAGTTGATTTGGTCATTCTGAGTCTCTTGGTGCACCCGGTTTTCAGTTTCGGGTAGTTATAGGTGAGATATGGGTCCTTTTAGCATTTTGCAGCAGTTTAGCCCTGAAAAATCAAAATAAAATGCATTGCAGTTGATGGTGAATTCTCCTAGGGAGCCAGAGGAAACATGGGGTGCAACTAGTCGATTGTACCATATAGCTATGGTGCCATACCCATTCGTGTAGTCAGTTGGCTTTAGATTGTTGTCCTCGGTGAGATATTGACAGTTTTATGTTACCGAGGCAACATTTTGATGATATAAAATGGTTAATGAGGAAATCGATTTGGGAAAATGACGCAAGGAAATGGCATGGGATTGGTCCGAGGCACAGTGTTAGGGTCATCTTCATCATCTGACATCAGCTTCACTTTACATGGGGGACGTCTTAGTGATTTTGATCACTTCATGATATTATTCATGATCACACATTGTTATTGTGCCATGGGGCCATGCTAATGAAGGACATGTATAACCTCCTAGCCCCACCATGTGCTATGTTATGTTTTTACTCATTTTTATGTGGTGTGCCCCCCTCAAGCATTTTTAATATTTATTGATGTGCCCACCGCTATTATTTAGTTGATCCATGTATGATGTATCTGACTAATCTTAGCCGTAGATTAGGTTGATCTTATCTTATGATCTTGACCTTTGGTCTTTTTGGATCTAGGTTTTATGTACTTGAGAGATCTATATATTGAGATGCTCTCTCATTGTAAAGGCACTTTTTGGCTATTGAGCTCTTGGAAAATAAAATATTTTTGCCAAAACCCTCGAAAGCTTTGTCGAAAATCTTGTGTGGAGATTGGAAAATGTTTATCTTTCTAGCATTCTTGGGGATCTATGCTTTGCTAATATTTTTTGCAGGTGGCCATACCATTGATGGAGAGGGCGATTTGATGGGGGCACTATTGTGACTGAGCTCCATGTCTCTTCCTTAAATCGTTTCGGGTTTCCGGGAATATCTTTGTTGTATCTTGTGATCATTTTGATGCTCGTTGTTTCTTTCTTCATTAATTCTCTCTCCCTCTTTGCAAATCGATTCTCATTTAGGTAGATCTCTTTTGCAGGAGGGCGCACGGGTCTCTTGGAAGGCAAGTCGATTTCACTTGGCATTGCATGGAAAACGCTCTCAATTGATCGGAAAGGAAAGATCATCACCATACGAGATTAGTAGCAAGTATTTCCAAGAACTCTTGCATTTGTTTTATTTTTCTAGGGCTCAATCTAATTGTCACCACCAAACCCTCATTTTAAAACCCTAGTTTTGTAGTTTTGATAGATCCGGTGAGTTTTTGATGATGACCATAAAAACTCACCTGGAGATTATTGAATAAACCCTAGATCTCAAATTTCATAAAAATCTGACTCCATTTTCCCTGGTATCTAGCACTAGTCTCTCTAGGTGGGGCGCCCTCCTTGGGTGGATGGCCTATTTTTCAGATCTATCAGTTGGGTATGCTTGAACCCACCTTAATTTCACAGATCTATCCTTCAAGTCACTAGATCTAGCTGTTTGATACCCCGATCTACTCTTTTGGGTCCACTTTGTCCACTTTTCCCTAAACCCTAGGTGGATCTCATTAGGGTTTCATTTTATTTGGTTAGATCCCTCTAGATCTATGTTACTAAACTCTTTGTGGTACATTCTTAATTAAGTTGGGCAATTTTCCTTATTTCTAAGCCTCCCCAACTTTGTCCTAACCTTCTATACCACATCCATTCTCTAGATCTAGACTTCCTTACTCATTATTTTTCCTCTTTCATTCATTGCATAACCCTAGGAGTGTCTTGAGTAAATGCACTTGTCCTCATAGGCTAGTAGGGTCTCCCCTTTGATCATTCTCTGGATTGATCTAAAGCGACAAGAGCCTGCCCGATGTGACAACTACTCTTCAACTTGTAGTGGACGAGGCCCTTGCGGTGTCACCGGTTAGCTACCTTACCTCTACCGTCTCGGATAGGATACCTTCAGTGGGTAGCTACACTTTGTGTGATAACAATTACCAAGAGTCTGTCAAACATATGAAAGACCCTACTACATGGCTGATGTATTGTTGTAATTTAGCAGTGCCACTCTGCATATAATTTACTTCACACATCATACTCACATCTGCTCCTCAGAAACCCATAAGACCACCTTCAACTGTTTTGTTTGCAAGCAAATAAAACAATAAGCAATATCAGAGAGTTACTAGTGTACCTTTGCAATGTTGTCGAGAACTTGGAGTAGCTTGAGTGAAGTGGATGAATAAAGGCATGATGCGGGTTCATCGAACATTATAATGGATGGATCCACTATTATTTCAAAGGCAATACAATTCCTCTTATTTTCCCCTCCAGAGACACCGTGCAGAAAATATCCACCAACTATTGTATTTTGGCATCTGGTGAATACAAAATGAATAAACATCAAGCTACAATGTATGTTTTCAGTTATGAACAACTTTCCATGTATACAAATTTTATTTGTGTATGGAAAGTTGATGTTGCAGTTATATTTGATTCCTTCACATGCCAATCTTATCATGTCTTGTAGCTACATAGATTAATAAACTGAGGATACCTTTCCAAGCCAAGACTTTGAAGTGTTGTCTCTACCTTATATTGGGTTTCTTTATCCTTCTTTCCTAAAGATAAATTGGACAAAGTGAGGAAAATGAGCTTTAAGTTTTATGGGCTGGTGAAAAGAAGAGAAAACACTTTCCTTGGGTTTCTTGGAAAAGAATACCAGTACCCAAGGAAATGGGAGAATGGGGGGATTAAGAACATACATTATTTTTCCATAGCATTGCCAGATAAGGGGGTATGGAAACTAATGGCAGAAGAGGTCTATGGTGCATGTTACCCCCATATTTATATGGGTATGCCCTATTGCAGAGGTGGGCAAATTCTAGGATCTGTTTTGGGCACTTTTGCAGCCCTAAGGAGCAAGTCTGGGTACTTCTGGGTTTATTTCAGACTCTAGATGGCAGTCCTAGGCATACCTCAGCGTTCAAACTGCAACCTGCAACAGTATACCAGCATTCCTCAGTGTTGTAAAGGAAAGTGTCATATGGCTAGGGTTTAAGAGGCCATCAACATACTGGGGTTGAAAGAGAGATGCGTAATGTTCAGCAAGCATTTACAAGCAAGATCAGAGATTAAAATGGTCCACACCTGATTAACTGAAGGCTGGTCCAAGCTTTCTCTTCAATCCTCTTCTTGCTCCTCTTGCTCCTCTTGCTCCAAGAGACCTGCAAAACGAATTATACCTTCCTCAAACCATTATGACCACATATAAAACAATGATAATCAAATAAACATGAACTAATGATTTGACTAACATCATCATATAATCATAAATAGAGATTCAATCATACATTGAACAATGATTTGGAAAGAAGAAGGACATCACATCTTTATTAATCTTGAAAACAAGTACAAGTATACCTTCTCTTCAAGTTCGGCACCTCACGAAACCTTGATCCGGTTCTGCTGCTTCTCTTCTCCAAGGAACTCAGCCTCCAAGCTCTACAATATAAGGAGAATGCTTCTAGGGCAAAGGTGTGGGCAAAGAGAGCTCCAAATCCTCTAGCATAACAATGCAAAGATTCAAGTCTCCTCTCATGGACCTCCCTACCTCTATTTATATGCTTAAGGAAGAGTTAGGGGCGAAGACAAAGTAGTTACAACTGAAGGAGTCTGTTGCATAACTACCCAAACTACCCGAAATTCAAAAGACGTGTTTTTTGACATTTTTAAGAGGCGTACGCGGGTTGCTGAAACATCAGTCGCGTACACGAGAAATACACGCGGGTTGCCAATACAGCAAGTCGCGTACATAAGGTGTACGCGGGTATTATGTATAGCAACTCGCGTACGTACGCGGGTATTACAGAGAGAAGTCGCATACAGACAAAAAACTCATTTTTAGGGTATTTCTAGGCATTTTCAGACTTTGGTGTATTCTGGAAAGTTTTAGCTAACAGAAATATCTTTCCAACGGTGCAGAGATGAGGTCAAACGGAGTTACAGAACTCAAGATACAGGTCCTCCAAGTTAGGTGTTTTTTCAGTGACTTTCAGTGACTTTCATGAAGTGTCGTCATGGAAGTGTCGACATGCGACAGAATCATGGGAAAGTGGTCACAGGCAGAGACGTGTCATTTTGAGCTATAACAGATTCCCCCTAATGTGTGAGGTTAGAGGGGAAGACGATAACCGAAATACATTATAAAGGAAACAACTGAGTATGGAGAGAGCAGAGAATCCAAGATCGAAAGGCTCGAACAAAGGTACTTGTAAGAGAGATAAATGTCAGAAAAAACTGATCCCTGGGACATACAAGTCCATATACAAAACATTGCCATAAAGATATAGATGGATCCAACATATGTATAATTGATGAAACTATCATGGTCGCTCAATATGCAAAAAGGCGCCATATCAAATCTAAAGGAGTCATGGCCACAAATGAACAAGGTGGATCCATACTCGACAATTGATCATAGCCACAAAAATACAAGGTGGATCTATGTCTCAGCAAAATGCCATATAAAGTGTAACAAGGTCTTGCGCAACTCGGGCAATAGCAAAAAATGATAATGTTATTGTCGGCCCAAGGTCTTCAATCCAAACCGCCCAAAAGGTACGAATCCTAACCATGCGAATAAAAGGAGTTGAAGTCGAACATGGAGGAAACCGTTTGATTACCAGTCGATAATGAAAACCGTTAACAAACGCGAGGGAAACCACCATTAATGAAAATGGTCCCCAAGGTACCTAGTACATTCTAACAAGTGTGATTACAAGTACTTTAAGTCGAACACTTGAAGAATCCATCGAGTATGAGACATTAAGGTATTCCCACTACCCAATAGCGAGCGAAATTGCCACTGATGACTACAATCCCCAAGGTACTGTCATAAGACTCTAAATCTCATTCCCAGAGCAAGATGTGTTGCAGTCGATAGGAAGAGATCCGTTGGAAGGAAGACATTAACGCATCCTTCATCATCCAACACGAGGTAAGTCAAAGACTAATTGGATCTGGAATTGGTACTGAATTTCACGGCAAGGAACGCTGAAGACATGATATAATGAACTGATACCAGGGAATGGCCGACACAAAAGGTTAAGGCAACTGCAGAATGGCCAACAAAGGTTTAATCCTTGAACAATGAGCACGACACAAAAGTGACTTAGGAAGCTTTTGACACAAAAGGACCAACGAAACAAATCTGCAATGTAGGAGACATTGACAGTTTCCCCATATAATTGGAAAAGAGACCAACTGGAGGAGTAAAAACTCTGAATCAGGATAAGATCAAAAAACTAGGACCCAACTGTTTGTAGACTCAAAACTGGTCTTTGTTCAAGGAATCAAGACTTGCTGCCATGATGTAAAAAACATGTGAATGAACTTCCCTTCCCCTCTTTCTTGTAAAGGTTTAACGAGTCCAAGAAAGCAAACTCGGGACCATCTTCATTTTTGGCAAGCTCGAAGAAAAGAAAGAAGAATGCTTGATAAAGCACTGATTCGTGGATTTTACGAGCCCGAACTAGTACATGCTCGACAGTGTTTTCATAGTTTAGAGAGTCTGAAAACTCCAAAGAAGACTCCAGGGGGGTGCTTTTTCATACAATTTAGTCTCCTGAGGCCGAAAACGTATAAAACATACCAAAGAAGAACTCTCTTAGCTTCCGAAGAAGTAAGGCGCACCTTTTTTGTATTTAGTCAGGAAGGTCCGAAAAAGGATAAATTACCACCTACCCAACGCTCCTTCAAAAGCAGCGTATAGCCTGAGTTTTACGAGTGTGAAGAAAGGCAAGATCACTCGAAAAGATCCATTTGATTATGAGAAATGGGGCTTACAACAATAAACTCGATGCTTTGTTCTTTAGGGTTTAACGAGCATGACAAAGACATAAAGTACACTCAGAATCTTTTTCATGTTTTGGTCCAGAGCACGAAAAAGAAAAAACTAAGCTCATACTGGGGGTTCCTTTTCCGTAAGTTTAGTCCCTCGGGTCCGGAAAAGTGATAAATCTATGCCTGAGAATACTCTTCTCAATTTCGAAGAAAAGAGAGTGTTCCTTTCTCGTATTATTCCACATGGTCCAAGAAAGAGATAACCTACCACCAATGTGGATGCCCATTCACATATTCTTAACGAGCCTAAACGGACAAGTTTACTCGGCAGTCAAGTCTATTTTGAGGAGTCAGACCTGGGCGTAAAGAAACTCAAAATCTTTCCCGTGAAATTTTAACGAGTCCGGAAAAGTCAACTCGCGGCCTCCTTACTGTTTTTAACGAGCTCGAAGGAGAGCAAAAAGAATGCTCTAAATGCGAGGAGACGAGTGTCAGGGGCAAGCGAAACTAGTTCCAAGCGCGAGGAACAAACCTATGCATAATGCAAGGAAAGTGAGCAAGATAAGGACACTCGGGGAACGTCTCCTCAAGGTAAAGGGTGTCAAGTTGCAAAGGCAAAATGATACAAGGCTTAGCAACGATGAGAATAAAGATGAGGGCTTATACAACGAGCTAAAAGCGTGGAAGCCGGCATCAGGGTCATAAGCGCGAGCAGAGCACATGCAAATGCAGTTACAACTTGAACAACAAGACAAGGCCAGTAAACAGTTGTGAATCCAACCAAAAATCCTGTCTCCAAGAAACAACATCAGAATCATATTTAGAAGAAATAATCCGATGCGGGTCACTTTGGTAGAAACACGCGTGACTTTGCGATCTTCTATAAAAGGTAAAGTCAAGGTAGAATCAACCGAAGAAGATTCTATAGCACCAAGTCTCAAGGGTTTATAATTAGTAAGATCAACCTCAGAAAGAGAGCAAAAATCAACAAGGGATATAGAGTTTGCAGGAACAAATTCAGTATCACAAGAGTTGAAAAATTCATAAGAAAAATCAAACTCATCAGGATCACTGACTTGTTGTTCGAAGGAAGAGTCAAAAGGCTCAACAAGACCAACATAAGAAGGAAGGTCATGCTTACTAGGAAAATCAGGGTTAGACTTAGTCACAACTGAACCAACATCCAAAAGAAGGTCAGACTGTATCAAAGACTCTAGGAAGACTTCATCCAAAGGAAGGAAATCATCCGAGATAGGGCACATGTCTAAACTTTCAAATGGATCAACAAAGTGGAGAGCATGCTCCATAGTCTGTATAGGATGACTCACCTGTTCAACTACTGGGATCAAGTCTTGAGAAGGTAAGGATGAAAACAGAGGCTGCTTCTCAGTAGCAATTGAACGTAAAGGACATGAGGCCACATAGCTCACCTGTGGCGGGGTAGTGTCTATAGAAACACTGGGAATCAATAAAGGAAAGACCTGGGCTCTAGTCGGGTCAGGAGACGGATCAAGAAAATCCAACTGATCGATAGTGACAATTTCTTCTCCATGATTAAAGTACATCACACGAAAGAATGTTGACACCACAACTTGCATGGAATAGACATAATCACGTCCAAGGAGCATATTAAAGTCCAAGGGGTCTTCTATCACCATGAAGTCAACTAAGACAGTCTTCCCACCCAAAGTAA
>LPNX010933307.1:240087-251867 GCA_001517045.1 Pseudotsuga menziesii
CTATCAAACGCCAGTAACTGACTAACAGTCGACACAAGGCTGGGAGATCCCATGCCTCGCCAAGCACGAGCAGACAAAATACTAACTGAGGCTCCTTCATCAACAATACAACGAGCAATCGTATATGGTTCAATTTTGACCTTTATCTGGAAAGGTGCATTGGAAGGAAGGCGCGGCTCAACTAGGCTATCCCAATCAAAGGAAGCAATCCGAGAGCTTGGTGGGGGTTGATCCAAAGCAAGTTCAGTGCCCCCTTGTTCAGTAAGTTCTGAACTGGCAGTGAAGAAAATGTGACTAGCAGACACTTCACTCTCCAAAGGAAGATTGGGATTGATCGATACTGAACTCGATTCAACCGCTTCGTGAAAGTCACTCTCTGAAGGGAGAGTGGGATTGACCAAAGATGACATTGGTTCAATCACATCAGGATCACTCTCTAAAAGAAGAGTGGGATCGACCAAAGATGAGATTGGTTCGACCACTTGATCAACCAAAGGCTGAGTAGGTTGTTGAGAAACTATAGGTTGTTTAGGAGAAGGAAATTCTTGAGTCTCGGACCACACTCTTCGCACCTCTGCGATAGCAGGGCACTGGTGAGTAAGATGATCTCCCTCGCATAGCTTACAAGGGAACTTAAGTTTGCACTTCGAACGACCAGTTTTCTCAACGGTGTCAACATGACTAGCAGTGGCTGACTGTTTACTCTCAACATGACCTACAGAGGTTGAGATTTTGCCCCCAGCATGAAAACCAGAGGCCGGGTGACTGGGTCCAACCTGACTAAGAGAGGTTGGTTGTTGAAAAGCTTCAGAATGTTCAAAAACGGGATGACCATGAAACCAAACTCTTCGCACCTTCGCGATAGAAGGGCATTTATAAGTAAGGTGGTCTCCCTCACAAAGCTTACACGGAAACTTGGGCTTGTGTTTTGAACGGGTAGTCTTTTCAACAGTGTCAACATGACTCGCAGTGGTTGATGGATTGTCTTCAGCATGAACCACAGAGGCTGAGAGACTGCCCCCAGCATGACTTGCAGAGGCTGAGAGACTGGATCCAACATGACTTGCAGAGGTTGGATGGGCACCACCAACATGAACAACAGAGGTTGAATGGTTAGGATCAACATGCTTTTCAGCAGTTGAGTGTGTGCCCCCAGCATGAACACCAGAGGCTGGGTGGATGGATCCAACATGACTTGCAGAGGTTGGATGGGGAGGTTCAACTTGAACAACAAAGGTTGAATGGGTGCCTTCAGCATGACTTGCAGAGGCTGAGTGGCTGGATCCGACATGACCTGGAAAGGTGGGAAGGATCCCACTAGCATGATCAACAGAGGCTGGATGGTGAAGATCAACTTGACTTGCAGAGGTTGAGTGCTTAGATCCAACATGAATTGCAGAGGTTGGATAGGTGCCCCCAGCATGAATTGCAGAGGCTGGGTGGTGAGGTTCAACTTGACTTGCAGAGGTTGAACGGGTGCCCCCTTGCTTATGTGCCTTCTTCCTATTCCTCCTTCTTTTACTCCTTTTAGACTGCCGGTTACTAGTATCAGTACTTTCACCACATGAGGTAGAAGGAGGAGGAGAATCAACTACAGGTGAAGGGGAGGCAGTGTTTTGATGCCCTTGATATAAGGATCTTACTTGAGAAGCATCAGGAGCATTCAGGACAGTTGGAGTGGCAAACAACAACACCGGTATCCCTAGGGTGAATCCAGGTAGATTCAGGGTGGCCATCAAGGGAACACCAACATTCCCCGTGAGAGGAATTGTACAAGGAGTTCCCAGCATGGGCATCTCTTGGTTAGTGTTCGAAGGGGTGTTAGCCATAGTTTCAAACTAGGAGACAAAGTCTGAGGTTGATAGGCAACCAAAATTACAAAGCACACACCTAAAGGCACACTAAGCACAGACAAACCACACAGCACTCACTAAAAAAATTCCTAAAGCCAAACAGACAAATAGGTATAAGATATGCTTTCCAAAATAAAGCTGATAGACAGTTACTTGGCGTCCCTATAGATGTTCTTAGGCACAAGCGGAGGAATCACCCACCGCCCTCCCACACCTTCTACCGGGGTTACCTTCCAAGTCCGTCCAAGGTCAACCAGAAATAGCCTTCCGGTGTACCTGTGTATGAACCCTAGATGTCAAAGAGACTAAAGGCTACCTTAACTATATTGACAGTTTAGGGGGATAGTCGCAAGCCTGATTCGTACGCATGGGCAGGGTAGTTGAGCCCGAAACCCTGTCTAAGACAGAATCCTCAGATGCGTAAAAACCTTGGTCTACACTTTGACAAGGAATCAGAGGGTTATCTCCTCAGTCCAAGCCTCCATGCAGCCTCGTGCTTAACTCCTGTTTGAGAGGAGCTTTCCAGATACAATCAACGTAGAAAAGGGTTTACCTAGTGATTGGCCAACTATGTCTGAAATTTTAACACTTGGGGAGAGTTGAAACTCCATAATCCACAAGTCTAGCCTGAGCTAGTTGGTGTATGACCCTATAAAATAAAACTTACTAATAATTTTTAAATTATATCGTTTATTTTAAGGGCTGTTTTTAGTCAGAGGGTAAATGACATGAAACTTATGTGGTGTTTTGACTCAAAGTTGAAACAAAATGACTAAGCAAAGAGATATGAAATGCAAAAAGCAAAAACTATTCTCTTTATTTTTCAAATAGAAAACTTGAAAGCCACAAAAGAACAAATTCTTTTTATTTTTATTTTTAAAAACAATGATATGCTATGCAATCTAGACTAAAAACCTAATCTACATGCATATAAAGCAAACATGTGTTTTTGTATTTTTCTTTTATAAATGCAAAAGAAAAACAGTCTATCAACTAATGCAAGCAAGTAATGTAAGCAAAGCAAATAGACAACTACTCTACACCCCACAAACAAACCCTAGGTTTTCCTAAAGTTCGATATCAACCTCTCTTGAAAAGAAGGCTTACAAAGGTAAACAAGCCAACAACTCTGGAATGAAGAGACCGAGCAAATAACACTGATATAAACAAAGGTCAAGAAGTCCCAAGAATCAATCTAAACCTACAAACAGAGGTTGCTCAGTACCTTGTCCAACAAGGTCAAGCCAAAGAAGGAGGTAGGGGGGAAAGCAGCAAAAACAAGTATATGTTCTTTTTAATTTTCTTTTATAAATGCAAAAGAAAAACTACCTACAAAGCAAAGTATGCAGATAAGAAGAACAAAGCAAAAGGAACTTTCCTATACAACCACCAAACAAACTCTAGAATGCCCTAAAGTCAGTATAAACCCTACTTGGAAGGAAGGCTTGCATAAAAGACAAGTCAACTATTTTGGCATGGTGAAGTTAACCAACAAAAGAAGAAGGAAACCAACACCAACAAGCTTTTGAAATCAAACAAAGATCACTAACAGAGGTTGACCAAAAACATAAGCCAAAAATCATACCAAGCAAAGGAGGTGGGGGAATGAGCAAAGAGAAAACCCTAATGCTATAAAAGGGCTTATCACATAGATAAAGAACAACCAAAAAGGGATGACACTAACTCCTTGGAGTCATGCACCTGCAGAAGACACCAAAAGACCTACCAAATAGCCCACAACAGCAGAAAAAACAACAATGAGGAAAAACACTGTTTTAGGAGCACACGCGGGTTGTACTACTGACAGGTCGCGTGTCATACGTGGGTTGCCAATACAGCAAGTCGCGTGTATAAGCACACGCGGGTTGTATAACTGACAAGTCGCGTATCATACGCGGGTTGCCAATATAGACAGTCGCGTGTACCAAACCAGACACGCGACTATTCAGTCTGCAAGTCGCGTATGGGTGGAAAAACTCCCAAAAAAGGTCAAAAACGGCTTTAAGGAGGCAGGGGAGGTGTTCTATCAGACTTATAAAGTGTTCCTAAGTGGAAAGAAGGACCTGAAACAATGCAAAAGACTGAAAGAAAGACAGAGAAACCCCAAACAGACAATGCTATCCCCAGCGGAGTCGCCAGTTCTGTTGTAAATGAAAGTGTCCTATGGCTAAGGTTTAAGAGGCCATCAACATACTGGGGTTGAAAGAGAGATGCGTAATGTTCAACAAGCATATACAAGCAAGATCAGAGATTAAAATGGTCCACACCTGATTAACTGAAGGCTGGTCCAAGCTTTTTTTTCAATCCTCTTCTTGCTTCTCTTGCTCCAAGAGACCTGCAAAACGAATTATACCTTCCTCAAACCATTATGACCATATATAAAACAATGATAGTCAAATAAACATGAACTAATGATCTGACTAACATCATCATATGATCATAAACAGAGATTCAATCATACATTGAACAATGATTTGGGAAGAAGAAGGACATCACATCTTTATTAATCTTGAAAACAAGTACAAGTATACCTTCTCTTCAAGTTCGGCACCTCATGAAACCTTGATCCGGTTCTGCTGCTTCTCTTCTCCAAGGAACTCAGCCTCCAAGCTTTGCAACACAAGGAGAATGCTTATAGGGCAAAGGTGTGGGCAAAGAGAGCTCCAAATTCTCCAGCATAACAATGCAAAAATTCAAGTCTCCTCTCATGGACCTCCCTACCTCTATTTATATGCTTAAGGAAGAGTTAGGGGCGAAGACAAAGTAGTTACAACTGAAGGAGTCAGTTGCATAACTATCCAAACTACCCGAAATTCAAAAGACATGTTTTTTGACATTTTTAAGAGGCGTACGCGGGTTGCTGAAACATCAATCGCGTACACGAGAAAGACACGCGGGTTGCCAATACAGCAAGTCGCGTACATAAGGTGTACGCGGGTATTATGTATAGCAACTCGCGTACGTACGCGGGTATTATAGAAAGCAAGTCGTGTATAGACAAAAAACTCATTTTTAGGGTATTTCTAGGCATTTTCAGACTTTGGTGTCTTCTGGAAAGTTTTAGCTAACAGAAATATCTTTCCAACGGTGCAGAGATGAGGTCAAACGGAGTTACAGAACTCAAGATACAGGTCCTCCAAGTTAGGTGTTTTTTCAGTGACTTTCAGTGACTTTCATGAAGTGTTGTCATGGAAGTGTCGACATGCGACAGAATCATGGGAAAGTGGTCACAGGCAGAGACGTGTCATTTTGAGCTATAACCCTCAGCATAATTTAGTCAAACCTCGGCATGAATGAGAAATTCTGCAATAAAATTGTCTTCAAATACTCAACACCAGTAGCCTCTGTGAGTTAAACGATGGAGTAGCAGCTTGCAGCAAAACAGCAGTAAAATGACTCTCAAATAATCGATAAACATGTTTGTGCAATGATATCTTGGTCTGGACACTTATTAGCCATAAAACAGCCTTCAAATGGGCATTTTGAGGCATATTTTCACACAACAGCCCTAAAAGTGGTGAAACACAGTCACCTACAGAAAATCTGGGCACTTCTTTGGGTGACTTTCATGAGGAACAACCATGGATCTTCCAAAATATGGACTGTCTTGAGCATAATCAGTCACCTATAGCAGTCCTGGGCACAGCTACATGGATTCTGGGCACTTTTCTACCCCAAAACAGTCTGCTGCAGCTATGAAGAAGCAAAACAACAAAAAAATTGGGCCTATAGCAGCCTCTAATTATCAGTTCCGTGTGTGATCAGCAGTAGGAGGAGCTTTTCAGCAATGGTTTTGAAGTCTGGGTACTTTACGGCAATGAAACAGCCCCCAAAACAGCACTTGTAGCCATTAAAGCATCAATTCAGACCTGCATATGCACCTGTAGCAGCATTTAGGAGATACATCATACAACAGCCCTAGAAGATTTATTTCCTGTGTAATAAACAACCTAGAAAGGAGTGACGTCCAGCATTATTGTGGAACGATAATACTCCTTTGTACACCATTTCATGATAGGTATTCCATGTTTAGAGGTTACTCGTTGAGATGGTGCACTTTGGAGGTTTTTTCATATGGTTCATACCTTGTAACAATGCAAGAAAATAATCAGGTAGAAGAAAGCACATGAGAACAAGTACGCAAGTTTGAGAGGAGATTGCCAGCACCGTAGACATGTTGTACACTAATTTTCTTTATAGAGAGTACAAAATGGTGGTGACTCAAGAGAATGATTGAAGTTGACCAGGTCTCCAACAAGACACAACAAAGCGGCTGGGTGTTCCATTTAGCCTTAATCACCCAACAGTTATAAGGTTAAAGTACAAATATAATACGTGTTTGCTAGACTAAGTCTCATGACTACTCCTTATTGACTCATGCCTCTTATAGTAAATGAACTACTTTAAACTGCATTCCCAAATAATAAACCATATATTATGGTATATCTGATACAACAATCCCAATGTGCAAAATGGAATCAGTTCACAAAATATCGAAGAAAGTATCCCCACAAATTCTCATAATGAATAAATTCAGGAAAAACAGAGTAATTCAAGTCTGCAACAAGACATCATCTTCATAAAAAACACCAGTTCATTACAAATGTAGCACATAAAAGTTGCAATGTTTAGGGTTTTTAGATGTCACATTACAAGTTTTAGGTTTCTAGACATGTGCCCAGCATAAGATGACTGGCATCTTGAAGATATTCCTCTTCAAAACAGGGAAGAAGAATGACATGAAAGTTGCACCTCAGAACCCGTTGTTTAACTTTACTGATGAAATGAAACAATTATTTGGTTTCAGCATAGCATGTGATAAGATCAAAGAGGTGTGAGACATTCTTCACATGTACATGTAAAATCATAAGATGTTTGATTCCTATATGAATACCAGCATAGATCCATCTAAAACATGGATCTATTAAGCACCGAAAGGGATCCAATTTTTTGAGGTGTAAATTTTTTTTTGAGGAGTAAAAAACTTTCAGATGTTGTATTCCTAATGATTTGAATGCCAAAAAATCCACTCTGAAAGGCCCAAAAATCATAGATTTCAATTCTTTACCCAAAACCACAAATTCAAGATCTTTCGAATCTTGCTTGACATAGCCCAACCGGTCATTTGAATCACCTGGTAGTTGAAGGGAGTAGATCTAGTGGAAGATAAGAGGTGGAAACCCTTAAATAGACTAGAGCTGAGGCCTTGATCAAAAGAAGCCTAATGGTGTTGGATCTAGTAAGGATGAAAGATGGAAAACATTGAGGTGACTAAATGAAAAGGACACGATCAATAGGATCTAGTACCAATTGATGTGTATAATACCAACAATGCAAGAGAATAATCAGGTAGAAGAAAGCGCATGAGAACAAGTATGCAAGTTTGAGAGGAGATTGTTAGCATTGTAGACATGTACACTAATTTGTGTTACTATATAGAGAGTACAAAATGGTGGTGACTCAAGAGAATGATCAAAGTTGACCAGGTCTCCAACAAGAGAGAATAAAGCGGCTGGGTGTTCAATTTAGCCTAAATCACCCAAAAGAGATAAGGTTAAAGTACAAATATAATACATGTTTGCTAGACTATGTCTCATCACTACTCCTTATTGACTCATGCCTCTTATAGTAAATGAACTACTTTAAACTGCATTCCCAAAAAATAAACCTTATATTATGGTATATCTGATACAACAATCCCAATGTGCAAATGAGAATCAGTTCAAAAAATATGGAAGAAAGTATGCCCACAAATTCTAAAAATGAATAGAATTCAGGAAAAACAGAGTAATTCAAGTCTGCAACAAGATGGCATCTTCATAAGAAACACGAATTCATTACAAATGCAGCACATAAAAAAGCAATGTTTAGGATTTTTGGGTGTCACATTACAAGTTTTAGGTTTCTAGCATGTGCCCAGCATTAGATGACTGGCATCTTGAAGATATTCCTCTTCGAAACAGGGAAGAAGAATGACATGAAAGTTGCATCTCAGAACCCATCGTTTACCTTTACTGATGAAATGAAACAATTATTTGGTTTCAGCATAGCATGTGATAAGATCAAAGAGGCGTGAGAAATTCTTCACATGCATGTGTAAAATCTATGCTGGTTTTTATTTTTTATTTTATGATCCGACATGAATTTTTTTAAATACTTTTTATTTTTGATAAGTTTTGAGCCAACATGGGAGCATTACGTTACATAACATGACAAACTCGAGAACATATCTCCCATACTGGGTTGTAAGCACCTCTCTACTCTCAGTGCAACCAGTAAAAGAGAAAGTGAAAAAGCATGGCTTCTAATCCAAATAAGAAATGTCGTAGAAATATTTCGATTTGTCAGAGCCTTCCAAATAGAAAAGAACCAGATTTTTCAGTAAAAAATGAAATAGCATAATTTAGAGGTGCATACCTTGAGCAACTCAATAAGTTCAGAGTCTGTGTCTCTCTTACGAGAAATATCAGGCGAATGTAACTGAGAAATGCAACCACATATTAGTATTTTTCAAACAGTGTAAATCTCTAAAGAACTGATTAATAGAAATGAATGCCCTACCTTGTTACCTATAAATACCAATGCAACATCTGCTGCTTCCTCTCCTTTCTTCCCAGAACACTGCATAAACATGAGAAAACAATAGACATAGCATCACTTGTATTCTAATTCAAGTGAAAATATAGGTTGACTCAATACAGTTGATACAAAAGATTGAGAAAATGCAAATAGAATGGAATCTTATTCACTACATGTTTACATCAATAATACCTCCAAATTATTGAGGGATCACAGATAAGGCAACTTTGAACTCAGCAGCCTAAACAAAATTAAATTAGACTATATTGAAATTTCGGAACAAAGAACAAATCCATTACCAAGAGTTGTGACCAGCCTTCCATATTCAAAACATCATTGGCCAGGTCTTGGGGGGAAATGACATTGTAGTTTACGGATCCTTGCTTGTCAAGACTGAAAGATCTGCATACCAGGCAGGTGTTGCAATGTTAGCTGGATACTTGAATTGAATGAAGTATTTTACTGACTAAGAATCCATGATTAAAGTGAAGCATACCCTTGGAACTGCATGAACTAGTACATTGGACCAGCAGAGAGATCAGAGGCTTAAGTTCTTAAACCAAAATATATACAATTACAAATATACCTACAAGGTATAAATATGACATGGCAGGAAGTGTGTTTGTTGAAAGGAAAAAAGGCGAATATATGATAAACCTTCCACCCTATTAATGATAAATAGACAACTTCTTGCATAACAGTTTCCCATCTCCATCATCCTCCTAACATCTACCACTACCAAACTAACAATTTCTTTTATAAGGCTCTCGATCCTCTATATCTTCTACTTTCTTTAACATCAAATTATGTCTATAATGCAAATATAAACAGAAATACAAATTTTCCACAAAAATATGACTTTCAAACAGTTAAACATTGAGAGAGACTTCCCACAAATTTTCTATCCTCAGTAGATATTGTATTAATTTCTCACTAACTTGGATGCTTGCAGAGAGGAAAAAAGGAGAATTCTCAGGCGCTCTGTTCTCTGCCCGACCATGTCAGCAAGAAGAGATGTTTTCAGCCGATTCAATTTATCTATTTTCTATTTCTCATATTTGGTATTCACTTCAGAACCCTCTACTTTATTCTGTTGTTGACAAGTTTGATGTTTGATATAACTTTTTGTCTAACTCTACTCCTTGTGACCCTTCAAATTGGTGTTTCTTCTTGTCTTCTTTTGACAGTGGTAACTAGTCTTGTCATATTCATTACATATTCCACACACAAGAAAGAAATATTTCCTTTATTCCAGGAGTTTCTCCTTCACCTTATTTTCCATCAACAAACCGTTCAGAATATGAACAGTTCAGGGCCAACGTGTCAACAAGATACCTGCATGCATAAGAAGAATTTGAGGCCATAGAGGGAAGAGCCGACACGATACATTCCAAAGCCAATGCAGTCTAAGAAGAAGAGTCAACGTGATACAGTTCAAAGCCCATTCAGTACAAGAACAAGAGCCAATGTGATTAGATTTCTGATGACAACTAACATGTGATGTCACTAGGACAGCTCTAGAGGTGTATGTTTACATGACAAGGATCAAGGAAGACATAGATTGAGTGATTGGCGGGGAACATTATATACGTTGAAGGAAATAAGTGTTGAAATATTGTAACTTCGAAGAATATTCTATATGTATCTTTTGTGGTCCCTGAGGGTCCTATCGGGAGAACCACTTGTATTACTTTGTACCTCGATGCTTCTAATCGGAAGAACTAATAAGAGTCATGAGGTAGTCCACTCTAATTGTAAGGGTGAGTCATTAGCACCCCAGTGTGGTTACTTGAGCCTACATGTGTAACTCGAGCCTACATGATTAACTCGAGCCTACATGTCAGGTGAGTTAATTGAAGTGAATGGATGAATATAAATAGAGGTGTAGCTCTCCTCATTTGTGACACACACACTCACTTGAGTAGCGCACTTGTGGAGGAGAGAAGTAGCTGGAGAAGGAGGAGGATCAGGTTTTTGATCTCCTTGCTGGTTTTATCTTGTACCTTTTTGGGGCATCTATATTGAGGAAGCTTTTGCTGGGTTTTTCCCTTTAGGGTTTTCCCAGGATAAATCTGTGTTGTTCTTGTGATGCTGTTTCTTTCAGTGATCCTGTGTATATGCTTTTGTTATGAAAATGAAATGAAATACTGATGTCTTAGCTAAGCATATGAAAAGTTAACATGGTATCAGAGCTAACCTGAACAGGACAACTTTCACAAGGAAAAATAGCCCTCTCTTTCTCCCCGAAAGAAATTAGGGCTTCTTGCAGAAGAAGAATTTTTGAGTGAGCCTAGCATAGGATTGCTCTCCTCATGAAAATCGAAGTTTAGAGACCTGGATCAATATTTTTGGTTGGGTGAAACTTTGGGAAAGTCAAACCCTAGTTTGACCCCGAGCCAGAAAAACCCTAAATACTAAAACTGCTAAGTTTTGGTACATTTGCTATATCCCGAGATTGGCGAAGGTTCAAGAGCTGAAAATTGCAGAGACCGAAGATAAAATCCTGATGTACATTGTGTCCAAAATTCAGCTTCAGATTCTCTATATTCTGGGAGATATGATCCCTCCAAGTTATGGTTCCAGCGTCTTCCAGAATTCATCCCTAAACAGGACACCTGGAGAAAATCGCTATAGCTTGGGTTACCTAGGTCCAAATGGAATTCCTGAAGATGTTCAAGAAAAATCACGGACTTTACTTTCTATGGTCTAAAGATTAGACTCAGAAGATGAACCAGTGACACGTGGCATGCCGTACAACTTCGTTGTTCTGAACAGTCCTGTAACAGGTCACCTTGGGAAAATGATCATAAATCCCAATTGGTGAAACCAATTATGATGAAACCTATGGTGTTGGATCAGGAACATGCGAGGTTACCTCAGTGCGAAATTTCAGACATAAAGCAGCAGTAATTTCGGAGACATCATAGAAACAATGACAGGCATTTCTGCAGAAGAAATTGGAAAACTAGGGCTTCCTGTTCCGGGAGCTTCCCTCCACTGTTTTCAAAAAAGGAGTACATTGGACAGCTCCATTTGAAGAGATCTATCTTTCTATCCAATCAGATCTGAAAGATTCCAAGTTTTAAAAATTAGGATTTCTCTGACAAGCCCTAGATCAACTAGCTCTAGAAGTAGGGCGGACACCTCAAATCGGTAAGATCTAATATTTTGCTATTTTCATTTGAGGTTCTCATTTCAAAGTGATATATCACATCGGTTGACAACTTCCAAGCATGGAAGTATTTGATGTCTCTGAAGAAAATGAATTGGACACCTACATGAGTAGAGAGGTTCCAGTTCCATACGAAGATGAGGCTCAAAGCCTTACACAAGAAGAACTTGATCAAG
>LPNX010933307.1:257884-281634 GCA_001517045.1 Pseudotsuga menziesii
AAATTTATCGTGGAATCCCAATTGGGAAAACCACAAACACTTCCTATAACTGAAAAATTATATTTACAAATGGTTTCTGCCTACTGCTACAGATAAGGATGCTACAACACCTTGGTTTCTTCCTGCTACATCAGACAAAGATGCTACAACACCCTATTTACCAGCTACTACTGGAAGGAGGCTACAACCCCCTTGTAGTCTTGTAGCATGCCTTAGTACCACCCTGCAACCCTAATATGTTTTTATCAGACTTCCAAATCTTCTTATGTTTTCAATTTTGTCACTGGTTTCTCATCACTTCCTTAGTCTCTGTCTTTTGCTGTTGCTGTTACATGGATATGGACTACAGAGACACCCTTCAACAGGTCGAAATATGCACATGTATATTCATCATACCCATATGAACTAGCGTGTCATGCCTCTTTCAATGATCACACCCTTTCAACTCTGTTCATTATGCCTATTCACCAAAACCCACTTTCAACAAGTGTGTCTCTTTAACAAATGCATTTCTTCATTAACAGTCACACCCTTTCATCAAACGCACCTCTTCATTTTAGAACTTCGTGCCTTTTCACAATCCTTACCTTTCAACACTCACATCCTTTCCTTCTGGACATGTGCCTCTTCATCTATCAGTCACATATCTTCATCGTGACTCTTCTGAAATTTCTTGCGTGATTTAAGAGCGTTTGAACATAAATCCTTCCGCAAATACCTTTCCGCAACGACCTTTCCACATTTATCTTTCCGCAACCCGCAAATCGTCTTTCTGCAATTTGCGGGCGTGCCTTCCTTCTGCAATTGCAGATTGCGGGGTTGTCTTTCAATTTCTTCGAACCAGGATTCCGCATTTACCCTTTCTGCAACAATCTATTCCGCAATTAACTTTTTGCAATTGTGGAATGCGAATTGTGGGTATGCATTTTCCAAATTTCAAAAACAACTTCTGCAATTATGCGACGGCAATGTTTTTTCCGTATTCGTGTTGCAGATTGTGGATGTGCCTTCCAACTTTTTCAAAATGGGATTCCACAATATTCTCCCTCAAATTTCTTTCCGCAACTCTCGTGAAACGTCGATCGCTTGCGGAATCCTCCTCATTCGTTAATCAACTATCAAACACAAAACTTCATTTTGACGCTCCTGGAATGTTATCTTTCGTGCACATTTACTTTGCGGATCCTTCCTCGTCGTCGATCTATCTTCTCTCCTTTGATCTGGACCGTCCAACATTGTCTAATTTACTATTTTCTTTGAAATGAGACCATGGCTAGATAGCCACTTCAACAAGCTATAGCTTGATAGGATGGGGCAGGCATTTCCTTAGGCAGTTTTGACTAATTTTCCCATACTTAGTCAATTTCCATATTTTCACCAAATTGCCATACTTTTCCAGAATGATGTCATATTGCAACAATGACTTCATGATAGTACCAGAACACCATCATGTGACTTTCCAGCCTCAACATACATGCCACATCATCACTTCCTTTGTCATTAATGAACTCTTTTGACATCAATGACAACCATACTCAACATTCTTCCCCTTTGGCATTGATGGCAACAACTTCTCAATTTTCTCCCCCTTTGACATTAATGACAAATGTTTCTTTTTGACAGCTCCCCCTGTCAACATATCTCCCTCTGACATGATGCATTTTCTCCTTTTTATTTATTGTAAGGAGATTACTCCCAACTTATGTCGAAGATGCTCATTGCTTCTTTGGGTAGTGGCTTAGTGAATATATCAGCTACCTGTTTTTTTGTATCCACATATTTCAATTTGACAATCTCTTGTGACGCTTGGTCTCTTAGAAAGTGATATTTTATTGGAATGCGCTTTGTCTTGGAGTGCATGATATGATTTTTTGATATGTTTATGGCACTGGTATTATCACAATTTCACTATTGGGTTCTCATACTTCACAAGCAAGTCTTCCAATGTCTGCTTCATCCACATGACTTGAGTGCAACATGATGCAACAACAATATATTCAACTTATGTTGTAGATAGTGCAATGGAGGTTTGTTTCTTGCGTAACCATGATACCAAACAATTTCTCAAAAACAATGCTGCTCCATTGGTACTCTTTCGATCATCAACACTTCCTGCCCAATCTGCATCAGTGAATGCTTTTAAAGTGAAGTCTTTACTTTTTGGATACCATAAACCATACTCCATAGTACTTTCAAATATCTGAAAATCCTTTTTACTGCTGTCACATGCGTTTCTTTGGGGGTTTACTGGAATCTAGCAACCATTCCTACAACTTGCATCACATCTGGTCTTTTAGTTGTCATATATAGTAGGCTTCCTATCATAGATCTATACATGGTATGATCCACTTCCAAGGACTCATCATTCTTGCTTAACTTACAACTAGTGATCATAGGAGTACTAACAGGCTTAAAGTCTTCCATCTTAAACTTCTTAAGCATGTCTTTGTTGTACTTGGTTTGAGAAATGGAGTTTCCTTTGTTTGATTGATAAACTTGTAATCCCAAGAAGAATTTTAATTCACTCAACATTGACATTTCAAATTCTTTCTTCATTTCAGAAGCAAAGTTTACACTTAGTATTTGTAGATTGCTTCCAAATATGATATCATCCACATAAACAACAACAATGATCATATTCTTATCTTTGAACTTTAAGTAGAGATTACTTTTAGTGGCCCCTCTTTTAAATCCTTGTTGCTTTAAGTAGTTGTTCAACCTTGAAAGCCACCCCCTTGGATCTTGTTTGAGACCATAGCGTGCCTTTTTTTAGTTTGCAAACATAGTCTATGTTTTCTGATAAGAGAAAACCTTCATGTTGTTCAATATAAACTTCTTCTTCTAGCTTTCCATTATGGCAACTTCTTGGGCTGTCTTGTTTTTTCTTTCAACAATGCCATTTTGTTGAGTCTTAGGGGTTGAAAACTATTTTTTAATTCCAAGGGTTTCACAAAATTCATTGAATTCATTTGAAGTGAATTCATCTCCATTATTTGACCTTAGACATTTGATTTTCAAACTTGTTTCATTCTCAACTTTTGCTTTAAAAATTCTATACTTCTCAAAAGCTTTTGATTTTTCTTTGAGAAATGTAACCCGAGTCATCCTTGTATAACAATCTATGAACAACATGAAATAATACTGTCCTTGCAAGATTTAGTTCTTTTTGGTCCACAAAGTTCAATGTGAACTATTTCCAATAGATGTGAAGTTGTATGTTCTTTTGCTTTGAAGTTGGCTTTAGTTTGTTTCGCATGTTGACAATGTTTACAAATTGATTTAGAGGCTTCACAATCTTTGGCAAATCCCTTACAACCCTCTTTTTACTTACTTTCATAAGATTTTCAAAGTTTAAGTGCCCCATCCTTCTATGCCACAACCAACTTTCGTCAATCATACTCATGTAGCATTGTTCTTCATTTTCCAAGACGTATACATTATTTGAATTCCTTACTATAGTCCCAACAAGTCTTCCTAAGTCCTTTTTTTTTTATTTCACATTTCTCAGAGTCAAAAGTGTAGATTGGCCATTGATCACATGTTTGACTTACACTAAGGAGATTAGGCTTTAGGTCTTCCACTAGCAACACATTTTCAACACATTTTCAGCTTTGATCTTGTTGTTGATAGTAGCTGTACCTTTGCCAATTATTTTGGAAGTCATATTATCTATGTTTCCCACCTACATCGATTAGGTGGCAACGTCATGTACATTGTAGATGTACATATTGTACAATTTGCATCATGAAAAAATCTTAGGGATTTTTCACTCAGCAGGGCAATTTTGCCCCTTTTGTACACGAAATGTCCGCTCCCCTGCGTAGAATAATCAATGTAACTTTGTATGCCAACATGGGTCATTCCTCTAAGGATGTCACGATGAACTTTATTATCAGGGAAGTCCTCTTCACCGAGTGTTTTTTCCCCTTCCAGTTAATTTTGTTAATTAACAATTTTAATTGGTTGGGTTTTTCACTCATCAATCCTCCAAAGTGGTGAATTGGCGTTCTGATAATCAATCCCATGAGGTGGCTAAGGTTTCAAGTTGTTTTCCATGACCATGCTAGCCATATCTTGTAGTCTTGCGGAATTTCGTTAGGATTTTTATTTTTTTATCTTTTTATTTTTTCCTAATTAATTAACTTTACTATTTGGTGGTTAATTAATTAAGTTTTGATGTAATAATGTAATCTCTTGAATCTTGACATTTTGTAATAGGGGCTATGAATGCAAATGAAAATGCTATGACACTCCCTAAGCCATTGGTTCAAGTTCCATGCCATTCTAACAAGGGGTTAGGAAGTTAGACCAATTTTGGTTAAGACAAGCTATTTTTTTCTAGGAAATTAATTTAATTTCCTAGGGTGAAAAATTAAATTATTTGATTTTGAAGGAAAAAATCAAATAAGACCATGGTAGTTAAGTTTGGGAATTGGCTAAGCACAGTCAATTTTATTTAAATAAACCCTCCATGGTCAAAACAATTTTTTGAAGATCTCCTAAGTGGGGCGCCCCTCTTGTCTTAATAAAAGATAAAAATAAAAAATAAAAGATAAAAAATAAAAGATTAAATAAAAGATAAAAACAAAAAGATTAAAAATAAAGGATAAAAAATGAAAGATTAAAATAAAGGATAAAAATAAAAGATAAAAAATAAAAGATTAAAAAATAAAAATAATAAAAATTAAAATTTGAGTCAAAAGAGGCCTCGCTTGAGTCATGGAAACCCTAGATCTAAGGGTTGAGCTTCATTGTGACATGGATCTATCTTTTTGAACATTGATTTGAAGATGCACCTTTGCTTATGATTGGTGGATGGCTTGCAAAGTCAACAAACCTAGATCTAACGATGGAGGAGAGCTAGAGTTTAGATTTATGTTTTGGACCCTTGATTTGCGAGTGAGTTTGAGATCTTTCAACTATAAAAGAGAGGCCCCTCCTCTCATTTTAGATCATTCTTTGGAGCATGGTTATGCTTCCAAAATACTCTCTTCTCTCCTTCTCTTCTCTATTATTCCACACTTACAAAAAAATCATAAAACTTGCGACAAAATAATAAACTTGCGATTTTTATTTATTTATTTATTTTATTTTTTATTTTTTTTCAGCCGGATGAAGTGCAACTATCTTGACAAGGCTTTATCCGACTTCCATTTACCAACCCCTTGAAAGGTGTACCATCTAACTTCTGTAATTGGATTGCACCTCCTTCAGTGATATGGGTGACAACATATTGTCCTAGCCAATGTGTTCGAAATTTGCAAGTTGCTTGAAAAAATTACTATCATACATGTAAAAAAATTCTCATTCTTTCAACCCGCTTTCAACCACCATTTTCATCATAGTTTAATGCGCAACCCAATTTACTCTCAGCTGAAAATTAAGTCATCTCTCATAAACAATTTATGGCTGAAACATAAAAAGAATTTTACTACTTTTAATGAGGAACAATTAAAAAACACAGTCACACATAAAAATTCATACTTAGAAATTTTTAGTCAAATGACCCAGGCAAAACCCCAACCTCTTTGGGGAAAATCTGTTCTAGAGAGAGTATTATTTTCTGCATTAAAATGAAAGTGCAAAAAAAATAGAGATAAACTTATCTCAAGCATAGTGTTCAGCAAATTGACTGAATTCAAAAATTTTACAGTCAAAATTTTTGCCAACTCGTTGCCTGGAAAACCATGCAAAATTGAATTCACAGATTGCCTCGATTTTCGTACCCACTGTTGTATCGTATGGACTGTACATACTGACTCGATTTTCGTGGCCATTGTACGTATTGTATAGACTGTACGGAATTTCGTGCCAAAAAAACATTTCTTCTCGAAAATCGTAGCCAGAATTTTCTTCGAGAAATGTGTTGTATAGAAATGTAATTTTTGCTTCCGTATGGTCTTGGGAAACATGCCCTTTGCTCTTCTCTCTCTCTACCTGCAATTGTTTCTCCTTCTGTGCTCTCCAACTCTCATGAAAAACAGAATGAGCCTCAAAATGTCTTTCCTTTCCTTTTTGGTGTCTAAATGAGGACGCTGAATAGTCATCTAATCCAAGGGTTCGAAATGAATTAGATTGATGGATGAGATTAAATGCACTTTTAATTCTCTCCAAAATTAATTTCTCTCACTGCACTTAAATTTATATAAAAAAACACTTTATTCTCTGTAGTGAAAATTAAAACTCATCTCAAGTTATTAATTTCAAGGGTCACTTTAATTTTCCCCTTTTAATGACTTACGAAAAAATCACCAGGGGAACACTTTCCTAGGTACAAAAAACAACACTCTCTCTTATCGAGGAAGGTATTTTGCACCACACCCAATTTGTCTCTGAAATGAATGAACTTGCCTCTTTCAAGAGACTTTGTCAGGATATCTGCAACCTGCTCATCAGTGGAAATCTACCGCAGCTCCATAGCTCCTTTGTGAACATAATCACAGATAAAATGGTATATGATCTCAATATGCTTTGTCAGAGAGTTGGATGCAACTATGATTGTCACAGTAAATCACTATAGTTGTCAGCTCCTGATCAAATAAATCCACCAATAACTCGCGAAGCCATAGTGCCCCGCAACTAACCTGATTGGTTACCATGTACTCAGCCTCAGCAGAACTCAAAGCAACATAATTTTGCTTTTGATTGAACCACGACACTGCTGCTGAGCCCAAACAGAAACAACATCTAGAAGTGCTCTTCTGATTTGCCACACTACCTTCCCAATCTGAATTTGTGAAGCCAATCAATCTAACCCCATCTGATCTCATATAATCCAGACCATAATCCACAATACCTGCAAGGTATCTCAACACATGTTTTGCGGCAACCTAGTGCACCCTCCTAGGATCCACTATGAACTAATTGAGATTGTTCACCGTAAAACACAGATTTGGCCTAGAGTTGACAAGATACATTAACGAACCTATACGTTGACGATATAAGGTAGGATCCACCAACTCTCCCTTAGAAGCATGAAGCTTCTTCTAGTTTGTGACCATAGGTGTAGACATCGTCTTGCAATTCTCCATCCGAAGTATCCTCAAAATATCTACTGCATATTTTCCCTGCCCCAGGAAAATATGACCAGGCTCCTGCCAAACCTTCAATCCCAAAAAATAATGCATCAACCCAATGTCAGTCATCTCATACTCTGAAGCAAGATATCTCTTGCAAATTGCAATAGGTCTCTCCTCACTTGTGATAAAAAAATCATCCACATACAACAGAAAAATGAACAGATCATCTCCAATCATGATGAAATAGAGATTTAGATCAACCTCACTCTTCTGAAAATCCATCGACAGTAAGTAAGAGTCTATCATAGAATACTAAGCTGAGGAGCTTGCTTCAGCCCATACAAGGCTTTCTTCAGCTTGCACACATGAGACTCTCTCCCATGAATCTCAAAGCCCTGTGGCTGCTCCACATAAGCCTCCTCCTGTATGATTCGATTGAGAAATGCAGTCTTCACATCCATCTGATGGATTTTCCAACCCATTTTCACAGTAGTGGAAATCAATGATCTGATAGAAGTATAATGAGAAACCGGTGCAAATGTCTCATCATAATCAACTCCCTCTACCTGTGAGAACCACCGCGTCGCAAATTGAGCCTTGTATTTATCCACACTGCCATCTGCAACATGTAGCATACCAAATAGAATAATATGTAAATAAAATAATAAATTGGATTAAGTAATTAATTAATTAATATTATATATGCTAAATAAAACAATGGCATGAGAAGAGATGTAACTTTTCACTGTTATGTACTATATATATGTTGAGAGACTATGTATTCATATCATCATTCAATTTATCAAAAATATATATTTATAAATAATATCCGACATTTAAGGTTTTAACCTAACAAGTGGTATCAGAGTTACCAGGATTCTCGACATCTCATCTCTTCCATTCTCCTTCCCTCATATTTTCACTCTATTAGTCATTTATTTCCATTTTCATTCAACTAATCCCCAATCAAAGCCAAAAACAAAAAGTGGGTTTCTAAAACCACACTTGGTTTTACTAAACTAAACTCCTTCTTGAACTCCTCTATTATCTTTCCCTCTTTTTTTCATTCCACTAATATTCCATTTCTATTTTCATTCCACTAATCCCCCATCAAAGCCAAAAAAAGACGCGGGTTTATAAAACCAAAAGTCATCCCCACAAAATAATATAATAATAACAAATTATTATTATTAACTATTATTAATAATAATAATTATTATATATATATTATTTTTTCAAAAACTATTAATTTTTTGTAAAAATAGTATTATTATAAATATTATTTTTAATAGTTAAAATCAAATCATTATTTTTATAGTGGAACTACCATGTTTCCCTCATTTAATAAGGTCATTATTATCCTGTTCAAAAAACCTTAAAGAGCTAAAAAGTATGAAGAATCTAGAAACAAAGAAATAGAAACAAGACAACTTAAAGAAAATGAATTTGATGTAGAACTGAAAACAATGCTATTACAAATAAAATAAAAAGTATCTAAATGGAAGGACGAAGAATAAGAAGTTGGTATGGTCTCCGAAGTTTCAAATAAAGAAGAGCATGGAACTGCTACTAGACTTACGACAGAAGAAGTGATTACGACCCCTGAATTTTCAAGGAAGGAAGAGCTTGAAACAAAATTTTCAACCATGGCTAGCGAAACTCCAGAAATAGGAAAAATCGGAAACTATTCCAAGGATCCAAACCAAAACCAAGGACATAATCAAGAAGAGGATAACATTGACGAAGAAAAGAAAGATAAAAAGGAGATGCATGGAATTTAGAATGTGGAATACCAAAATGAATCTACAAAAGAGGTTGTTGTGAATGGCAATAAAGAAAACAAACGTATAGTTCAACATATTAATAAACCTGAAGAAGTATTAGTTGAGAATAACAATAACCAAGGAAAAGAGTTAGATACGTCAGACATGAAGAAACATGATGTCGATAATGATTGTAAAGAGGATGAAGATATCCAACATTGTAATGATGATACCAGTAACAATTGTAAAAAAGAAAAAAAGGTAGAGGAGTATCATCATGAAAATAAAAGAAGTGGAAGTGTTCCTAATCACGATGACGAAAAAAAAGAAAACCCAGAAGATCCATCGTTCATCATTGAAGAAACCATATGTCAAATAAAGAGTCATGGCATACCCATACATGCCAAAATATCTGAGATCAATAGGTCGACACAAATTCATTATGTAATTTCCAAAACAAAGATTCAAAAGAGGAAAATTTTTCAAGTACCATATTAATGCCACAATCATTGAAATTGTAGCATACAAGATTCGTTGTACAAATATCGAAAGAGGAAAAAAATTCAGAAGATTCTTATGATGACCCTAAGAAATGCATGAAATATAGTCATAACAATACTTCGAGGACGAAGCATTCCAAGGAGGGATGACTTGTAACATACCAAATAGAATAATATGTAAATAAAATAATAAATTAGATTAAGTAATTAATTAATTAATATTATATATGCTAAATGAAACAATGGCATGAGAAGAGACATAACTCTTCACTATTATGTACTATATATATTTCGAGAGACCATGTATTCATATCATCATTCAATTTATCAAAAATATATATTTATAAATAATATCAAACATGTAAGGTTTTAACCTTACACAACATGCTTTACCTTGTAAAGCCAACGAGAAGTCACCATTGACTTCCCCTCAGGTCTCATAAAAATATCTCAAACATCGTTCTTCATGTTGGAATGGTACTCTTCCCTCATGGCATCTCTCCAAACATGATGTTGAGAGGCCTCCTCAAAAGTAGATGGCTTCGAATCACGAAGATTAGCAACCAAGTCCATACCCAACCTATCTGGCATCACTATAGTGCTCACTAGATCCTAGGGCATTCCAAACTCCTTAGCTTCCTTCGAGGTCTCCTGAAGCCATTTTAGGTTTCTTATTCTGTAAAGGTTTCTCCCAAACTGGTCTGCCATCATCTGAGGAACTCCTAGAAGTAGAAGGTGTTAGGATTATTAATCTTCCCTTGTTCATACTTTCTATTACATTAATTAGCCTAACTTAGGAACCTAAATTAATTAATTGGGTCCACTAGTACAATTGGGTCCAATTGGGACACATGTACCAGTCATTGAAGTGTGGGGAACACTTCTAGATGTTAACTGCCACTTACTGCATGTGCATGCATCGGTTTGAGCGCCTCCTAGACCAATCCCTACATTTTAGGAGCCACTGGGAGTCTCAACATCAACATACTTTAGTCAGTTTGTGTTAGCACTAGTTAGTCTTAGTTAGCCCTCAGTTACATTCAGTTACTTCACAATTAGTTAGGCTAGCTTTACTAATGCATGGATAATTCATGGTTGCATGGGGAGGAGTGCTTTTCCTACCTAACACACTCAGTTGCACCGAGTTAACTAGCCGTTAGTGGTTGTTGGAGTGATTGGTCATCAGGGAGTTTTCTATTTGGACTCTGATATTGATTGAGAGACCTTGAGTTAGAGATTCAGTTAGATATAGTACTATCCACTTGGAGGATTCTAATTCATTGCCCATGCATTTGAATTCTACCTATGTAAACTATTGTAACACCGGATATCATTATGATGAATATACTGTAAATTCCTAAGCAATACTTGTTCGTTTCCTGTGTGGTTTGTTTTTCTTAGTTTGTATGTTCATTCTCCATTCAATTGCTGCAACATTATCACAACTCTCTGCTTGAAGATCTAAATGGCATTCAAATTCTAATATGGTATCAGAGCCTTCTCAGGCAAGTTTCATGCTTGTTTCTCTCCATTGAACATCAGAAGCAACTGGGTTTCCACAGAAGTAGCCTATGAAAATTTGCTAGCTCTAGATTCATTCAAAGCAGCAGAGAGGGCGTGATGGACCCTGAAAACATGTTCATGTTGGGAGGAAAAGCATGATTCTAACAGTTCATATGTTTTAGTGTGTTATTGCAGTGAAATTGACAGGTGCTACATAGCTTGAGAGAAGTATTTGCAGTATTCCATCCGGAGCAATTATGAGTTCTCAAACTCCTGAACCACGGATCCTCACAACTTCCAATTACCTTAATTGGAGGATTGATATGCAGCTGGCCTTGCGGAAGCATGGCTACCACGAGATCATACATGGATGGGAGGCTGAGCCTCAAGAGCCAGTAGAGCGAAACAAGTTCCTAAACCGTTGTGATGAAGCATTCAGGTACTATGTACTTATATTTCCAGAGATCTCCTCTTTCATCTAGAAGGATTGAGGACTGCCAGAGAATCCTAGGAGAAGCTTGATAGCTTGTTTAACAAACAAGATGAGCTTCGGGGACACATTCTGGAGAATGAGGTGGTATCTTTACATCCCAGCAATTTCGAGACTATTGAGCAATTCTTCTCCAAATTCAAGTCTCTAGTGCTACAATGCAGACAGTGCGGGATAGAGCGGAAGGATGAGAAGAATGTCCTTTCCATACTTAGCAAACTAGGCCTTGAGTACTCTGTATATGTCTCTATGTTTCATTCCAAGCGGGAAAGCTTTCCTAATTGGAAACTTCCTTCTTTAGATTCATTCTCTGAGTCCTTAATCAAGGAGAAAAACAAATTGATTCGAATGGGAGTCATCCAGATCTCCAAAGATCAAGTTCTCTTAGTTACTGACTCTTCCAAAGCGCAAGCAAAGGGGAAATCAAAGAAAAATCCAAAGGAAGCTGATTTGAAGCCTAAACAAAATCAACACACTTCCGAAAGGGCCTCCGGCTCTAAGAAGCATAAATTTGGGAATAAATTATGTCCCTATTGTGAAAAAGGGTATCACCTTGAAGATCATTGTATGAGGAAGGAACTTGATGAAATGCCTGCTCTTCTCAAGCAACATAACATTCAAAGAGAAAAACAGTTTGATAATAGACATGAAAAATGTCATGCTTTGAAAGCAGGACCACCTCGGTCTACAACCTATTTGATTGATTCTGGAGCCTCTAACCACATGGTTGCCTCTAAGGATCTCTTCTCCTCTCTCAGTGTCAAATAAGGGACCACTATTCACATGGGAGATGATTCCCAAATCCCAGCAACAGGAAAGGGCACCATCAGAGCGAAGCATGATGTGTTTAGAGATGTCCTATATGTACCCTCACTTGCAGCTAATCTGTTATCTGTTTATCAGATGACCCATACTGGGTCACCAAAGCAAGTATTGTTTGGACCTGTGTTAGTGGAGATCACCAATATCTCAACTGGGGAGATTGTAGCGAAAGCGATTACTGATCATGCCTCCAAGGAATACTATTTCTCTCACTTCATGCTATTCTCAGTTCTAGCATCATCACGGCTTCCATTCGAAGCTGATGAAGGTATAAAGAGTCCTTCACTTCCTATTGCAGTTTCAGTTTCAAATCTTGACATTTCTGATTCATATTCAGAAGAGGAGTCATCCCAGTATGATCCAGACATTGAGCTTACAACTCAAAGGGATCTAGATCTAGATCCAACATCTACTTCATTTCGGTAGCCTAAATGGGCTAAGCAGCTCATAGAAGTAGCTGGAGATGGTGTTCGGGATCCAGATGACAAAAGAAGAATGATGTCCCAGTATCAGAAGGAGAGTGTAGCACTGTCTCACACAGATCCTCTTCTAGCTAAAAGGTGTTTTATGATGCTTGGGTGAGATCCTCAATCCTTCAAGGAGGCTTGTCATGATCCTAGATGGCAGGTAGCCATGGATGAGGAGTTTGATTCGCTACATGACAACCAGACTTGGGAACTTGTCCCCCTAACTCCAGGAAGGAAGCTGGTACAGTGAAAATGGATCTACAAAACCAAAATAGTTGCTGATGGGACCACAACTAAGTACAAGGCTCGGTTGATGGAAAAAGGGTATTCTCGGGTCCAAGGCTTGGACTATAATGAGACATTTGCTCTAGTAGCTAGAATGGACTCCATTAGGCTGGTATTGGCCATTGCTGTTTCCAAGAGATGGGAAGTACACCACATGGATGTGAAGAGTGCCTTCCTCCATGGTGATTTGGAGGAGGAGATCTATATGAAACAACTTGAGGGGTTTATTGATGATCCTTGCTTAGTATGCAGACTGAGGAAATCACTGTATGGACTCAAACAAGCCCCAAGGGCATGGTACTCCAAGATGGATGCCTTCCTCATTGCTCAGAAGTTTGAAAGGTGCAAATCTGATTGCAAAGTCTACATGAAGAAGGAGGGGTTCTTTCTTCTAGTTGTATTGTATGTGGATGACTTGTTCATTACTAGCAGCTCTACTGCTGGATTGAGAAGCATTAAGTCTTCTCTTAATAAAGCATTCGCTATGATTGACTTAGGACTGTTAAGACAGTTCGTTGGTCTCGAAGTAAGTCAAAAGACTTCGGGAATCATGATCTCACAGTCCCGGTATTCATCAGACATGCTTAAGAGGTTCCACATGGAGGATTGCAAGGCATCCCCCTGCCCTTTTTTATCTGGAATCAGGCTTGAAGAAGGTGGTTCCACACCCTTGGTGGAAAATACTCTCTATAGACAGCTCATTGGAATCCTTCTGTATCTCACTCATTCGAGACCAGACATATCCTATGCTGTGAGTGTTGCTGCCAGATATATGCAGGAGCCACTTGAGCTGCACTAGAAGGAAACAAAGAGGATCTTGCACTATGTGTAGGGTACTATTGATTATGAGATCCACTATGCTGTTGGAGACAACTGGATCTCATAGGCTTGCCAGACTCAGACTGAGCAGGAGATGGAAATGATAGGAAATCCACCTCAGGTTTTTTATTCATGATTGGATTTGGGCCAATTTGTTGGTCTAGCAAGAAGCAAGCAACCCTTTTACTTTCTTCAGCAGAAGTAGAGTATCAGGGAGCTGTGAATGTAGCTATTCAGATTGTTTGGCTCCATGGCATCTTGGCAGAGTTCAGGATTCATACTTCACCTACAATAGATCTCTATTGTGACAACCAGAGTACAATCAAGATCTCCAGTGATCCTGTTCAGAAGCAGAGGACAAAGCACATAGAAGTTCACATGCACTACATTCGGGAACTGTTGCATGAGAAAACCATCACACTGCACTACTGTCCGACAGAGGATCAAATTGCAGATATTTTTACCAAGTGTTTTACTGAAAAGAGATTTGCCTTTCTCAGGTCTCTTTTGGGCATTAAGGCTTGATTCTCAGTTCCTATCTTGAGGGGGTTTTTCCCAAGAGGTTTTCTTATCTCATTTGTATTATGTCTCTTAGATTGTATATTGGATGACCTATGGTATTGTTAACAGGGCCCACAATTGTCCAAGTTAGAATTCAGGCGGGGTGTTAGGATTATTAATCCTCCCTTGTTCATATTTTCTATTATATTAATTAGCCTAACTTAGGAACCTAAATTAATTAATTGGGTCCACTAGTACAATTGGGTCCATTTGGCCCAATTGGGACACATGTACCAGTCATTGAAGTGTGAGGAACACTGCTAGAGGTTAACTGCCACTTACTGCATGTGCATGCATTAGTTTGGGCGCCTCCTAGACCAATCCCTACATTTTAGGAGCCACTGGGAGTCTTGACACCAACCTACTTTAGTCAGTTGGTGTTAGCACTGGTTAGTCTTAGTTAGCCCCTAGTTACATTCAGTTACTTCACAGTCATCTAGGCTAGCGCTACTAATGCATGGATAATGCATGGTTGCATGGGGAGGAGCGCTTTTCCTACCTACCACACTCAGTTGCACCTAGTTAACTAGCTGTCAGTGGTGTTGGAGTTATTGGTCATCAGGGAGTTGTCTATTTGAACTCTGATATTGATTAGGAGACCTTGAGTTAGAGATTCAGTTAGATATAGTCTTATCCACTTGGAATTGAATTCATTTCCCATGCATTCGAATTCTACTTATGTAAACTATTGTAACATCGGATATTATTAGGATGAATATACTGTAAATTCTTGAGCAATACTTGTCCATTTCCTGTGTGGTTTGTTTTCTTAGTTTGTATGTTCATTCTCCATTCAATTGCTGCAACATTATTAGAACTCTGCTTGAAGATCTAAATGGCATTCAAATTCTAATAGAAGGACTAGAAACCTGTGTACCAGGAGCTAGTAAACCAACAACTGGTGAACTCTGTGATTCAGTAGCTCTGTATGGTGAACCTGTGACCTGAAAACCAAAACCTGTCTCCGAAGAACCTGCTGGTTGAACCACTGAACCTGAAGATCCTATGCCTGTACTCTATGGTATAGTAACCCCATAAACCTGTCACATGTACTGAAGGTACCTGTGAAGCTACCTGAGGTGTGGGAACCTATTGCTCTCCCTGGACTGACTCTCTAGACTTCTTGAAGGTCCGCTCCTCCTCAAATCTCACTTCTTGCCTCACAGCAGCCTTCCTCAGAGCAGGAAGATAAATGTGGAAGGCCTTCTAAGTATCATCATCCCCCACAAAGATTCCTTTCTCTGTTGTGGGCTCAAGCTTTGTCCTCTTCTCAGAAGGGACATGTGAAAAATTCAGGAAACCAAATATATGAAAATGACTCACCTCAGGATTCTTGTTTGTGAACATCTCCTCAGGAGTCTTGTTCCCCAAGGCACAATGGGGACTCTTGTTATGAAGGTAAACAATTGTACTACATGCCTCTACCCAAAGAAAGAAAGGAAGTGACTGATCATGTAACATGGCTCTCTTTGCTCCAACAATAGATCGATTCTTCTTTTCTGCCACTCCATTTTGCTCAGGAGTGTATGGTACTTTCAACTGTATCCGAATGCCCTCTTGTCTGCAATACTCATCAAAATCCTTGGAGGTATACTCACCCTCGTTATCTGATCTGAGTGCTTGGATCCTCCTTCTAGTCTGGTTCTCCACAAGAGCTTTGAACTCTTGGAACATCTGCAAGACCTCCTCATATTTCTTGCTCCTTAGGAAGTAGATCCAGGTCTTCTTGGGATGGTCATCGATGAATGTCACATAATACTCAAAACCTCTCAGAGAAACAAATGACATAGGACCACACAGGTCAGAATGTATCAAATCAAGTACTCCTGCTAACTTGCTATCACTGCTCATAAAAATAGTCTTGGTGTACTTTCCTTAAGCACACCCCCTGCATACATCACTGTGCTCAGTGATGAACTCGAGAAACCATGTAACCATGTACCTCAACATCGTCAAAGTTGGATATGCACATGGGCCATCCTCCTATGCCATAGATCACAAAGGTCACTACCGTTGCTATGTGTCAAATTATGTTGGGGCTGAAACAAGAGCTTGTACAACTTTGAACATCTAACTCCAATGGTGTAAGAGGCAGATGGTCCTGCAGTCTTGGGGAATATGCACACATGTCCATCTAGAAAGGACACCCTAAGACCCATATCCTCGATCATGGAAACTGATATCAAGTTATTCTTCAGCCCAGGTACAAACAATACGTCCCTCAAAGTCATGGGAATCATGGACTCTCTCTGAAATATAATGGTCCCACTTTCAACAACTCTGGCAACTATGTCATCCCCTAATAGGACCTCCACATCTATCCCTTCCTATGAAAGCTCGGAGAACATCTATCGAGCACCTGTCATGTGGATCGAAGCTCCACTATCAATATACCACGTGCTGGTGGTGGATGCACTAAACGAATGGTCAATCAACAAAGAATACTCCATCTCAATATTAATGTATGCACCGGTGATGATGGATGCTCTCTCTCTATCAACATGCCCAGCATAGAGAGAAATCTCTGTATCAAATCTAGTTGTAAACTCCTCAACCTCTGTTGAAGATGTTGTCTGTTGCTTCTTCTTCTTCTTCTTATGTGGGAGCTATCTAGCATAGTGCCCAAGATTCTGACAAGAAAAGAACTTTACAGTGCTCAAGTCCTTATGTCGATCCCGCTGCTTAGCCCCACCCTTCTTAGGGCCCTTCTTGAACTTCTTATTTCCATTGGAAGTCAAAGCCGCATTCTCTTCATCCTCCCTTCTAGTAGAAGAGTTTCTTTGCACAAGATCTCTCTGGGTCTCCTGAACAAAATCATCCCAAATCTTGTCCCAAGAAGTCAAGTTATCCCTGGCTACTATAGCCTCCACAAAAACAACCCAAGGATTTGCAACCCCATTCAAAGCTGTCTGCACTAGCTTAGAACCAGGAACAACCTCCCCTACCGTTGCAAGATCATATCTCACCTTAGAGATCCTAGTAAGGAAGGAAATCATTCCCTTAGCTTTGGCCATCTTGATACTCTTCAATTTATCTCTCAAAACCATTTTCCTATTTTCATTTGAGCTTTGAAACAAGATGGTCAAAGCACACCACATATGATATGCATGGGTTTTACTAGAAATATGTGGGATCACATGATCTTTAAATTCATATAGAATGATCATTCTATCCTTAATTTCCTCGTTGAAGACAATAAGCGCTTATGCATCGGTGGAAGCGGGAACAACAATAGGATTTGTTGTTGTATTGTTAACCACTTCATCCCATAACTCGTTTTCCTCCAATATAAGTACTAGTCTAGCTTTCCATGGGAAAAAATTTCCAACCCCATCAAGCCTATTCTCCAACCTAAGTCCTCTTGCCATTTTCACTGCAAAGTTCAAGTCTCAACAAGGTGCTTCCCATTGATAAAAAGAAATCACTTACAGTCTAAAATTTTTCACTGTGTAAAATTCTTCTCTTTCTCTAACAAAGCTTTGATACCATGTAAATTTTCTCTCATTCTCCCAACCCGGTTTCAACGACCATTTTCATCATAGATTAATCCCCAAACCAATTTACTCTCAGCTGCAAATTATGTCATTCCTCATAAATAATTTATGAGTGAAACACAAGAAGAATTTTACTACTTTTAATGAGCAACAATTAGAAAACATAGTCACACATAAAAATTTAGACTCTAAAATTTTTGGTCAAATGACCCAGGTGAAACCCCAACCTCGGAGAAAACCTGTTCTAGAGGGAGAGAATTTTATTTTTCGCAGTAAAATGAAAGTACAACAAAAACAGAGATAAACTTATCTCAACCACAGTGCTCAGCAAATTGACTGAAGTTGAATAGTCATCTAATCCAAGGGCCCAAAAATGAATTAGATGGATGGATGAGATTAAATGCACTTTTAGTTCTCTCCAAAATTAACTTCACTCACCTCACTTAAATTTATCAAAAATGCACTTTGTTCTCTATAGTGAAAATTAAAACTCATCTCAAGTTATTAATTGCAAGGGTCACTTTAATTTCCCCTTTTAATGACTTAGGAAAAAATCACTAAGGGAACACTTTCCTAGGTAAAAAAATCAACGATATAGGAGCACAAGATCTCCAACCAAAACTTATTAAACTTGATGTGAAGTTCATGCCAAGTGTAACGTCCCCAACCCTTTGACCCATGAAGAGGACGCTACTATCACCAAACATACGGGAAAATAGCCCCATGAAGATGAACAGGCATATAGTGCTGAAATAAAAACTTAAAACATAAAACATGCTAAGATGCATAAACCTTCACATGCATAGTGGAATCAAACATACATTCATTCAAGCATACCACATGTTCATCATATTCATTATTCAGTAAATATAAATGCAGCGACAAAATAGTTAAGAATACTCATCTTAAAAAGGACTTGTCCCACAACCAGCTACGTCGCTGCAACGTTCCACCCAACCATAGGCTAGCGTGCTCATCAATCTCTCAGCAACAATGCCACCCCCGAGCTGGGCATGATTCCTCAAGGATTAAGGGTTAAAGCAGGCTTTCACGTAGCCAAGGTACACAAATCAGCCAAGCCCACACAATAGGGTTTATCAGGCTATCAAGGAGCTAGGAAAAACTAAATGCTAAGCTGGTGGTCTCAATAGAGAGTTAAAGAAGCTTACCACAGAGCTAATCCTGACTTCTAAGACATCCACACACCCAATACCAGGAATCAGTCCTTTCTTTGCTTCACAGTCCCTCAGGCCCTGACTTCCCCTTCCAATACTCTTCAAGGGTTGTGGAGAAGAAAGCCATCAGTCTAACTCTGTCTGAGTGGCTCCAAACACCAGTTTTCTCAAGCATACCCCACCTCTAATCCTACTCTCAACAGTCCAAAGACCAACCACTGCACACCGCAGCAAAACAAACAGTTCACAGCTCTGTGAAGAAGATGAAGACAATAGGGTGACAACCCCAAACAAAAAGGTGAACACGGCTCAAGTCCACAAGACAACTCAGAGTTGTTCTTGGCCCTAGCATGGCCAAAACAACTCAGCAGCAACCCAAAGAGGTACTTGCATACACAGCAACCCAAAGAGGTACTTGTATACACAACAACCCAAAACCAGGGGAAGACAATACACAGCTCGCCAATGGGAAAGAAGCAAAACTCCCAGCATGGACAGGGGAAAATTCAGCCAACGAATGTGGACATCAACAGCCATCCAACATCCATGAACACACAATTCCTCAATGCAATTGCTGAAGAAAGTTACATAGACAGAAAATGGGAAAAGAACCAATTCTCAATCTGTGCATGAGGGGAAAGGACGCGGCCAACAAACCTATGGAAGAGAACGCCACCACGATCCAACGATGGAAAACATAACATTACGTAGTCTAACAATGGTGGAAAAAGACATTGACTCTCTGCGTGAACATTAGGGTGAACACAACTGTAGACTAGTAGCTTCGTGAGAGAAGGGAAGAACGAACCCCCCAACAAGGAAATGTAATCCATTTTAACTCCGCCCTGCGTGAGGAAAACGAACAGCCGGCGGTGGGGAGAGTGGACGGAATGATCGGCCATCGCGTCGTGGAGGGAGTGCAAGCATGAGCGTAGTGGTTTCCTGCCAGCCCATAGCTGCCCCCACTAACAACAGAAACTAAGGTGGTCGACACATGGCAAAATCCCAATGGCCCCCACAGGTTAGACAACCCCCCCTTAACCTTAGGAATCATGCCCTTTTCATTTAACGTTGCACCGTCGTAGCTGGATGTAGGTTTATTTTAAATTGATGTGCATACTTACATGATGCCAAAACTATAGTGTGCTGGATAGCACAATGTACCATCGTCAACGATCCCTATTGCCAAAACATAACACAGCCGAATCGATGGTGGGGCTTTTCCCTTTAGCTCCACACCACGATTTATTACAATGTATACATCATGTACCTTTTAATCCAAACGGGGTCAAAACTGGGGCATTACAGTCCCCTCCCCCTTGGAATAACACCGTCCTCGGTGTTCCAATACATAGGAATACATATACAATTTGCACATCAAATTTTCAAAATTTTGTAGATCTGTCCCATGTTCAGTTATTTACTTTAAACATTCAGGACCAAGCCCCTCGGCTTCCACGTACTTCTCTTGCTGGTTCTCAGCTCTTGGCTTATCTCGAAGTCTAAGAACTTTGTGGCCACTGCCCTGTTTATGTTCCCTCGTTGGGAAGTCCCGGCATAAGTGATGTCCTTCGCATTCCCAACATTTCGCTGGCTGCCTCATCTTTCCCTGCTCAATTTCCTTTGAGTCTTCATGCCTGGACCGTTTCTCAACGGATCGCTTGGACGAATGTTCCATCATTGGTCCACTTCCCTTGCCTTTACGGATTGCTCCCAGAAGGATTTTGACCTCCTTTTGCAAACCAATAGAGTCTTGCAACATCTGGTGGTTCATCTCATTCTGCCTTTTCTGTATCTTGAGCATCTCTCCAAGATTCTCTTGGGTCCTGGCAATCATTTGGAGGAGACTTCCAACCAAGTCTAGCAACTTTTGGTCTGCTACCATGATTAATGTGCACCACTAGATTTCACCTTTCTCACCTGTGAAATGCATCATTGAAATTCTGTTAGACTAAGCATAATATAGGCATTAAAATAAGTCAATTAATTGCCCAATTGGCATGACAGTCCAAGCCTCATCAAGGAGACTTTCATATTTTTCATGCCTTCCCAACAGGCACATGAGCTCATTCATCTCCATTCTTGGGTAAGGAATTAACCATTCCAGCATTCACAATTTACTTTAAGCAAATACACACATTCTATTTTCAGTCATACATGCATTCAACAACCTTTTGTTTTCTCAATGCATAAATGTATATATATATAATCAAAAGGCAAGAGAGAGCAGCAAGATTTTTTTTTTTTCCTCTTTGTTTTGTTCCATCCTGGAACCCACACCACCGCTGTGGCTTTTCATGCTCTCAGCCTCTTTCACTTCACTGTGAATGCTGGACCAATCCCTCTTGGTCATGACACTTAGTGTCTCCGGTCTATTTCAGACCTCTCAACCATGGAGCCTCCCCACATGGTTTGTCTCGGCTGCTAGGAACTTCACAGTCTTACTAGCACCTTTTTCATTACTGCTCATTCTGACCTCTTCAGGATAGTCACATGTCCACATGCACCCCTAGGATGCTCTCACAGTCCTCGCTTCCAACGATACCTATATTCAGACATTGAATAAATTCACATGTTTAGTTTATTCTCATCAGTTTTTATCTCTTAAACAAGAGCTTAAAACATCATAACCAAATCATATACACATGCATATTCATAAGCAAGAATTGCAAAATAATCCAATACTTATATGTATTGTGTGTTTCCTCGTTGGTCCACAGGATCCTGCTTCACTTTGCAAGCCTTGGGATCACCTATGGACTTGGATGTTAGGTCAGTGCACAGGTTGCTTCACAACATCCTTTTAGCTATATATCAGGCACAGTCAAGCCAACCTTCGGTTGGGTTTATCAGACTGTCAACAAATCGCCTGTACTTATATCAACAACCAATCATCAGCCAAGCCAACATCGTTGGGTTTATCAGGCCATCAACAATAACACATGCACTTACATCAACCATTTCCAGGTTTCATTTCCAGTAGTGAGCTCTAATTCCACTACCCCATATCACACAAGAGACCATTCCCTTCTCTCAGTTGATAGTCCCTCGGAAATGTCTCCTTTTTCGGTGCCCTTTAGAGAGACCACTCCCTTCTCTGAGTTGACAGTCCCTCAGGAATGTCTCCTTCTTCATGCTCTTTAGAGAGACCAATCCCTTCTCTGAGTTGACAGTCCCTCAGGAATGTCTCCTTCTCTGTGCTCTTTAGTAGAGGGTAGGATGAGCTCAAGCCTTTGTCCATTTAGTGTACAATACCAGGCTACATCTGTTTAGCCTGACAACACAAGCAATGTAAGCATTTCGTTAGCGCTATTGCTCCAAAATTGTAACCATATTTCACATCATTCACTTTCAAGTATTGAGACACCAGGAGTGCGTCCACTCCCTAGGGTGTAATCAATATTGAAAAACCCTTCCATGATCCGACATCAGGAAAGTGTGCACCCTTTTCTGGTGTGTGCCATGTAGGCCCTATGCATACTCAAGTAATTTGCCATAACGAAAAAAAAATCAAAACATGCTCTGCATATTGAATTTAACAATTTGACATGCGTATTCTTAGCTAGGGTCATAGAACACTTATCCATTTGTCGAAGCAGTTTTCCTTCGTTAAGGAGGAATGGGGGCTCCTTTCTCTGAATTGACAGTCCCTTGGTTTTCCATCCCAACTCCTCTTTTCATGTTATATCCATACATGTCCTACTGACATCATCTATACCATCTCACTCATGTTGCTTGCCAAACATGTAGTGCAGATGAGACATTTCCGAAATGTCCAATGGAGTTTCACCCGAAACCCATTCCAAGATAAGGGAAAACCTTCCCATGAAGTTTGGCTCCTGTAGGCCAGCACACATGATCTTCTTGCAGTGTGTACCCCTGGCACATTCATCAAATAGCCAAACAGTCAGTCATTATCTAATAATACAATCCAAATTTGATTGTTCCATAACCAAGCAATAACATTATTAATTAAATTCAATGAGAATTTGCAACTCTGTTTACTACAGAAATTGATTTGCTTGGCAATGAGGTGATCCTCATTTATGGGTCTCTTGTAAGCAACACCACTATGCCCATTATAATTTTATGCTTCATAACATGAACACCCACTTTCATTGCGCCCTCCTGACACAATTCTATGCAAGCCAATAGTGATTAGTAGTTGTCAACAATTTCTCAAACCCGAAATTCACAAATTCAAATTTGACAACTCATTATGCATATAAACTAGTTTCACGGCCATGAGACTCTTCTCATGAGGTTTGGCTCTTTCACATGGTATATTTCCGACATTTGTCATGGTCTTACTCTCATTTCCATGCTCCAAACAATCTACCTGAAACCTGAACTTCAATCAGCCAAACACTTGGTAAGTCTTGATGCATATAACCTTTTCATTGCTGCAACAATCACTAAAGCATTTTCAGAATTTATAAAATTCTAATACTTCCAACTATTAATCGCATCAATATTACCAAAACTCATTTACTTCATGCAATCATTATCGTACTTTAGATTATAGGGTACAGTCACATCATTCATGTAATTTAAATGAAACGTTTAGATACTCCTTACTTCACAAGCGTATCATTTGTACCACCTTGCCCTTCCATAGAGCATTTCTGGTAGCTAGTTGATCATGGTTACCTTCTTCATGCACTTACTATCCTGCATTCATAACAGCTCTTGAAATAGTTCCAGAATTGTCATCAATTCATCATTTCAGCCATTAGTTATTCATAATACCACATGCGCTATCTTAATGCATTCATGCAATGCATCACAACATTTGCACCCATACTTAGGTAATCATTTACTCGCACCCTTCATATGCATCCATTCAATGCAT
>LPNX010933307.1:281940-323652 GCA_001517045.1 Pseudotsuga menziesii
ATTGTTGCTTTATCCCTTTCTCCATAGGGTTTCTAGTCACATTCGTCAACATCAACAACATATTCAGCCATGTTCATGTTGTCGTTGGTTTTTCCACTAATGCCAACATCAATGCAATAATCATCATTAGTGGTTCATTATAAATGTTTAATTCTCACTATTTTTACCAGCATGTAATATCCTATGCATGCAAGGCATATCCTCATACATTTCATGTATAAAACTTATAAAATGTAGTTATAATCAGTAAGGAGACTTCCCTTTTTACGTCCTTCATCCTTGCATGGAACTCCTCTTCCACACAACAACTGATTTGACTGCATGGTCTTGCTACCTCTAGGCATGCAATTTCCCAGATTTGTTCATTTGACAGCAGCACCTTTCTCTTTCAGGAAATCACATAGCACTTTGCTGCTCCTACCTCTCCATATGCTTCATTCTGACCCCGGGTGTGAAAACCACATCATTTCAAAAATGATGGCAAAACACACCACTGAATGTTGGGTTTGAAATGCGAACTCCAGCCACCTAGGGTTTTCTTCCTTTTTTAGTCCTGAAGCTGCTGAGAACCCCAATGAGAAATTCACTGCAAAGCCCACTGGAGCACTAGCTGGAACTGCTAAAAATTCCACTGGAAAACCCAATTTTCTTTCTCCCTATCGGGTCCCTTCCCAACTAAGTTTCCAACGCTTTGGTGGTCAAAACGCCTAGCTCATCGGCGGTCTGTTCCTTTATTTTCCTCTGGCGTTTCGGCGGGCAAAACGACTAGAATTCCAATTTTCATCGACGAGAAAACCGACTATTCATCAGGTCCTCTCCTTACTAATATTTCGACGTTTCGGCGGCTGAAACCTCTAATTTCTTCCGCTGTTTCGGCGAGTTGCTCGTCTACTGTTCCGCGTTTCATCGACGATTCCTTGGTCTATTTTCGCCCACAGTATCAGGTCCGTAATCGTCTATTGCTCTGAACTTCATCGACGATAGCATAGACTAACCTGTTGCGTTGGCGGCTGGGTGCCCTACGCATTGGACGGTTAGTCCCTTCAGCTTCCGCAACGGCGACCCACAATTGAACTATATCTTCCGCAGCTCACGACTTTGTTGGAGGTCGGAGCGACTAGGATTTTGCGGCATCGACGCTCGGAGAACATCGGGTGATTAGTTCTTTATATGGCCATAATGGCGATCCACGATGTCTCTATGCCTTTCGCAGCCACGGGTCTATCGACGGTCGGAATAATGTCCATCGGCGGAATAGTCTACTAATCAGCCGCAACGGCGGACGTTCGATCAACTAACTTTATCCGACGTAGCTCATCGGAAACTGAATCACCTAATCATCGGCGATGATCAACTAACCATCGCTAATGGCCGATGATTCTACGACTTAGAAAAATTTTCAAAATTTTTCTCTTTAGTCTTCTTTTCCGCTGCTTCATCGGCTCAACTGTCTCTTATTTTCCACTGATGTGAAAACTTCCTCTACCTTCCGCCGATTCTGTCGGCTCCATTTCCCTTTTCCTTCGCCGATCAAAGCAACTGCTTGTCGCCGCCGTAGTTATCGAAACCATAATTCACTAACACCTCGGCATCGGCGAGTGGAAGACTAATGCATCAGCAGAATAGTTCACTCAGCAGCCGCAATTGCGGCTCATCATCTTCGATCTTTTTCTGATCAGCGGCCCAATTTGCTAATGATTTCCAATCGGCAAACTGAAGCATAACCTGATTGGCATCGACAGTTGAAACTTTTCCCGTCGGAAGACTAATGCTCTACTAGGATTCCACAACGGCGGGCGCACGAACCACTATTGTCTTCCGATGGCCGATGATTTCGGTCCTTAGAGAAAATTTTTGAACTTTCTTTACTGCATTGGCTGTCGGAACGTCTTCCTCTGTGGCGTCAACGGTAGTAGGCTCTATCCGTTGGAAGGATAGTCTTCTAGCTATCCGCAATGGCGACGCAAGATTATCTAATTCCTTTCGATTTTCATTGGCGTTCCACACAATTAACATGCTCTGATGGCCAACGAAGTCAACACTTAGAAAATTTTCGAAAATTCTGCACCATCGGCAGTCGGAGGCTCTATCCGTCGGAAGGATAGTGGTCTAGCCATCCGCAACGACGACGCTCAACCAGCTAAGCATCGGTGATCCATCTGTCTAAGTGTTTCGATGTGCAACGACCAAAACACTTAGGAAATTTTTTGAATTTTCCTCCTCTATGTCCCGCCGCATCGGATGTCGGATCAACTATCCGTCGGGTGGCCTTCCCACTAAGTGCTCCGCTGCATCGGAAGAACTTGTCACCAAGTTTTCCGATGAGCCGACATTCTGGCACTTAGAAATTCTTGTGAAATTTTCTTGTCTTCACCCATTTTTCCTGGTTTCTGCTAGGTAGTAAGCAACCTGCCTCTATTAACTGTTTATCATGGCCCTCTGAGGCCCAAGTGCTGCAACATAATCTCTGTCACTGCATCTTCATGGCCCATTCAGGCCCATGCTACAACCTTTATCTCTGATACCATACTGTAACATCCCCGACCCTTTGACCGACGAAGAGGACGCTACTATCACCAAACATACGGGCAAATAGCCCCATGAAGATGAACATGCATATAGTGCTGAAATAAAAACATAAAACATAAAACATTCTAAGACGCATAAACCTTCACATGCATAGCGAAAGAAAACATACATTCATTCAAGCATACCACATGTTCATCATATTCATTATTCAGTAAATATAAATGCAGAGACAAAATAGGTAAGAATACTCATCTTAAAAAGGACTCGTCCCGCAACCAGCTACGTCGCTGCAACGTTCCACCCAACCATAGGCCAGTGCGCTCATCAATCTCTCTGTAACAATGCCACCCTCGAGCTGGGCATGATTCTCAAGGAGTAAGGGTCAAAGCAGGATTACACGTAGCCAAGGTACACAAATCAGCCAAGCCCACACAGTAGGGTTTATCAGGCCGTCAAGGAGCTAGGAAAGGCTAAATGCTAAGCTGGTGGTCTCAATAGAGAGTTAAAGATGCTTACCCCAGAGCTAATCCTGACTTCTAAGACATCCACACACCCAATCCCAGGAATCAGTCCTTTCTCTACTTCACAGTCCCTCAGGCCCTGACTTCCCCTTCCAATACTCTTCAAGGGTTGTGGAGAAGAAAGCCAGTAGTCTAACTCTGTATGAGTGGCTCCAAACACCAGTTTTCTCAAGCATACCCCGCCTCTAATCCTACTCTCAACAGTCCGAAGGCCAACCACTGCACACCGCAACAAAACAAACAGTGCACAGCTATGTGAAGAAGATGAAGACAATAGGGTGACAACCCCAAACAAATAGGTGAACACAGCTCAAGTCCACAAGACAGCTCAGAGTTGTTCTTGGCCCTAGCGTGGCCAAAACAACTCAGCAGCAACCCAAAGAGGTACTTGCATACACATAAACCCAAAGAGGTACTTGCATACACAACAACACAAAACTAGGGAAAGACAATACACAGTCTGCCAATGGGAAAGAAGCAAAATTCCTAGCATGGACAGGGGAAAATTCAGCAAACGAATGTGGAAATCAACAGCTGTCCAATGATCCGTGAGCCCACATCACACAGTTCCTCAATGCAATCATTGAAGAAAGTTACACAGATAGAAAATGGGAAAAGAACCGATTCTCAATTTGTGTGTGAGGGGAAAGGACACGGCCAACAAAACTGTGGAAGAGAACGCCACCACGATCCAACGATGGAAAATAAAACATTACGCAGTCTAAAAATGGTGGAAAAAGACACCGACTCTCTGCGTGAACATGAGGGTGAACACAACCGCATACTAGCAACTTCATGAGAGGAGGGAAGAACGAATCCCCCAACAAGAAAATGTAATCCATTTTAACTCCGCCCTGCGTGAGGAAAACGAGCAGTTGGCAGTGGGGAGAGTGGATAGAATGATCGATCGTCGCGTCGTGGAGGGAGTGCAGGCATGAGCGTAGTGGTTTCCTGCTAGCCCATAGCTGCCCCCACTAACAACATAAACTAAGGTGGTCAACACATGGCAAACTCCCAATGGCCCCCACGGGTTAGACAACCCCCCCTTAACCTTTGGAATCATGCCCTTTTCATTTAACGTTGCACCGTCGTAGCTGGATATAGGTTTATTTTAAATTGATGTGCATACTTACATGATGCCAAAACTATAGTGTGCCGGATAGCACGATGTACCATTGGAAATGATCCCTATTGCCGAAACATAACACAACTGAATTGATGGTGGGGCTTTTGCCTTTAGCTCCACACCACGATTTATTACAATGTATACATCATGTACCTTTTAATGCAAATGGGGTCAAAACCGGGGCATTACACCAAGATTTGGTTCACTCCTTCTCGGCATCTTGATAATAACCTGTGACAAAGCGATCTTCTTCCAACTACACCAGTTGTGACAATATTTATTCTATGACACCAACATCTGTCATCTCAGTAATTGCAACTATCTTGAGACTAGGTAGAATATATTCTAGTGGCATGACAACTTCTTGTCCATAAACCAATCTAAATAGAGTTTGTCCTGTCAACATTTTGTAGGTTGTGCGATAATCCCGTAATACAACAAGTATCTTCTGATCCCAATAATCCCTCTGGACATTATATATTTTTGTCAATGCATTCTCCAAGATCTTATTGAATGCTTCAACAACACCATTTGCTTGTGGGTGATATGGCGTTGTATTATCGTGTTGAATTTGAAATTCCTTAGTTATTTTTATCAATAAACTTATCTATAAAATCTGTACCTTGATCTCTTACCAAAATTTGTGGACATTCAAATCGAGTGACAACATGGTCAAATAAAAACCTTGTAGCAGTCGCATTAGTACAATCATTTACTAGTGTTGCTTCAGCCCATATGGTTAACTAGTCTGTTGCAGTGATTATATAACATGCACCCATTCGTTTTCTTGGTGCATTAATGGGGCCTACAAAGTCAACCACCCATTTATCAAATGCCTACAAATTCAGTTATGGTACCATCAACATCTCATCTCGTTGCAATGACTTTCCAGTTCTTTGACAAACATCACATCTGAAAAAATAATCTCTAGCATTTGCATGCATAGTAGGCCACCAGAATCCTGCCTGTAATATATTGTGCACTGTCTTTTTTCTTGCATAGTGACCTCCTACGACACCAGCATGTTTCATGTCCCCATCCCAATGAGACTACTAGTTGACAATGTTTCACCCACCTACTAGTTCCCTAGGTTGGGGAGGAGGCATTAAATTTTGCAATAAGGGAGCTATGGGACCCAAGATAACCATAGTTTTCCATTTACACATTAAATTGGGTCATACAAATAATAAATATGGAGAAAATAAAGTGTCATTGCTCCATAAGGACATTTGGAGTTTCATGGAGACTTTGGGTGGCTAGATTCTTCCTTACACATGTCATGAATTAACCCCAATTTCGATATTATGATTAATTGAACGTTCTTGGAAGGTGAAGAGGTGTTAAGTAACATATCATGAGCCCAAGGATTTGAATGGGTGAATATAAGTAACTCCCCATAGAAGAGGAAGATGCTAGGAAGAAACTAGGTGCCACTTGGAGAGAGATTCCCTGTGTTTTATGACAACAATGATGGAATATTGTATGACAAGTCAGACTTGATTGCAGACCTATGACAATATGACATGTCAGGGCTAAAAGTAGCCTCCAAGAGGGCACACTTGGGGTTTGGTGGAAGCAATTCAGATTTGGAGGAAGATGAAGGGTTGAGGAGAAGGACAAGTGTCATGGAGGTTACTAAACATCAAGGATGAGTTGGAGGAAGCCTATGGGAGTGGATTTGACATTGGAGGACCTTAGGAGGGTTATAAAAATATTTCATGAGGAATAATAATAGCTTTTTATCATTTGAGAATTCTCCTTTGGCATTTTGGAAAGCACTAATTTGTCCATTACATGGTGAGTGCTCACTTGCCTTGCTAGTGAGCCAATTTAGAGAGAATGAGATTCTCATCCAAGTTGGTTGTGGGATAGGCCACCCTGACCTCTCATGTGGATCTTAATGGATATTTTTTTACTGCATATAGGAGGCTACTACTGTTCGTGATCCATCTCTCCTCCCATTCTCTCAATCCCCACTTTAATATTTCCATATTTCTCTATGATGGCGCACTTGAGTAAATGGTGGTTTTGCCCCATTGAGTCCAGTTGATGCCCAAGAGTGGGTGAATTATTATGGATCTGTAATATTTCTCCCATCCTCTCTGTAATTCGAAATCAACAGAAATACATATGCAAATGTCCACATTTCCAAGCTTTGTTGTGACTAGTTTCCATGTGATGATTTCCCATTTCAATGGAGTTGTATATCTGATGTATGTTGCGACTTGGATATGATGTTATATGTTGTTAGTGATTTATTACGATGTTTTTAATGGTGTATATTCATAATTCTCTCTTATGAACCATTATATACACAATTTGTGAGTCAAACTTGATCTTTTATATATCATTTCCCTTGAGCAAATATCACTGAATTTATGCATTCGAATATGAAGCTTTACATCTCTGTTGTAGAACTATTAACCATACCAAAAGACAGTAAATTAAGTCTAATAAAAGTCCCCATTCTCTATTTTACAATTTGGGAGGGTCACATAGGAGTTCGAGAGCCATTTCTTCTCACACCCTAGGGGGAATTGCACCATAAATTACTAGTAGTTTTACCATTTTTGCCAATGTTCCCAAATCGAGTTGCAGATGTCTATAACTTGTCATAAAGTTATTATAGATTTAGTTGAGTGGTTCTTATATTCCTCATATCATTCCCTACCAAATTCGAGACCCCCTTGTGCCATTCAAATCCCTTACAGTCAAGACTAGTCAAGACAAGTCAAGACAACTTTTCCCCAAATATTGCCTTTGTTGGGAATTTTTGAACTGGGTCATTATAGTGGTATTAGAGCATGATATTAGCACCTTTTGGATTCCTCTATTCATGTTTCTTGATGATGAACTCCCTCCATTAGAAACTAAGACTGGAGACACTAACAATGGAAGAGAATAAAGTGAAGAAATCAATTCTAGGTACGAGGAGATTAGAAATGAATTAGGAATTGGAGACATGGTTGAAAAGGAAGATAATGAGGACCTTAAAACATTCATTAAATAATCTCTTTAAGGGATGACCAGAATTTTTATGTAAGGGTTCGAATTGTTGGCTATCAAACTTGGGGGCAAGTCAACACCCAGGAGTAGTAGCAGTTCACCTCATGTTGAGAAGAAGACCAATGCGGAAGCCATTTTTTTGAAGACTGGACCTCATAACCAATCCCACGAGTTCAAGAATTAGAATGTACCTGCAATACGTAAGTTTTTATATTCCAAAGAAAGTCCTTACACTACTTATGATGTGAGGGAAGCAACAAATGATTGGCGACAACTAAGTGCTAAATGTAGTAATGTCCTACCTTTTGATCAGTTCATTAGAGCCTCTCTTCAGTTTAATCAAGGAGGAAATGGGAATATGGAACCTCCTCTTAATCACGAATTAAAGTACACCATGGGAAAAGTAACTATTCCTTTCTTTTATTGTTCCTCACAAATGTTTGCTAGTGATTGGTTTCAAAAATTAACTGTGTATTTTTAGTTAAATCCTTTGGTTAAAGAAGATGCATTGAAAATGGCTATTTTGCATCTTGAAGGGGAAGCTAGTGATTGGTGGTTCCATGGTATTATAAACTTGAGACATGATTATATTTTATCTCATGAGAGTTTCTCTAATGCATTAATGGATATATTTGAGAGGAAATACCCTGAAGTTCCTTTCAAAGAACTAGCACAATTGAAGCAAGTAGGAACTCCTGAAGCATATATGTTAGAATTTAAAAAGATTTCAGTAATGGTTTCTGATATATCTATGGCTAGGTTTGTTTTATTGTTTACTGAAGGATTGACAGAACCTTTAAGAGGGCTCATGAAGGCCCACAAGCCAACCACAGTAAAGAATGCCATGAATTTGACAAGAGATTTGCAGAATGTGTTGCCAAGAACCAAATACCCCCCCAAGCCAAATTTCCCTTCCAAGTTCAAGGAAGGTAAGAAACCATGGAAAATTGACTCCTCTGCCAAAGAAAATAAAGGAGGACCAAGAAAAGAAGAACTTAGAATAAAGACGCTATGTTTTACATGCCAACAACCTTGGGTTCCGGGACATAAATGTGCCAAGGGGAAGGCATACTACATTGATATTTTTTCTAAAGATGATGAAGTGGAGGAGGAGGAAGAGGAAGAACAAATTGCAGCCCAAGAAGAGGGGTATGAAATAGCAAAAGAAGAACAACCCACTCCTGAGACAGGAAAATTTTTAGTACTCTTAGGTGTGCCTAGATTCCACACCCTGGGGCTCAAGGGTAACATACAAGGACAAAAGGTCACGATTTTAGTGGATGGTGGAGCCACTCATAACTTCATAGATTCATCCTTGTTGGAGAAGAGAAAGTTATAGGGTGAAACTCTTGCTGGTTTCACAGTCATCATTCCAGGTAACAATTATATGGAATGCACTAAATGGATTGCAAAGCTTCAAGTTACTATAGGAAACCATACTATCACTGACAATTTTTATGTAGTGAATGTAGCCGATACAAATGTGTTTTTGGGAGTACAATGGTTGTATTCTTTATGGGACCATACAGTGAACTATCAAGTCCCTGAAATGAGGTTCAAAAATTCAGAAGGGAAACCCATCTTATTGAGGGGAATGCACACTTACCCAAATCAAGTGGTGTCCTCTTACAACATGAGGTCTATCTTGAGGCATGGAGACATAGTTTGGGATGATGAATGTTTAATTACATCTCATAAACCTCACTTGAAGGTTGCAAAGAATCCTAAGGAGATAGAACAATTATTGAGTAAGTATGAGAGGGTTTTTGGAGACCTTCCCCCAGGAAGACCAACAGACAAAGGGGTGGAGCATATCATTGAGTTAGATATAGGAACACAACCTATCAAAATGCATCCCTATGGACACCCCAAAAGGATTCAGGATGATATTGAGGAGTCCATTAAAGAAATCTTAGAGTTGGGTCTCATAAGGCCTAGTTCCACCCCATATGCTTCTTCAGTTGTTATGGTAAATAAAAAAGGATGGAACTTTGAGGATGTGAATTGATGTTAGAGAATTGAATAAGAAGACAATAATGAATAGATATCCCATCCCAAGGATTGATGAGTTTGTGGATGAGCTCCATGGAGCCAAGTTCTTCTCAAATATTGACCTTAGATCTGGTTATCATCAAATTCGGATGAGGGAAGAAGACATGCCAAAGACCGCTTTCAGATGCCACTATGGTCACTTTGAGTTTGTTTCCATGCCCATTGGCTTGAAAAATACACCTGCAACATTCCAATCATGCATGAACAATATATTCCACAAGGAACTTCATAAGTTTGTACTAATTTTCTTTGATGACATTCCTATTTACAGTAAAACTTGGAAGGAACATTTGCATCATCCATAAGAGGTATTAAAAATTATGCATGATCAATATTTGTTTGCTAAGTTGTCAAATTGTGAGTTTGGTTTGACAGAGCTCTTGTGTCTTGGACACATCATTGGTCAAGATGGTGTGAAGGTGGATATGGAGAAAATAAGATCTATTATAGAATGGCCTCGTCCCAAAAATCTCACTGAATTGAGAGGATTCATTGGAATTTGCACCTACTATAGAAAGTTTGTGAAGGGATTCTCCCAACTCACTTCACCTCTCACTGATTTGACAAAGAAATGTTCTTTCCAATGGCATGAAGGGGTTGAAAAATATTTCCAGAGAATGAAAGAGGTAATAAGCAATTGTCTTGTTCTAGACTTGCCTCATTTTTCTAAACCATTTGTCTTGGAATGTGATGCATCAAGAGAGGGAATTGGAGCAGTCCTAAAACAAGGAAAACACCCAAAAGATGTTGAGAGTAGGAAGCTACAACCACATGAGAAGATTTACTCCATTTATGATAAAGAAATGTTATCCATCATGCATTCTTTGATCAAGTTTAGAGAATACTTGGTGGGAAACAAATTTGTGGTCAAAACTGACCATAACAGCTTAAGGTACTTCCTCACTCAAAATGATATAAATGAAAGGAAGAAAAAGTGGGTGAGTAATATTCAAGAAGTTTACTTTGATATTTAATACGTGAAGGGAAAAAATAATGTGGTAGTTGATGCCTTATCTATAATACCTTCTATTTCTCTAATGGATGTAGCATAAAATTGGAAAGCCACATTAGAAGTAGAGTATGCCAAAGATAACTTTTCTTGTGAACTTTTGGATGGGACTAACCATGATGATATGTCTAAGGTGTTGGATGGAATCATCTATTAAAAATATAGAATCTATTTGGTCCATAGTTCGAGTTTGAAGGAGAAAATTTTAAAGAAAGCTCATGATTCTCCTCTAGCAGGTCACCCCTGTTTCTTCAAAAGATACTGAATGTTGAGGAAAATATTTTCATGGAAAGGGTTGAAGGTTGATGTTCTAAAGTATGTTAAATAATTCCCCACATGTAAGGATTGCATATTTGTGGTGGTGGATAGGATCACTAAATTTTCTCATTTATATGTTGTTACTACCACTTTCACTGCTGCACAAGTGACTGAATTATTTTTTAAAGAAGTTTTTATATTGCATGGGCTTCCTAAGAGCATTGTTAGTGACATAGATATCATATTTTTAAGTGCACTTTGGAAATAACTCTTGAAGATGGTGGGGAAAAATTTGAAACCTAGCACAAGCTATCATCCGCAAACTGATGGCCAAATAGAGAGGGTGAATCAATGGTTGGAAGGCTGCTTGAGGAACTATTTTAGTGGGCAGCAAAAAACATGGATAAAGTGGTTTCATTTGGGTGAGTTTTGTTATAATACTACTTTTCATATGTCCATTGGAATGTCTCCTTTAAAATCACTTTATGGTTATGATGCATCCACTTTTATTGGCCACTTTTTTTGTGATAGTAGAGGTCAAAATGCTAAGGATTGGATTGAAAAAAGTTAAGAAATTTTGAAGGTTTTGAAAGATAACTTATAGGTTGCCCAAAATAAGCAAAAACAATATGCAAACCAACATAGAGTGGAGAGGCATTTCCAAGTGAACGACTTGATGTATTTGAGGTTGCATCCCTACAAAAAAACCACCATAAAGGGTAAAGGTAAAAAAAAACTCAAACCAAGGTTTTATGGTCCTTACAAAGTGATTCGAAAGCTTGGAGAAGTGGCCTATGAATTGGAGCTTCCCATGGGAAGTAAAATTCATAATGTATTTCATGTTTCATGTCTAAAGAAAGGTTATAGGTCAACATACTTCAGTTTTATATACTTTACCTCCTTTGGATGATGAAGGACAACTTGTTCTCATTCCAGAAAAAATATTGAGAACAAGGGAGAGACAGTTAAGAAGCATAACAATAAAATAATACTTGGTACAATGAAAGGATTTTCCTAGTGTGGAAGCCACTTGCGAAGATGAATTTTTTTTTTGCAGCATCCAAACATGGCATTGCTTGAGGACAAGAAATATTGGGCGGGGAGGATTGTCATGTCCCCATCCCAATGAGACTACTAGTTGACAATTTTCACCCACATACTAGTTCCCTAGGTTGGGGAGGAGGCATTAAATTTTGCAATAAGGGAGCTATAAGAACCAAGAGAAACTTAGTTTTACATTTACACATTAAATTGGGTCATACAAATAATAAATATGGAGAAAATAAAGTGCCATTGCTCCATAAGGATATTTGGAGGTTCATGGAGACCTTGGGTGGCTGCATTCTTCCTTACACATGTCATGACTTAACCCCAAATTTGAAATTATGAGTAAGATGAAGAGGTTTCAAGTAACATACCATGAGCCCAAGGATTCAAATGGGTGAAGAGGAGTAACTCCCCATAGAAGAGGAAGAGGCTAGGAAGAAACTAGGTGCGACTTGGAGAGAGATTCCCTATGTTTTATGACAACAATGATGGAAGATTCTATGACAAGTAAGACCTTATTGCAGACCTATGACAATATAACATGTCAGGGCTAAAAATATCCTCCAATAGGGTGCACCTGGGGTTTGGTGGCAAAAATTTGGATTTGGAGGAAGATGAAGGGTTGAGGAGAAGGACAAGTGTCATGGAGGTTACTAAACATCAAGAATGAGTTGGAGGAAGCCTATGGGAGTGAATTTGACCTTGGAGGAACTTAGGAGGGTGATAAAAATATGTCATGAGGAATGAGAGCAGTTTTTGATCATTTTAGAATTTTCCTTTGGCATTTTGGAAAGCACTAGCTTGTCCATTGCATAGTGAGTGCTCACTTACCCTGCTAGTGAGACAATTTCGAGAGAGTGAGATTCTCATCCAACTTGGTTGTGGGAGAGGACACTCTGACCTCTCATGTGGATCTTAATGGAGTGTTTTTTTATACAGATAGGAGGATTCTATTGTTCGTTACCCATCTCTCCTCCGATTCTCTCAATCCCCACTTCCATATTTCCATATTTCTTTATGATGGCCCACTTGTGTAAATAGTGGTTGCACCCCATTGAGTCCGGTTGATGTACAAACATGGGTGAATTATTTATGGATTTGTAATATGTTTTCCATCCTCTATGTAAGTCGAAATAAGCAGAAATACATATGCAAATGTCCACATTTCCAAACTATGTTGTGACTAGTTTCCTTGTGTTGATTTCCCATTTTAATGGAGTTGTATATCTGATGTATGTTGCGACTTGGATCTGATGTTATATGTTTTTAAAGAGATATTAATATGATTTTAATGTTCTATATTCATTATGCTATGTTTTGAGCCATTATATACACAATTTGTGAGTCAAACTTGAGCTTTTACATGTCATTTCCCTTAAGCAAATATCATTGAATTTATGCATTTGAATATGAAGCTTAACACCTATGTCAAAGAACTCTTAACCATACCAAATGATAATAAATGAAGTCTAATAACAGTCACCATACTCTCTTTTACAAGTTGGGAGGTTTGCATAGGAGTTGGAGATCCATTTTGCTCACATCCTACGGGGAATTGCACCATAAATTACTAGTACTTTTATCATTTTTTGCCAATGTTTCAAAATCAAGTTGCAGATGTCTATAAGCTGTCATAAATTTATCAGAGAGTCAATTGAGTGGTCCTAAGACTCCCCATATCAGTCCCTATTGTTATTCCTAGGTATGTCAACTATTTTCCTTAGGCTTACCTTTTTACCTTAGACAATTTTATTCCGTTTGTTTTTCTTTTTATCCTATGTTTGGGTTGTTTTGATTTCGTTTTAAATATATTTTTTCATTAAACAAATATATCAGTTTAGAATTAATCTCCTAGTATATTAATAAGTAATTATTGATATAGTAAAACGAATGCAAGATTAGGGTTGAAATATTTCATATCATATGTTCTAATGCAACTTGGTAGCGCATTTTCATCATTCATGCACATGCACACTGCTAGATTTCCGAGTTAGGGTTTTGTGTAGGTTTTCAAACCATATCAAATCATGATGCAGTTTTCTAGTCTTTGGGAATTGTTCCAGCTAACAGACCGACAGTTGGCTCTGAATTGCACCTGGAAGAGCAACAATACTGCTCCATGTTCAAATATAATTTCGAACTCAATGCTCTGTACCCTATCAATTTGGTATGAAATGGTGATTGATATCCAAATAGGGGTTTTCATGTTTTCTTCTGAGATTTCTCTTTCTAGTATTCTGTCTATGGTTTCGAATTCAATCATGGATTCAGATAAGAAACCCCATTCTAGTGGTCATGTACTAAGAATTGAACCCAAAAATATTGAATGGATAAGTAAATTTCCAATAGCTACTGCAAAGTTGAAAGAAGCATGATGGTACACCTTGTGTGAGAGAATTGGGGATTATAATGTGGAGGTTATGAAGTCTTTTTGTCATAATTTTAAGGATTCGGTGGTGGGTTCGAGTTTTTAGTAATAGAGGAATCCATTGCACAAGATATTGGCATCGCTCCTAAAGGTGAGAAATGGTTTAAAATAAAATCAATAGATGAAGACTATGGACAATTTCTTCTACCTACACACAGAAAACCTGATTGGAGCCAAGGGATTCAAAGGACCTGCCTACTTGAAGAATGGCGTGACATTCTCTAGATCATCCAAAGATATGTTACATGCGAGGGGAGGTTTTCCACCATTTACCTCTTTCATATGCGGTTCCTTCATCACATATCAGGTACCAAAAGGTTAAACTTACCCTATTACTCTCTGAAGAGTTTAAGTAAGATGGCTATTAGGGTGCAGAATCATCCCGATTCTTCTAGTAACAGATTTTTTCATCATGACTTGGTTAAAACTGTCAATAGCCAAATAATTAGAGAAAAATGGGAGATCTTGGTCTCATTTCTTATTTTGGTCCCATTTCAAAATTGAATTTAAGGAATGTGAAGAAAGTAAAAGAAAGAAAAACCCTACCAGAAAAAAGGCCATGAAAATTCCTTCTGATAGAGGCAGTTAACATGTCAAAATATCCTTCTAAAGAAGAAATAGAAGATTACCAGAAAGGTAAAAATCTTGAAGAAGAAATGATTGTTTAGACACCTTCAAATATTGAGCAAGGTAGATTCGAAGATGTAGGAATATAGGAGTTTGATACATGTAAAAAATATGTTGTCAAATACAAAGAAATTTGGGTAAGTCAGAAATTAAATCCTTCTCATAGTAAATTTCTTATTCCTACAGGAAGCTCATCGAAGCCTATTAAATTTTATTCAAGACCCAAGACTCATCCTGTAAACAAATTAAGATTAAATATGAAGGTTGTGTTGAACCCAAAGATTAAAAGGAATCAGGTCATAGAAGTGCAGGAGTCATTAGATGATGAGGAAGATGAAAGGGAAAATTTTGTTGGATCAACACTAAATAAGGTACTAGATAACATTGAGCAGAATTTGAAAAGGGTACCAGATCTTGTTCCCAATACTGCAAATGAAACTTGTGAGGATTCAAATATCTTTATGAAAGAATTTGAAAAAAATAAAAAGAGTAAGGAAATTGAGCAATTCAAGCTTCAGAATGAGCATATAAATCAAATTAATGATAGTTTGTTGCAAGTAAACAAGATGTTGAAACACGATCTGCAAGAGATAAATAAAAAATATTCAGAGCTGGCAGATGTGTCACAATAAGTAGTTAAAAGGAGGAAGATAGCACAGGAACATAACATTCAACTTATCATAGAAAAGAAGGAGATTGAGGAAAGGACAACTAAATTCCAAAAATAATACAATCAGTTACAAAAGAAGGCACATGCATTGAATGGGCTAGATGCACTAGCTGAACCTGCTAGGAGACTTTGATCTGATGATTAAGTTTGTATAGATTATACACATGTTATATTCAGTTAATTATATCTTTAAGTTTGATACTTTTCTATTTTTGGAATTTGAATCCCCAAAAAGTGGATCTAGAAACAACCTTTTTGGTTTTACCTTTCCTATATATTGTACAATTTTGTTTGAACAAGGGGGGACACATGAGGGTCAAGATATGCATGGAACCTGTGTACAGTTCGACATTTTATATGACTGTGTAAGTACTTCTTTACAGAAATGAATGATTCGTTTATCTATGGGAGCTAGGTTTAAAACTACATATTGTTTTAATGTTCTTTGGTTCTGTTTGAACTATTGTCTGCACTTTTTATTTATATGGATGTTTTCTGTATGAATGCATGTGTAGGAAAATGAATATTATTGCAGAAAGATGTTTAAAATGTATTTTTGAACACCTGAATTTTAGATGATGCAGTGAATGTAAACTGTTTGTTTCCTCTTTGTATCATTTATGTTTTAAACCTATATTTAATCCTTGAACAATTATTCTTTCTTTTATATTCTATCCTTACACATACATTATCTGATGTTTTCAAATCATTTATTCCTCTGTACATGATTTTGTATTCTTGTCTTTTTATTGTTATCCAAAAATGAAAAAAAAAACCTTTAAATAATGAGGTGCCTAAACCATGATTCCCTGTAGTCTAGTTGGAAGACTTTAGGATAAACACCTACCAATTTTGAGACCCCCTTGTGCCATTCGAATCCCTTAGAGTGAAGACCAGTGAATACAAATTTTCCCCAAATTTTGCTTTGTTCATAATTTTTGAATTGGGTCATTACAGCATGTGATTCATTCAATACCATCAGTTTCTCATGTTCTAGAACATGGCGACAGAGTATTTCATCTTGTTCAGTTGTATATAATTGCCTAGCTATCAACTGGAAATATGCAACTTTTACAATTAATTTATTTTTCTATGCTGTACTAAATCCTTCTGGTGCATATCTGGTAGTTAAGAGATGTACAATATCTTTGTAATGATCATAAATCCTATCAACTGCAAACAATTGTGTGTCCAGAATATAATCATCAATATTAACATGATCTTCTCCACTTTATAACCTTGATAGATGGCCTGTCTTGAATGTAGTTGACTCGGTTTGACAATATGTTAAATTTTTCATATGCTTAGCTAAGACATCATTATTTCATTACATAACAAAATCATATAAACAGGATCACTGAAAGATAGACAAGCACAACCATACAAAAGGAACACAAAGATTTATCCTGGGAAAACCCTAAAGGGAAAAACCCAGCAAAAGCTTCCTCAATATAGATGCCCCAAAAAGATAAAACCAGCAAGGAGATCAAAGCCTGATCCTCCTCCTTCTCCAGCTACTTCTCTTCTCCACTAATGCGCTACACAAGTGAGAATGTGTGTTCCAAATGAGGAGCACCACACCTCTATTTATATTCATCCGTTCACTTTAATTAACTCATCTGACATGTAGGCTCGCTTTACACATGTAGGCTCAAGTAACCACACTGGGGTGCTAATGAACCACCTTTACAATTATAGGGGACTACCTCATGACTCTTATTATTTCTTCCAATTAGAAGCATCGAGGTACAAAGATAATACAAGTGGTTCTCCCGGTAGGACCATCGGGGACCACAAAAGATACATATAGAATATTCTTCGAAGTTACAATATTTCAACACTCCCCCTTAATGAGAAGGGTATTCTACAACAACAACAACAACAGTAGGAGAGGACATCATCAACATCATTAGGGTAACACATCTATAAATCATTGGAAGCTTTTCAACATCATATAGTCTTCGTCTTGAATTTTCAACGACAACAACTCTTTGATCAGCATCAACATCTTTTGACCTTTTGATCAGCAACATCTTCAACACTTTGACCTTTTGATCAGCAACACCTTCAACAATATCTTCAGCAACATTTTCAGCACTTTGACCTTTCGAACAACAACATCTTCAGCACTTAGACCTTTCAATCAGCAGCAACATCTTCAGCACTTTGACCTTTCAATCAGCAACATCTTCAGCGTTTTGACCTTTCGATCAGCAACAATATCTTCAGCATTTTGATCAGCAACATCTTCATGACTTTGATCTTTCAATCAGCAACAACATCTTAAACATTTCGATCAGCAACATCTTCAGCACTTTGATCTTTCGATCAGCAACAACATCTTCAACATTTTGTTCTTTCGATCAGCAACCTGATCGGTAACATCGTGATCAGCACCATAATCATACTTCAATTCTCGAACAACATCATCATCATGATATTCTGATCTTTTGATCAATACATCGTTATCATCACATACTGATCATCATCATACTCTGATCTTTCGATCAGTACATCATCATCATCACACTCTGATCTTTCGATCAGTACATCATCATCATCATACACTGATCTTTCAATCAGTACGTCATCATCATCATAAAAACATCATCATCATGAAAACATCATTATCATCAAAACATCAACATCATCAAAACATCAACATGATCCTTCCTTTCGGAATTATGGGATTTAGGTCTTTACGGAGTTACCAATGATCCTTCCTTTCGGAATTACAGGATTTAGGTCTTTACGGAGTTATTAACGATCCTTCCTTTCGGAATTACGGGATTTAGGTCTTTACGGAGTTACTAACGATCCTTCCTTTTAGAATTACGGGATCAACACATTTATGGAACTCAGACAATCCTTCCTATTGGAATTATGGGATCAACACATCTGTGGAACTTAGACAATCCTTCCTATTGGAATTATGGGATCAATTCAATGATCCTTCCTTTCGGAGTTATGGGATTTAGGTCTTTACGGAGTTACTAACGATCCTTCCTTTCGGAATTACGGGATCAACACAGATGTGGAACTCAGACAATCCTTCCTATTGGAATTATGGGATCAATTCAATGATCCTTCCTTTCGGAATTACGGGATCAACACAGATGTGGAACTCAGACAATCCTTCCTCTAGGAATTACGGGATCAACACACGTTCTCGAGTACCGAAGTCATTGGATCCATTTTGAATCGAAGTTCAAGGATGATACAATCCTACCACATTCACGGGGACCGAGATCTCCGGATACATTTTGAACCAAGGTTCAGGGATGATGCAATCCACCACTTTCACGGGGGCCGAGACCTCCGGATACATTTTGAACTGAAGTTTAGGGATGATGCAATCCTACCACATTCATGGGGGCCGAGACCTCCGGATACATTTTGAACCGAAGTTCAGGGATGATGCAATCCCACCACATTCACGAAGACCGAAGTCACCGGATCTATTTTGGACAGATGTCCCAGGATGATACAATCCCTCTTCATTCTCGAGGACCGAGGTCACCGGATCACTTTAGGGAAAGTGCCCAAGGATGATACAATCCCACTGCAACATCACTACTCTCCCTTTCGAGGAAGGTCTTTTCGAACAACACCAAGCTTGTCTCGAAAGTGTTTGAACTTTACCCGAGACAGAGGCTTCATCAGTACATCATCATTCAAACCATCATCATCTACATCTTCAGTATGTGAATACTGAATTACTACCATATGTATCTCCAGTATGTGAATACTGAAAGCATCATCATCTATATCTTCAATATAGAAATACTGAAAGCATCATCATCTCTATATTCAGTATAGAAATACGGAATCATCATCATCTGCATCTACAGTATGTAAATACTGAAACATCATCTATATCTTTAGTATGGGAATACTGAAACATAATCATCTACATCTTATCTCGTATGTAGAAATACCGAATTTTTATGTGTTACAATCGGAACACAGGGTTCTCTATCATCACAAATCTGGTTATCACATAGAATCATTGTAGTATCCATCTTCAGGTCAAAGAGACCTGATATAAGCTTCCGAAGCCATATGACTTCACAACTTAGCAGAGCAATCTGCTATGTATTTTGCTTCAGCCGTGCTACGAGAAACACTAGACTGTTTCTTGCTAAACCATGAACTCATAGCAGACCCCAAACAAAAGCATCTACCTAATGTGCTTTTCCTGTCTGAGATACTTTCAGCCCAATATGCATCTGTGTAGCCATACAATATATACTCATGGCTACCATCATAGTATAGACCAAAGTCTATAGTCCCTTTCAGATATCTCATCACATGTTTTGCGGTTATTAGGTGAACCCGTCTTGGGTTAACAAGATATTGACTTAAGGTGTTCACAGCAAAACAAATGTCTGGTCTGGAATTTTTTAAGTACATTAATGAACCAATGATCTGTCTGTAATGAGTCACATCGACTAACTCTGATGAGTCATCAACTAACAGCTTCAGGTTGGAGTCCATGGGTGTGGCCATGACTTTGCATTCCAACATATCAAATCTTTTCAAACTTTGCACTGCATACTTTCCCTAATTGAGAAAGATTCCTTCATATTTCCGGACCTAGGAAATAAAGTATTAGACCAAGGTCTAAATTCTTCAGCGGACTTCTTCTTGCATTCTACAATTTGTTTCTCATTCCCTGTCAGAAATAGGTCATCCACATATAATAACAGGATGACAGGTTCATCTTCTACAACCTTGAGATAAAGGTTAGGATCGACTTTACTCTTGGCAAATCCCATGCTCGTCAGGAAACTATCTATTCTTCCATACCAAGCTCTGGGAGCTTGCTTCAGGCCATAGAGGGCCTTCGTCAACTTGCATACGTGAGTCCATCTGTCTTCAACTTCAAATCCTTGTGACTATTCGATGTAAAACTCTTTCTCAATCATACCATTAAGGAAGGCTTGTCTTTACTTCATCATGGAAGAAACTACCATGATAGTTCTGAAGAAAGTATACCTTGCTTCTTGGAGTAAGTGTCTCTTCATAATTAATTCCCTCTTTCTGAGAGAAGCCACAAGTCTTTCCTTACTTCTCTCAGTAGGTTATTTTATCTTACTGATCCATTTGGAAGATACCACATTCTTGCTTTCTGGTTTGAGTATTATATCCCAAACATCATTCTAGTATTCTTTCATCATAACATCTTTTATGAGTTCATCTTGTCAGGTCATCAACATATCCTAGTCTTCTGCATTCAATCTTGAAGGTTGGAACCCACTTTACTCTTGGTAAAGTCTTGATCCATCAGGAAGTTGTCCATCATGTCATACCATGTTGAACTCAAATATCTTCTGTAGTCACTCCCCCTGAAGTGGAGTATCATCTTCCCTCTTCATTCTGTATAGTTGGTTCTATGCTTGACATATACTTGTCGATAGAGTGTGTCATGTCATAGTCTATTCTTTCAAAGGCAACTCACGAACTTTGCTTTGTACACTTTTTCTTGTAGATCCATATGGAAGATACTACGTACTTCCATTTATGTCTCGAAATCATATCGTATACATCATTCCCCATGATCAACTGTTATTCTTTGATCATAGCTTCTTTCATAGCCTTCTTTTCTTCATCTTGAGTTATCTCTCATACCCATGGTGGTATTCATCCTTCGAGGTGGATCTACCACTCTCTGAAGCTCTTTCTTCCGTCATGGTGTCTCTGACCCTGGGAGCTTCATATTCATGTTCATTGGAGTGAATCTTGAATTGTCATCACTTGTTCTTCGGAACAAGTCTCATTCTTCTTTTCTTGTAGGAGGTTGTACAGGACCTTTCCTACAATTCAAATGCACCAGTTACATGGTTAGAACTATAAACCATATGCTTAACGACAAATTATTATGTATCATACAATTGTTCAGCCAATACAACATTCATCCATGTCTCACGGAAACTTTCTAGATGTCTTCCATCTTTACCATGACATCATTGAGATTGTGCACTAATCCAATATGTCAGCAAAGAGGTTTGATAAGTAGCAATGGAGAGTTGTATGGAACCATGAGCTACTTACCCATCACAAGCATATTAGTAGTATACAATCATTAATGCAAACAATCTATCATGCATAATACATCAACTAAATATAATCAAATGCATAAAAAAACAATATCATGCAAAGACAATTAAATACTTATCTTTTATTTGTTTCGTGGGTAGACTCCTTCTTGATCCTTCTACTTCATCATCTTCTTCATTCATGACATCATCATTTCTTATCCAAATGATAAGATGGATACGAGGTTCTTCAAGAATTGAGTTTTTCACATTACTCATTGCTTGAGGGATCTTCTTTGAATGGTGAGAGCTTGATCTTCAATTGCTCCCACCTTCTTCTTCTCTTCTTATGAGTCGAGATTCTTCTTCTTCCCAGAGTCTGTTGAAAGTAATTACTTCCTTCTGGCACACATTCCTTGAATGAATGAATTCTATGATCCTGGGAGACCATTCAAGGTGGCTATCACCACTTTTGCATGCTCCAATTCTTCTTCTACCGCTTCAAGATGTTCTGCATTCTGGATCTATACATTCTTCAACTATTTTCTCAAATCCATCTTCTGATTAATGTTCTTATCTTCAAATATCTTGATCAAGGAATCAAACATCTTCGGTGTCTTTAGGGAATACACTTGTGGTACAAGTTGATCCGTGATTGAATCAACAATGATCTTCTTGGCCTTGATCAAGTTCTTCTTGTGTAAGGCTTTGAGCCTCATCTCCTTCTGGAACTGGAACCTCTCTACTCATGAAGGTGTCCAATTCATTTTCTTCAAAGAGATCAAATGCTTCCATGCTTGGAAGTTGTCAACTTCACCAAGCTTATCATCAAGCTGATGTGATATATCACTTTGAAATGAGAACCTCAAATGCAAATAACAAAGGATTAGATCTTACCGATTTGAGGTGTCCGTCCTGGTTCTGGAGCTGGCTGATCTAGGGTTTGCCACAGAAACCCTAATTTTCAAAACTTGGAATATTTCAGATCTGATTGGATAGAAATATATATCTCTTCAAATGGAGCTGTCCAAAGTACTCCTTTTCTGAAAACAGTGGAGGGAAGCTCCCGGAACAGGAAGCCCTAGTTTTCCAATTTCTTCTGCAGAACTTTCTGTCACTGTTTCTGTGATATCTCCGAAATTACTGCTCCTCTATTTCTGAAATTTCGCACTGAGGTAACCTCGCATGTCCCTGATCCAACACCATAGGTTTCATCAGAATTGGTTTCACCAATTGGGATTTATGATCATTTTCCCAAGGTGCCTTGTTACAGGACTGTTCCGAATAGTGAATTTGTACAGATTTCCATGTGTCATTGTTTCATATTCTAAGTCCGCAATTCAGACCATGAGAATTACAGTCCGTGCCATTTCTGGAACATCTTTAGGAATTCCATTTGGACCTCTGTAGCCCAAGATATTGCAATTCTCCCCAGGTGTCCTGTTTAGGGATGAATTATGGAAGAGGCTGGAACCCTAACTTGGAGGGATCATATATCCCAGAATATAGTGAACATGAGGATGAATTTTGGACACAGTGTACATAAGTATTTTATCTTCGGTCTCTACAATTTTCATCTCCTAAACCTTCGCCAATCTCAGGATATAGCGAATGTACCAAAACTTAGCAGTTTTAGCATTTAGGGTTTTTCTAGTTCGGGGTCAAACTAGGGTTTGAATTTCCCGGAGTTTCACCCAACCAAAAATATTGATCCAGGTCTCTAAAATTCTATTTTTATGAGGAGAGAAATCCTATGCTGGGCTCACTAAAAAATTCTTCTTCTGCAAGACGCCCTTATTTCCCGCACCGAAAATTGAAAATGCTCGGAATCGAATTCCGCTTTGACAAAAAGATGCGCCCTTCAATGGAGAGTCAGCCTAGCCTTCTTTTGCTGATCGATTGTGGAGAGAGAACCAAAAATTAAGAAGCCCTATATTCTGTAGCTGCACAATTCCTTGTTTCAGGGTGGCTCTGATACCATGTTAAATTTTTCATATGCTTATCTAAGACATCAATATTTCATTACATAACAAAAGCATATAAACAGGATCACTGAAAGATAGACAAGCACAACCATAGAAAAGGAACACAAATATTTATCCTGGGAAAACCCTAAAGGGAAAAACCCAGCAAAAGGTTCCTCAATATAAATGCCCCAAAAAGATAAAAGATAAAACTAGCAAGGAGATCAAAGCCTGATCCTCCTCCTTCTCCAGATACTTCTCTTCTCCACTAATGCACTACACAAGTGAGAATGTGTGTTCCAAATGAGGAGCACCACACCTCTATTTATATTCATCCGTTCACTTTAATTAACTCATCCGACATGTAGGCTCGAGTTAATCATGTAGGCTCGAGTTACACATGTAGGCTCAAGTAACCACACTGGGGTGCTAATGACCCACATTTACAATTAGAGGGGACTACCTCATGACTCTTATTAGTTCTTCCAATTAGAAGCATCGGGTTACAAAGATAATACAAGTGGTTCTCCCGGTAGGACCATCGGGGACCACAAAAGATACATATAGAATATTCTTCGAAGTTACAATATTTCAACACAATAATATCAAAGTCAAAATCTAATTGGAATAGGAGAAGCCATCGACAGATCTTACCCCCAACACTGGATTATTGACCAAATACTTCAATGCAGAATCATCTATATACATCTTGAAGTGTCCTCCCAACAAATAATGTCGAAACGTTTGGAGAGCATATACCATAACAAGTCCTTCTCTTTCGGTAATAGTAAAATTCTTTTCCGCCGTCGATAGTTTTCTATTAGAAAATGAAATAGGGTGATCAATAAAACCATAACTTGGATGTGAAATTACAATGCCAATCATGTAATTTCCTTTTTTTGTAATTTTGGAGAAAAGTGCAATCCGGGAAAAATTCGAGTTTAATTAGTCATGACTTTAGATCGTTCCAACTTTCACCAAATGGTCCCGAATTTGAAAGGATATGGTATGGTGAGTATTAAAACATACCAAGGTGGTTTATGGATACTTTGGATCATACTTTATACCTCTGCAATCTTGTTTGAGGTTGATGACAAAAAGGCCAAAAATTACTAGGAAATTGTGATGAAATCCCTCCTAGGGTGTAGGCCAACTGAACTTCCCAAATCATGTACGAACCTCCAAAATTTGTAAAAAGAGTACGGGGAATAATATAATAACTAATTGAATGTCATTACACATGGTTATTAGTTCTGCAAACTGGTTATAGAGTTCCACATTCGTTTGATAACTTTCAGTGAAATTGCGTATGCGTAAATTGCATAACTAGCTTGATTTTGACATATGAAAGATAGAGTTAAAGGTTCAAATCATGATGTGACACATAGGGAAAATATACAAAATACAAATTAATTCCAAAACAGTACTAATCACCATATAAGTCCCTTCATACGAATCCGGTATACATCTCATTTATTATGGGAGTCAAATACATGAAAACTAGTGAATTAGTAGCATGGAATTGCAAGAGTTTCACATATGGATTTCTGGGATTTCGACCCACAGAGAATAGGGACATGAAATTACAGAGTTACAAATAATATGTTGTTGTCACAACATCATCAAAACCAGAGAACATCCCTCATACAAATCTGATACATGATTCCTTCAAGATTGAAGCCAAAGTCATGGAAACTAGTGACCCAATGGCAAGGGAATGCAAGCTTTTCACACATGATTTTGTTAGATTTCGACCCAAAAAGGATATGGAAATGAAATTACAGATTAATACATCATATATAGTTGTCACAAAATCCTCAAACTCATATAATATCTCTCATACAAATCTGGTATAAAACTACTTCAAGATTGAAGCCAAAATCCATGAAGACTAGTGATACAAGGGCATGAGTATGCAAGATTTTCATACATGTATTTATGATATTTCAGCTTACATAGCATGTGTAAAAAATATTATAAAGCCATACAACATATATTTCTTCCTTATCATCATAAAAATCATATAAATGTCGTCATGCAAATATGATATAAAGCTACTTCAAAATTGAAGCCAAATCCATGAAAACTAGTTATTCAAGAGCACGGGGAATGCGAGCCTTTCATACATGTATTTCTGATATTTCAACTTGCATAGAATATGGATATGATATTTCATATCCATACATCATAAATCAAATATTTTCCATCAGCTATCCTCAGCAAGGCGCAAGAATCACTTCAACATGTGCACCATCAAATGAGAGTGTGGGGGAATGGAGAAGAAGGAATGGGAGAATGGGGAGATAGATGAGAATTTGAATGTATGGACCTTTAGCATGCAAATAAAAATCCTTCATTAATATCCCATGAGAGGTTTGAATTGCCTCTCCATCAACCAACTTGGAAAGGAATCCAACTCCCTCGAAATTGGTTCACAAGCAGGGAGAGTGAACACTCACCGTGCAATGGACAAACAAAATCTCTCCAAAATTCCAAAGGGAAATTAAAAAATGATCGAAATATATTTCAATTCCTCATGAAATCCTTTTATTAACTTCATGATTCCTCCTAAGGTTGAATTTCCCTCCACGAGCTTCCTCCAACTCATCTTAGTGGTTTAGTAACTCTCATGACACTTTTCTTCCTCTTCATGCTCTAATTCTTTCCCCAATTCGAATGGATCCCTCTAACTCCCAAATTCGACCTCTTGGTGGCTATTTTTTGTTGAATTATTGTAACTTCGAAGAATATTCTAATTGTATTTTATTGATGTAACCTTTCGGAGATGTTATTATTCCTCCGCCAGGATGATATTATTGTATTAGGTTAGTAGAGAGTCATGAGGAAAACCCTCCATTGTAATTCGGGTCATTATCACCCTTCCAAATATAATATTAAGTTGTTTTGAGTCCTCCTAGAGAAGTCGGCCCAGTCAATTTTAGTGGGGCCGACTTAGTTGAGTGAAAAATCAAGTGAGCAGAAGAATATAAATAAAGAGATGTGCTCCTCATTTGTAACACACATACACACACTTGCGTAGTGCATGAGAGAGAGAGAGTCTTATCTATAAGGAGGAGAAGGACCAGTCTGAAGTCTTATCTTTTATCTTTTCGATCATCTATATTGAGGAAGATTTTCTTGCTGGGTTTTTCTCTTTAGGGTTTTCCCAGGGTAAATCTGTGTTGATCTTGTGATACTGTTTCTTTCAGTCATCCTGTATGCTATTATTATTGAGAAATTGAATTGAATGATGATAACATAGCTTAGCATAGAGAATCTTAACATGGTATCAGAGCTAACTTGAAAAGGACAACTTTCATAAGGTGAAAAATCCCTCTCTCCCTCTTTGACAAGAAATTAGGGTTTTGGAGAAAATTGGATTTTTGAAGATCTGACTGAATAGAAAGTTGCGCCCTCCTAGAGCACATCCATTGAGCCTGAGATCAAAATTTTTGAGTGGGTATATCTATGGGAAAGTCAAAACCTAGTTTGACACTTTACCAGAACACTGCAGATATCCAGAAAACCAGAAAACTACACTACATAATCTCACAAGTCAGTTTTGAAAGGTGAAGACTTGAGATTTCCAGAAACCAAGCACACCAGTCAACCCACCTCAGTCAAGCGCATATTCTGGTAAGATCCATTTCTCATTTTCAAGTATTTCAATTTTTTGTAATCTCCTGACAAGATGCCCCCAAGCACTAATCTTGAGGACAAACTAGAAGGCATAGATAATTTCCAAGCATGGAAATACAAAATTGGCCTCATTCTCAAGGAGAATGACCTTGACAAATATGTCGAGGAAGAAGTTGCAGAACCTGATGAGGCTGAAGCTAAGGACAAGAAAAAAAGGATCTGATTAGGGCACAAAGGATTATTGTTGACTCTATCAAGGATTAGTTGATCCCTTAGGTGTCATCCAAGAGGACTTCGAAAGAAATGTATGATGCCCTAGCAAGGATGTATGAAGGAATAAACATCAACAAAAAGATGAATCTAAGAGCTCAATTAAAGAGAACCAAGACGAGTCATGGAGAATCCATCTAAGACTATTTCACAAGGGCCTCCTAGTTCAAGAAACAACTAGAAGCCATTGGAGACAACCTTGATGAAGATGAGTTAGTTATGACTGCTCTCAATGGTCTCACTAGACCCTGGGATTCACATCCAAAGTATGTGTGCTAGAAAGGAAAGCATGAAGTTTGATATTGTATGGTAAGATTGTATTCAAGAGGAGGCTAGAGTGGCCAATAGAGAAGATTTACTGAAGGAATATGATCAAGCCCTAGCCACCCATACCAAGAAAAGAAGAAGTCAACCCAAATTCAAGAAGGGAAACCACAAGGAGTCTCAACCTCCCAGAAGGTTTCAAAGAACAAGAAAAAGTTTCCCAAAGAGGGACTACACCAACTTTCAATGTTTCAATTGTGATAAGATAGGACACATTGCCATAAATTGTCCTTTGAAGAAAGAAGAATACAAGAAGAGGAACAACAAAATACATCATGCACATCTAGCTAAAGATGAGGATGAAGAAGAAGAAGAAGAAGGACCTCAGAGAAAGCAAGAAAGAGAAGAAGACACAGAAGAGTATGTACTATTCTTTGCACTCTCTAGGTATGTAACACCTGGAGAAGACACATGGATTATTGATAATGGTGTTTCAAATCACATGACAAGACAAAAGAAAATTTTGTCAAAAATTGAAGAAAAGAAATCTCCTCAGAAAGTATCTCTAAGAGATGACTATCAATATCTAATCAAAGGAATTGGTGAAGCAAGCTACAAGCTTGATTCAGGAAACCCCTTGAATATGAAGGAAGTTTTATATGTACCAGGTCTAAAGAAGAACTTACTTTCTATCTCAGCATTAGATAATAAAGGATATAGAGTTGCATTCATAGATGGAAAAGTACTCATGTGTCCCAAAGGAAATTCAATTGAAGATGCAGTTGTCATCGATGAAGAAGAAGGAGGTCTGTATAAAATCAAGGGACATTTAGAAACAACCCTTGTTCATCAGACCACTAACCCTAGTGAACTGTGGCATAGGAGGCTTTCCCACATAAATTACAAAGCACTACCTCATGTGAACAAAGTAGTGACGGGATTACCAGACTTGAATATCAATCATGAAGGCATTTACAAAGGATGTGCAAAAGGAAAGAATACCAAGAATGCATTTCCAAAGAGTGAAACAAAAACTAAAGGTACGTTGGAATTAATTCATTCAGATCTACGTGGTCCAATGTCCTCCACATCCTTGAGTGGTTTTGAATACTATATTACATTTATTGATGACTATTCAAGGAAAACATGGATATACTTCTTGAAAGCAAATAACGAAGTGTTTGAAAAATTCAAGGAATTCAAATCCTTGATAGAAAACCTTTTAGACAAAAGAATCAAGATACTTCGATAAGACAATGGTGGAGAACATAATTCAAAAGAATTTGAATCCTTTTGTAAAGATGCTGGAATCAAGAGGGAACTAACTACTCCCTACAATTCTCAAAAAAATGGTGTTGCGGAAAGAAAGAACAGAACCATCATGGAGGCAATGAAGACAATGATATATGATAAAGATCTTCCAATGCATCTATGGGCAAAAGCAACAAGAACTGTTGTCTATGTACAAAATAGAATATCTCACAGTTCCCTTGGATTCAAGACTCCATAGGATATGTTCAGGGGAAAAAAGCCTGAAGTAAGTCACCTCAAGATATTCGGTTGTCTAGTATATGTTCACATACCGAAAGAGAAAAGAACCAAGTTGGGCCCTTCCAAAAAGAAGGGAATATTTGTTGGATAGTGTGAAGTATCCAAGGAATTTAGAATTTACATTCTTGGATTCCATCACATGGAAATCAGTAGAGATGTAACATTCAACGAAGAAGTAACTCTCAAGAGATCCAAGAAATGTCAACATGAAGAAGTATATGAGGAAGGTGCACCTCCCAGAAATGTAGAGGCTACATTCCTCCCTGAAGCTGAGGCACCTGAAGATCATGATATGACAGAACCACAAGAACCTCCCACGATGGAAATATCACGGAAGAGAAAGCTTGCTTGGGAAAGAGAAATTATACAAGAAGCAAAAAGATATGGAGCTCCAGAAGGCTCCACAAGGATAAGCAAGAAACCCAAGCCATTTTCCAACTATGTAGCTTTAATGTGTGATCTTGTAGATCAAGAACCTACAAACTATGAAGAATCTATACAGAAGAAAGAATGGGTAGAAGCAATGATGGAAGAATACCATTCAATAATGAAGAATGATGTTTGGGATATAGTTCCCAAACCAGAAGGAAAGAGTGTGGTATCTTCCAAGTGGATCTACAAGATAAAACATGCAGCTGATGGAAGTATAGAGAAATACAAGGAAATATTTGTGGCTACAGGTTTCTCTCAGAAAGAGGGAATTGATTATGAAGAAACATTTGCACCAGTAGCAAGGTATACTTCAATTAGAGCCATCATGGCACTTGCATCCATGATCATGAAGTGGAACTTACACCAGATGGATGTAAAGACAACCTTCCTGAATGGTGTGATTGAGGAAGAAGTATACATAGAACAACCACAAGGATTTGAAGTTGAAGACAAACAGACTCACACATGCAAGTTGAAGATGGCCTTGTATGACCTAAAGCAAGATCCTAGAGCTTGGTATGGAAGGATAGATAGTTTCTTGATGAGATTGGGCTTTACCAAGAGTAAAGTCGACCCTAACCTTTACTTCAAGGTTATATAAGATAAACCTATTATACTATTTCTATATGTGGATGACCTATTTTTGACAGGGAATGAGAAACATATTGTAGAATGCAAGAAGAAGCTTGCTGAGGAATTTGAGATGAAAGACCTTGGGTTAATGCATTATTTTCTAGGTCTGGAGGTATGGAAGAACTCAGAAGGAATCTTTCTCAATCAGGGAAAGTATGCAGTAGAAATTTTGAAAAGATTTGATATGTTGGAATGTAAATCCATGACCACATCCATGGATACCAACCTGAAGATGCTGGCTGATGAATCATCAGAATTAATGGATGTGACTCAATATAGAAAGATTATTGGGTCGTTGATGTATCTAAAATATACCAGACCAGACATTTGTTTTGCTGTGAACACCTTGAGTCAGTATCTAGTTCAACCTAGACGTGTTCACCTGGTAGCTGTAAAACATGTGATGAGATATCTGAAAGGAACTATAGACTTTGGTCTATACTATGATGGAAACCATGACTACATATTATATGGCTATACATATCCAGATTGGGCTGGAAGTGTCTCAGACAGAAAAAGCACATCAGGTGGATGTTATTGTCTGGGGTTTTCTATGATTTCATGGTTTAGCAGGAAACAGTCCAATGTTGCTCTTAGCATGGCTGAAGCATAATACATAGCAGCTTGATCTACTAGTTGTGAAGCCATATGGCTTTGGAAACTGATGTCAGGTCTATTTAACCTATATTTGGATGCCACAGTGATTCTATGTGATAACCAGAGTTGTATAAAGCTGGCAGAGAAACCAGTGTTCCATGATAAATCAAAGCACATATAAATTCTATATTTCTACATTTGAGATATGATATAGAAGGGAGCCATTAAGCTCCAGTATGTGAGTACCGAAGAACAAGTTGTCGATGTGTTGACAAAGCCTTTGTCTTGAATAAAGTTTGAATACTTTCGAGACAAGCTTGGTGGTGTTCAAAAATACCTTCCCTGAAAGGGCGAGCAATGATGTTGTAGTGGGATTGTATCATCCCTGGACACTTGTCCTAAAGTGATCTGTATACTTTGTTGAAATATTGTAACTTCGAAGAATATTCTATATGTATCTTTTGTGGTCCCCGATGGTCCTACCGGGAGAACCACTTGTATTATCTTGTACCCCGATACTTCTAATCGGAAGAACTAATAAGAGTCATGAGGTTGTCCCCTCTAATTGTAAATGTGGGTCATTAGCACCATAGTGTGGTTATTTGAGCCTACATGTGTAACTCGAGCCTACATGTCAGATGTGTTAATTGAAGTGAACGGATGAATATAAATAGAGTTGTAGCTCTCCTCATTGGAGACACACACACTCACTTGAGTAGCGCACTTGTGGAGGAGAGAAGTAGCTGGAGAAGGAGGAGAATCAGGTTTTTGATCTCCTTGCTGGTTTTATCTTTTACCTTTTTGGGGCATCTATATTGAGGAAGCTTTTGCTGGGTTTTTCCCTTTAGGTTTTTCCCAGGATAAATCTGTGTTGTTCTTGTGATGCTGTTTCTTTTAGTGATCCTGTGTATATGCTTTTGTTATGAAAATGAATTGAAATACTGATTTCTTATCTAAGCATATGAAAAGTTAACATGGAATCAGAGCTAACCTGAACAGGACAGCTTTCACAAGGAAAAATAGCCCTCTCTCTCTCCCTGGAAGAAATTAGGACTTCTTGCAGAAGAATAATTTTTGAGTGAGCCTAGAATAGGATTTATCTCCTCATGAAAATCGAAGTTTAGAGACCTGGATCAATATTTTTGGTTGGGTGAAACTCCGGGAAAGTCAAACCCTAGTTTGACCCCGAGCCAGAAAAACCCTAAATACTAAAACTGCTAAGTTTTGGTACATTCGCTATATCCTGAGATCGGAGAAGGTTCAGGAGCTAAAAATTGCAGAGGTCGAAGATAACATCCTGATGTACATTTTTTCCAAACTTCAGCTTCATATTCTCCATATTCTGGGAGATATGATCCCTCCAAGTTATGGTTCCAGCCTCTTCCAGAATTCATCCCTAAACAGGACACCTGGAGAAAATCGCTATAACTTGGGATACCTAGGTCCAAATGGAATTCCTGAAGATTTTTCAGAAAAAGCATGGACTTTAATTTCTATGGTCTGAATATTAGACTCAGAAGATGAACCAGTGACACATGGCATGCCGTACAACTTCGTTGTTCTGAATAGTCCTATAACAGGTCACCCTAGGAAAATGATCATAAATCCCAATTGGTGAAACAAATTCTGATGAAACCTATGGTATTGGATCAGGAACATGTGAGGTTACCTCAGTGATAAATTTAAGACATACAACAGTAGTAATTACGGAGATATCACAGAAACAGTGACAGACATTTCTGCAAAAGAAATTGGAAAACTAGGGCTTCCTGTTCCGGGAGCTTCCCTCCATTGTTTTCATAAAAGGAGTGCATTGGATAGCTCCATTTGAAGAGATATATCTTTATATCCAATTAGATCTAAAATATTCGAAGTTTAAAAAATTAGGGTTTCTCTGACAATCCCTAGATCAGCCAGCTCTAGAAGCAGGACAGACACCTCAAATCGGTAAGATCTAATCTTTTGCTATTTTCATTTGAGGTTCTCATTTCAAAGTAATATATCACATCAGTTGACAACTTCCAAGCATGGAATTATTTGATCTCTCTGAAGAAAATGAATTGGACACCTACATGAGTAGAGAGGTTCCAGTTCCATATGAAGATGAGGCTCAAAGCCTTACACAAGAAGAACTTGATGAAGGCCAAGAAGATCATTGTTGATTCAATCACGGATCAACTTATACCACAAGTGTCTTCCCTAAAGACACCGAAGATGTTTGATTCCTTGATCAAGCTATTTGAAGATAAGAACTTAAATCAGAAGATGGCTTTGAGAAAACAATTGAAGAGTGTCAAAATCTAGAATGCAGAACAACTTGAAGCGGTAGAAGAAGAATGTATGCCAGAAGTAAGTGATTACTTTTAGCTCGACTAATAAGAAATGAATGAAGAGGGTGATAAAGCAGAATGATCAAGATGGAGTCTACCCACGAAAAAAATAAAAGATAAGTATTCATTTTCCATTTCATGATATTGTTTTGTTATACATTTGATTATATTCAGTTGATGTGTTATGCATGATAGATTGTTTACATTAATACTACTAATATGCATGTGATGGGTAAGTATCTCATGGCGCTATACAACTCTCCAGTGCTACTTATCAAACCTCTTTGCTGACATATTGGATTAGTGCACAATCTCAATGATGTCATGGTAGAGATGGAAGGCATCTAGAAAGTTTCTATGAGATATGGATGAATGCTGTATTGGCTAAATAGTTGCATGATGCATAAGAATTTATAGTTATGCATATGTTTCATGAAATAGTTCTAACCATGCAACTGGTGCATTTGAATTGTAGGAAAGGTCCTGTACAACCTCCTACAAGAAAATAAGGACGAGACTTGTTCCGAAGAACAAGTGATGACAATCCAATAAACATGAATCTGAAGCTCCCAGGGTCAGAGACACCATGACGGAAGAAAGTGCTTCAGAAAGTGGTAGATCCACCTCAAAGGATGAAGACCACCATGGGTATGAGAGACAACTCAAGATGAAGAAAATAATGCTATAAAAGAAACTATGATCAAAGAATAACAGTTGATCATGGGGAATGATGTATACGATATGATTTTGAGACATAAAGGGAAGTACATAGTATCCTCCATATGGATCTACAAGAACAAGTGTACAAAGAAAAGTTTGTGATTTGCCTAAAAAAGAATAGACTATGACATGACATACTCTATTGACTAGTATATATCAAGCATAGAACCACCTGTACAGAATGAAGAAGGAAGATAATACTCCACTTTAGGGGGAGTGACTACAAAAGATATTTGAGTTCGACACGGTACGACATGATGGACATCTTCTTGATGGATCGAGACTTTACCAAGAATAAAGTGGGTTCCAACCTTCAAAGTTGAATGTAGAAGACTAGGATATGTTGATGATCTGACAAGATGAACTCATGATGAAAGAATACTAGAATGATGTATGGGATATAGTTCCCAAACCAGAAGGAAGGAGTATTGTATCCTCCAAATGGATATACAAAATAGAGCATGCAGCTGACTGAAGTATGGAGAAGTATAAAGCAATATTTGTGGCCAGAGGTTTCTTTCAGAAAGAGGGAATTAATTCTGAAGAGACACTTACTCCAGGAAGTAAGGTACACTTCCTTCAGAACTATCATGGTAGTTTCTTCCATGGTGAAGTAAAGACAAGCCTTCCTTAATGGTATGATTGAGAAAGAGTTTTTTCATCGAATATTCACTAGGATTTGAAGTTGAAGCCAGATGGAATCACGTATGCGAGTTGAAGAAGGCCCTCTATGGCTTGAAGCAAGCTCCCAGAGCTTGGTGTGGAAGAATAGATAGTTTCTTGTCAAGCATGGGATTTACCAAGAATAAAGCTGATCCTAACCTTTATCTCAAGATTGTAGAAGATGAAATTGTCATCCTGTTATTATATGTGGATGACTTATCCTTGACAGGAAATGAGAAACAGGTCATGGAAAGCAAGAAGAAACTAGCAGAAGAATTTGAGATGAAAGACCTTGGGTTAATGCATTATTTCCTAGGTCTGGAAGTATGGCAAAGTTCAGAAGAAATATTTCTCAACCAGGGAAAGTATGCGGTAGAGATATTGAAGAGATTCAATATGTTGGAATGCAAAGTCATGGCCATACCCATGGACTCCAACCTAAATTTGTTAGCTGATGACTCATCAGAGTTAGTGGATATGACTCATTATAGACAAATGATTGGGTCATTGATGTACTTAACAAATACCAGACTAGAAATTTGTTTTTCTTTGAACACCTTAAGTCAATATCTTGTTCAACCAAGACGGGTTCACCTAGCAACTGCAAAACATGTGATGAGATATCTGAAAGGGACTATAGACTTTGGTTTATATTATGATGGTAGCGATGAGTATAGATTGTATGGCTACACAGATGCAGATTGGGTTGGAAGTATCTCAGACAGGAAAATCAAATTAGGTAGATGCTTTTGTTTGGGGTCTGCTATGAGTTCATGGTTTAGAAGGAAACAATCCAATGTTTCTCGTAGCATGGTTGAAGCAAGATACATAGCAGATTGCTCTGCTAAGTTGTGAAGCCATATGGATTCGGAAGCTGATATCAGGTCTCTTTGAACTGAAGATGGACTCTACAATTATTCTATGTGATAACCAAATTTGTGATGACATAGAACCCTGTGTTCCGTCGTAACACATAGAAATACGGTATTTCTACATACAGGATAAGATGCAGATGATGATGTTTAAGTATTCCCATACTGAAGATATAGATGATGTTTCAGTATTTACATACTGTAGATGCAGATGATGGTGATTTCGTATTTCTATACTGAATATACAGATGATGATGTTTCAGTATTCCCATACTGAAGATATAGATGATGTTTCAGTATTTACATACTGTAGATGCAGATGATGGTGATTCCGTATTTCTATACTGAATATAGAGATAATGATGCTTTCAGTATTTCTATACTGAAGATATAGATGATGATGCTTTTAGTATTCACATACTGGAGATACAGATGGTGATAGTTTAGTATTCACATACTGAAGATGTAGATGATGATGGTTTGGTTGCTGATGTGCTAACGACGCCTCTGTCTCGAGTAAAGTTTGAACACTTTCGAGACAAGCTTGGTGAGGTTCGGAAGAACCTTCCTCGAAAGGGGGAGTAGTGATGTTGCAGTGGGATTGTATCATCCCTGGGCATTTGCCCTAAAGTGATCCGGTGACCTCGGTCCTCGAGAATGAAGAGTGATTGTATCATCCTGGTACATCTGTCCAAAAGTGATCCGGTGACCTCGGTCCTCGAGAATGAATAGGGATTGTATCATCCTAGGAGATCTATCCAAAATAGATCCGATGACTTCGGTCTTCGTGAATGTGGTGAGGTTGCATCATCCTTGAACTTCGGTTCAAAATGTATCCGGAGGTCTCGGCCCCCGTTAATGTGGTGGGATTGCATCATCCTTGAACTTCGGTTCAAAATGTATCCGGAGGTCTCGGCCCCCGTTAATGTGGTGGGATTGCATCATCCTTGAACTTCGGTTCAAAATGTATCCGGAGGTCTCGGCTCCCGTGAATGTGGTAGGATTGCATCATCCCTGAAATTCGGTTCAAAATGTATCCATAGGTCTCGGCCACTGTGAAAGTGGTGGATTGCATCATCCCTGAACCTCGGTTCAAAATGTATCCAGAGGTCTCGGCCCCCGTGAAAGTGGTGGATTGCATCATCCCTGAACCTCGGTTCAAAATGTATCCGGAGGTCTCGCCCCCCATGAAAGTGGTGGATTGCATCATCCCTAAAACTCGGTTCAAAATGTATCTGGAGGTCTTGGCCCCCGTGAAAGTGGTAGGATTGCATCATCCCTGAACCTCAGTTCAAAATGTATCCGGAGATCTCGGACCTCGTGAATGTGGTAGGATTGTAGCATCCTTGAACATCGGTTCAGAACGGATCCGGTGACGTCGGTACTCGAGAACGCGTGTTGATCCTGTAATTCCTAGAGGAAGGATTGTCTGAGTTCCACATCTGTGTTGATCCTGTAATTCCGAAAGGAAGGATCGTTAGTAACTTCGTAAAGACCTAAATCCCGTAATTATGAAAGGAAGGATCATTGAATTGATCTTGTAATTCCAATAGGAAGGATTGTCTGAGTTCCACAGATGTGTTGATCCCATAATTCCAATAGGAAGGATTGGCTGAGTTCCACATCTGTGTTGATCCTGTAATTCCGAAAAGAAGGATCGTTAGTAACTTCGTAAAGACCTAAATCCCGTAATTCCGAAAGGAAGGATCATTGAAATGATCCCGTAATTCCAATAGGAAGGATTGTCTGAGTTCCACAGATGTGTTGATCCCGTAATTCCAATAGGAAGGATTGTCTGAGTTCCACAAATGTGTTGATCCCGTAATTCCGAAAGGAAGGATTGTTAGTAACTCTGTAAAGACCTAAATCTTGTAATTCCAAAAGGAAGGATCATTAGTAACTCCGTAAAGACCTAAATCCCGTAATTTCGAAAGGAAGGATCATTGGTAACTCCGTAAAGACCTAAATCCCATAATTCCGAAAGGAAGGATCATGTTGATGTTGATGTTTTTATGATGATGATGACGTACTGATCGAAATATCAGTGTATGATGATGATGATGTACTGATCGAAATATCAGAGTATGATGATGATTACGATGTACTGATCGAAAGATCAGAGTCTGATGATGATGATGTATTGATCAAAAGATCAGAGCATGATGATGATGTACTGATTGAAACATCAGAGTATGATGATGATGATGTACTGATCGAAAGATCAGAGTATGATGATGATAACGTACTGATCAAATGATCAGTATGTGATGATGACGACGTACTGATCAAAAGATCAGAATATCATGATGATGATGCTGTTTGAGAATTGAAGTATGATTATGGTGCTGATCACGATGTTACCGATCAGGTTGCTGATCGAAAGAACAAAATGCTGAAGAAGTTGTTGCTGATCGAAAGATCAAAGTACTGAAGATGTTGCTGATCGAAATGTTGAAGATGTTGTTGCTGATCGAAAGATCAAAGTGCTGAAGATGTTGCTGATCAAAATGCTGAAGATATTGTTGCTGATCGAAAGTTCAAAACGCTGAAGATGTTGCTGATCGAAAGGTCAAAGTGCTGAAGATGTTGCTGCTGATTGAAAGGTCTAAGTGCTCAAGATGTTGCTGTTCGAAAGGTCAAAGTGCTGAAGATGTTGCTGAAGGTGTTGCTGATCAAAAGGTCAAAGTGTTGAAGGTATTGCTGATCAAAAGGTCAAAAGATATTGATGCTGATCAAAGAGTTGTTGTCGTTGAAAATTGAAGACGAAGACTATATGATGTTGAAAAGCTTCCAATGATTTACAGATGTGTTACCCTAATGATGTTGATGATGTCCTCTCCTACTATTTTTGTTGTTGTTGTAGAATACCCTTATCGTTAAGGGGGAGTGTTGAAATATTGTAACTTCGAAGAATATTCTATATGTATCTTTTGTGGTCCCCGATGGTCCTACCAGGAGAACCACTTGTATTATCTTGTACCCCGATGCTTCTAATCGAAAGAACTAATAAGAGTCATGAGGTTGTCCCCTCTAATTGTAAAGGTGGGTCATTAGCACCCCAATGTGGTTGCTTGAGCCTACATGTGTAACTTGAGCCTACATGATTAACTCGAGCCTACATGTCAGATGTGTTAATTGAAGTGAAAGGATGAATATAAATAGAGGTGTAGCTCTCCTCATTGGAGACACACACACTCACTTGAGTAGCGCACTTGCGGAGGAGAGAAGTAGCTGGAGAAGGAGGAGGATCAGGTTTTTGATCTCATATTAATTCTTGCACATGATCTAGGAACTAGGAATCAAAATCATCAAAGAATTATTAACAAATACTCATGAATTGGAAATTAATAACTGGATTACCCAATAGGTTTCCTCTCTGTATATTATATAAACAATAAAGGATTACATTTTCCATGCATAGCAATAGCTTAACTCCATGAAGAATTCGAATACCTAAGGGACAATTCGAATTCAGTGAGTGAGTCTAGCTTAACTGACTCTTTGCCATGCAATCTCACTCAGTTAACCACTTGACCAAAACCCTAATTGACTCACCAAACCCTAACTGAAGTTGGAGTGCAATAAATGTCTGAATCTCAACTGAAGGAGATCAAACACATGTCATAGCAATCCAATCATCAAGTGCTAGTACTGCATGACTCCAATAAACCCTGATGAGGTTAACTGAAGCTGAACTGACCATCAGAATTTGGTGAAGGCACCTTGTTCACTCCAGTTCATTAAAATAATAATAAATAATAATTAAATAATATATTTAATGAATGGAGGCACCTTAACTGACTGTAACTGATTGGTTGAACTGAAAGTAACCACCAGTTAGCAATTAGGTGCATGAATGTCACACAAATCACCCCTGGAGTGCTCAAGTTAGCCTCCTTGACTGTAGGAGAAGGCTAAGTTATCCTCCTTGACTGTAGGTAGGCGTGGGAGTGACTGGGATGATGGTAATTAATGCTCCACTAATGTCAATTAAACTTAGGATAGTGGGTTAACTAGGCCAATTTGACCGAAGGAGTGAGTATGAAGGTAAATGTCTCCAACACCCCCCCTTAAGCTATACTCAGGAAGAGTTAGAAAACATAGATGCATAAAAATGCTAGGGCCTTGGCAAATAAGGCCATAGGTCACCCTGTACAATAAAGTAACTGCTTAATATAACCAAGAAAATGGAGAAAACCTCATGGGAAAAATACCCCCCCTCAAACTAAGCAGTAAATCAAGAATTGGTTCTTCTATGCAGGAGCATCCTGAGACTGTGCATGTGAACCTCTGAATCCAAACTAAATGAATATGTCTGGAGGAATCTTCCACTTTGGAAGAAGAACAATGCACTCAACTAAATCAGAAATATAAGTAGTTGCACGGTGAAAACTGGACCCATGTAGAGCAACTGAAATCTTCTGAAGAGAGAGCAAAGGTTCTTGAGGATTCGAACCATGTGTGGAACACTCAAGAAACTGATATGTTGCAGCCTTGAACAGCAAACCATGAGTGGTAAAATCAGCCCCAAATCTTAGGAGCAAGTGTCCATGCAGATGCAGAATGTCTTCCTTTTTACTAGTTCTGTGAGGAAATGAGCTTGTGACAAAAGGTAGAGAATCCTTGGGACTCTGGAGAGCGAATGCTTGAGCTCCATAATCTGATGTAGATTTTGAAATAGCTAATGAGTCACAAAATAAAATATCAGCAACCTCACAAGAGGAAACTAACACCAAATCCCCATCAGTAAATTTGAAGAAGAACTGTGGTACTTGATTTTTCACACCGGAATTGGTGAGAGCAGCTACAAGCATGACTGAAAGCTATTGGATTTTAAAATATGAACCAAATAATATCAGATCAGAATGTAAATCAGATCTAAATAAGTTCACAACAGATCCAAAACTATGAAATGAAATCAAATCCCCAGCAACAGTTTTGTAGGAGACTTGCGGTACTTGTTTCTTCACACCATTGATGAGAACAGCTACTAGCAATACTGAAGGTTTATGAACCTGAAATTTTGAACCAAAAAATATCAGATCAGATCCAAATAAGATCATATCAGATCCAATAAGGTTCATATCAGATCCAAAATTATGGTCAACCGAGACGGTAGATGCACAGTTTTCTTCTTCTTCAAAATTCTGAATTTTGGTGCATGCAATCCTGCAGGAATTTGCTGGAAGATATAGATCATGAGGAGCGAATGTGTCACTCTTATAATGTGATATTTCTTCCAAAATATCCAATTTTTTACATATTTTCACACCAACAACAACATTAGAGGGAGAAAAATCAAATTTCTCTTCACTTTCGGAAGCAATTACTGGTAAATTTTGCACAGAATTCAAAGGAAAATCACCGGTGAATGTTTGCATGGAAGTGCAGCAGTATTTTTCTTCAATATCAGAGATTCGAATGTCTTCTTCTGTTTCAGAAATATGAGAAGATGAGATATCAGAGATCTCATGAACTTCCGGAGCATCAGGAGAAGGAGTCACTTCATGGAGACTTTCTTCAATTCGAATTGAATGTGTAGAAGATTCTGCTTCATCTTCATCTTGAACAACTTCATCAGAGAGAGTAGAGACCGAGACTTTTGAGTAAAGAAATCTTGTGGTGCTGGCTGTGATCTCCAAAGTACTATTATGATCCTCATTGTGCTTGCCAAAGGTTTTGTCCAATCTTGTCCAGAGATCCTTTGGGTATTTAGCAGAATCAATAACAAAGTACAAGTCATCATCAAGGGCCAGAGCTATTGATCCAAAAGCTCTATCAATGTCATTTAGCCAGTCATTCTCGTTCTCATAAGTCTCTCTTCCAATTCCAATAGACACCTCATAGAGACCTCGTCTCTTGAGATATGCAATCATCTTCAACTTCCATTCCGAATAGCTTGTGAATGGGGTGAGAGGAGGGATTGATGAGTCCATTCGAAGTTGTACCTGTTAAGACCTGCAAATCAAAACAAAAGGGGCACCGTAAGGTCGGACAACCTGCACATTTAGGCTTTCATCACACCCAGCATAGTCCATCAAGCAAGTTTGATCAACAAGTTCTTTACTTGGGGTATTAAGTGGTAAGCCTTGGCTTCTGGTGCAGTGCTGGAATTTTGAGCTATTGCTCACTTCTCATCGAGAAATCTGTCAAAAATCTTGTTTTTGAGAGATTGTTCTTCGTCCCGTCGCATGCTCTGATACCATATTAATTCTTGCACATGATCTAGGAACTAGGAATCAAAATCATCAAAGAATTATTAACAAATACTCATGAATTGGAAATTAATAACTGGATTACCCAATAGGTTTCCTCTCTGTATATTATATAAACAATAAAGGATTACCATTTCCATGCATAGCAGTAGCTTAACTCCATGAAGAATTTGAATACCTAAGGGACAATTTGAATTCAGTGAGTGAGTCTAGCTTAACTGACTCTTTGCCATGCAATCTCACTCAGTTAA
>LPNX010933307.1:324015-351574 GCA_001517045.1 Pseudotsuga menziesii
AAATTAGGATAGTGGTTTAACAAGGCCAATTTGACCGAAGGAGTGAGTATGAAGCTAAATGTCTCCAACACTTGCTGGTTTTATCTTTTACCTTTTTGGGGCATCTATATTGAGGAAGCTTTTGCTGGGTTTTTCCCTTTAGGGTTTTCCCAAGATAAATCTGTGTTGTTCTTGTGATGCTGTTTCTTTTAGTGATCCTGTGTATATGATTTTGTTATGAAAATGAAATGAAATACTGATGTCTTAGCTAAGCATATGAAAAGTTAACATACTTACGTCTCCGAGAAAGAATCACGATTGCATCATCCTTGGACCTAATTCCTAAAGTGATAGGGAGTGATTATCCCGTAATAGTATCCAGAGACTTTGGTTTTTGAGAATGTGGTAGGATTGCATCTTCCTTGGACCTAAGTCTTAAAGTGATAGGGAGTGATTATCTCTTAATAGTATCAGGAGACTTCGGTTTTCAAGAATGTGGTAGGATTGCATCATCCTTGGAACTAAGTCCTAAAGTGATAGGGAGTGATTATCCTGTAATAGTATCCGAAGACTCCAGTCCTTGAGAATGTGGTAGGATTGTATCATCCCAAGACTTAAGTCCTAAAGTGATCCATATACTTTCGTCTTTGTATTGTGGATTGCAGGTTGTTGTTGATGATGATGATGTTGCTCAAAAGTATTGTTGATGATGTGGCTCAAAGTATTGATGATGATGTTGCTGATCGAAATATCAAAGTATTGCTGATGATGTTGCTTAAAATGATTGCTGATGATGTTACTCAAAGTATTGGTGATGATGATTATTGAAAGGTCAAAGTATTGTTGATGATGATGTTTCTAATTGAAAAAGACTAAAATGCTGATGATGATATTGTCGACTGAACAATCAAAGCGTTGCTGCTGCTGAAATTGAATATGAAGACTATATGTCAAAGATGATGAAAAAGATTCCAATGATTTATAGATGTATCACCCTGATGATGTTGAAGATGCTCTCTCTCCTTCTCCTACTGTTGTTGTTGTTTTTGTAGAATACCCTTCTCGTTAAGGGGGAGTGTTGAATTATTGTAACTTCGAATAATATTCTAAATGTATTTTATTGATGTAACCTTTCGAAGATGTTATTATTCCTCCGTCAGGATGATATTATTGTATTAGGTCAGTAGAGATTCATGAGGAAACCTTTTTGTTGTAAGTTGAGTCATTAGCACCCTCCCAAATATAATGTTAAGTTTTTTTGAGTCTTCCTAGAGAAGTCAACCCAGTCAAGTTTAGTGGGGTCGACTTAGTCGAGTGAAAAATCAAGTGAGCAGAAGAATATAAATAGAGAGAGGCGCTCCTCATTTGTAACACACATACACACACTTGTGTAGCGCATGAGAGAGAGAGATATTCTTATTTGCAAGGAGGAGAAGGACCAATCTAAAGTCTTATCTTTTATCTTTTTGATCATCTATATTGAGGAAGCTTTTCTTGCTGTGTTTTTCCCTTTAGGGTTTTCCTAGGGTAAATCTGTGTTGATCTTGTGATACTGTTTCTTTAATTCATCCTATATGCTATTATTATTGATAAATTGAATGGATTGTCGATAATATATATTAGCATATGGAATCTTAACATTTTTATCCCTGACATGTCAGATTTGTCATATGTCAGTAATCAAGTCTTGTTTTGTCATACTTGTCATAGAATGTTCCATCATTTTTTGTCATAGAGCGCATAGAGTCTCCTTCCAAGTGGCACACTTTGTCTTCTAGTCTATTCCTCTTTTATGGGAGTTACCATCCTTTACCAATTAGAATTACTTGGCTCATTATATGATATTTGAAACCACATAACCATCCAATAATCTTACATTAACCACGTGTTCGAATTTGGATGAATATCATGCCAAGTGTCCGGGGAGTCTAGTCATCGAAAGGCTTCACAAGCTTCCAAGTGTCTTCATGAACCCATGCCACATTATTTCCTTATAATTTATCATTTATGTGACCCATTTAAATGTGAATATGGTAAAATAAAGTCCTTTTGGGTCCCATAGCCCCTTATTACAAAGTTTATGTCTCCATCTCAACCTAGGGAACTAGTAGGTTGGTGAAACAGTATTTGCAAATAGTATTATTTGGAAATTATTTAATTGGGGACATGAAAATCCTCCCCACTCAATATTTCTTCCCCTAAAGCAATGCCAAGTTTGTATTTCCAAGTTTCTTGAAGCATAAAATACTAAACCCACATATTTGAATTTAGGCACAATGAAAATATTTATTGAATGATGATATTTTACAATAAGTGAGAAGACCTTTTATAGGTCAAAACACACTGTTTCAATGAAATGGTGCGACCCTACGTTTCAGCTTAACTAATATTACATTTAATATTAAAATAATTGCTCATAAATATTTAGATACATAACATTGCCCCCATATTTTTAGAACGCTTTGTCCTCAAAGCGAGGGTATGGACATATATTTTTGACGAAAATGTTTTCTCTCCCATGATGCTTCTTCATCTGGAAAATTCTTCCACCTAATGAGATATTCCTTGAGTGTTCGAGAACGAAGCCTTCTTTTTCTGGTTGTAATATTTCCTCTGGTTCCCAAATGGTCCTTAATCCATCGTCATCTAACATAGGAAGTATTGTTTGTATTGTTTGATGTTTTCCTATCATTTTTTTGAGACATGATACACGAAAGACATTGTGGATATGACTTTTATCAGGTAATTGTAATTTATACGCAACTTGATCAATCTTCTTGGGAATCTGGTATGGTCCATAGAACTTTAGGGCCAACTTGTTTTTTCCTCCACTTTTAAGGGATACCTGTTTACAGGGTTCTAGTCTTACAAACACCTAGTCTCCTACTTCAAATTCTCTTTCGGTTTTGCATTGATCTGCTTGTTTCCTCATACGATTTTGTGCCATGACTAAGTTATCCTTGAGTAATTCAATAGTTTTTTGATATTTCTCTAGTTGGTTCCTTACTTATAGTACATTAGTGTCTTTTTGAACTAACTCCTTCCAATTTGGAGGTTCATGCCCATATAAAGCTTCAAAGGAGGTCATTTTTGCGGAGGCATGGTATGTTGAATTGTACCTCCATTTTGCTAAGTGTAACCATTGAGACCAAGGGTTTTGTTTATCTGTTATGAAACTACATATATATGCTTCTAAACATTTATTAATGACTTCAGTTTGACCATCTGTTTGGGGATGATAAGATAATATCATATTGAGTGATGTGCCTACTTTTTTGAAGAATTCCCTCCAAAATTTTCCATTAAATTTTGCATCTCTGTTGCTGACGATGAATTTTGGGAAGCCATGTAATTTGTAGATATTTTTGCAAAATACATCTGCAATTTGTTTTGTCGTGTCTATTTTTTTTTATTGCCATGAAGTGAGAAAATTTAGTTAATCGATAGACCACTACAAGGATCTTGTCCTTTCCTTCGAATGGAGGTAACCCATCGATGAAATCCATTGATATCTCTTTCCATTTCTAGTTTGGAATGTGTAGGGAGTGGAGTAACCCTGGGTTAAAACATTTTCACTTTTGTTCCTCTGGCATTTGTCATATTTTGCCACATATTACCAGATATCGTTTTGCATTCCCGTCCAGAAAAATGACCTTCTTGCATTATAATAAGATTTGAAGAATCCTATGTGTCCCGCGACTGGTGAATCATGGGATTCCTTCATTACCTTAACCTTGAATTTAGAGTTTGATTTTAAATAAATCCTCCCCTTATACCAAAGGATATCATTTTTGGTCATGGTTGGAATTGTTAATTATACTGCTTATTTCTAGGTCCTTGGCGTATTCACTTCGTATTTCATCTAGCCATTCTGGAATTGCGACAGAGATGGAGTAAGAGGTAATATACTCATCTTTTCTGGAGAGTGCATCTGCGACTACATTTTCCTTACCCTTTTTGTGTATTATTTCCATGTCAAAAGCAACGGTTTTTTCTATACACTTTTGTTGTTTAGTGGACAATGTTTTATGTTGAAGTAAGTATTCGAGACTATTGTGGCCCATGCGGATCATGAATTTTATCCCCAGGAGGTATTGTCTCCATTTTGTCAATGCCTGCATAATTGCCAAGATTTCTTTATCGTATGTAGACTTCAATTGTTCTCTCTTTTTTAATTTCCTCCTCTCAAAAGCTATTGGGTGTTCATATTGCATTAGTATTGCTCCCAAACCATAACGTGAAGTGTCACATTCTATCACAAATGGTTTGGAGAATTATGGGGTAGCTAGTACATGTGTGGAGGACATAATTCCTTTCAAGGCTTCAAAACATTTATCCGCTTCTTCACTCCATTGGAATGCATTCTTTATTAGAAGGTTGGATAAGGGTGCAGTTATGTGCGCATAATTATGGATGAATCTTCTATAGTATCCGGTTAGCTTGAGGAATTCCCTTAACTTGGATATTTTAGTAGGTTTGGGCCATTCTGTGATTGATTTGATTTTTTCTGGATCTACCTTGACTCCTTCTTTAGATATTACGTGACCTAGATAGCTCACTTCTTCTTTACCAAACGTGCATTTGGACATCTTGGCATAGAATTGATTTTGTTTTAAAATAGAGAGTACTTGTTCTAGGTGTGTGAGATGGTCCTTCCATGTCTTACTGTATATAAGGATGCCATAAAAAAATGAGTACAAACTTCCTTAGGAATGGTTGAAATAGGTTATTCATGGTTGCTTGAAATATCGTTGGAGCGTTAGTTAGCCCAAAAGGCAAACCTCAAACTCATAATGTCCTTCATGGGTTCGGAAAGTTGTCTTTGCCACATCTTCCAGCCTTACTCTTATATGGTAATATCCCGATCTTAAGTCTAATTTTGAGAAGTACCTTGCACCATGCAGTTCGTCAAACATTTCATCAATAAATGGAATGGGGAATTTGTCTTTAATAGTTATCTTGTTTAGTCCTCTTTAGTCAATGCATAGCCTAAAATACCCATCCTTCTTCTGTACCAGTACCATTGGTGCAACATAAGGACTTCGACTTTCTGTAATTACTCCACACTTCAGTAAATCACGGATTAATCTTTCAATCTCTATCTTATGATGGTGTGGGTACCTATAGGGTTTAACATTGACGGGGCATGATCCAAACATGAATTCGATGACATGATCGATCTTCCTTTCTGGTGGTAACTCCATGGGGAGATCTTCGAATACTTTTTTGTACTTTTGGATTAATCCTTGGAGCTCTGGTTGACTGGGTTTAACCACTTCTGAAGTTAATAATTACCTCTCTTGGCATTGTACAACATATGCTAGTGCTCCCTTTCAAATTAGCTTTTCCATTTTGTGGGAAGACACAATTTGTGTGTGAGGGGGATGGAATACATATAATTTGTATTTTTCCCCTTTCCACTTAAATTGTATAAAGTGTTCTTGGTGGTTTGTTGAGTAGGTACCCAGGGTTTGCATCCATTGAATTCCTAATACTGCATCAAATCCTCCTAAGGGTACTACATAAAATTTTGAATCAAGGTTATAGCCTTGTATTTGCAGCTTGACTTTGCGGCACTTTCCCACTTTTTCGATCTTCTTTCCATATGAAACCATTACCTTCATGTTGGGTACTGGATATACGAAAAGGTTAAGCCTCTTTGCAACACTCACGTCGATGAAATTGTGGGTACTTCTTGTGTCGAATAGGACAACAACATTGTTATTTTTTATATGCCCTTTAAGTTCTAATGTTTGTTGTTGGTGTATTCCTGTTATGGCTGCAATTGATATCTTGGGCGTTTCTTCATCTTCTGAATTTGACGAAGGATTTTGGATGTCACCTGTTTCTTCTATGTCAGATTCCTCGCTATATGACTTGTCTTCCTCTTCTGCTTCACATTGATATAAATTCCGGTGGTTTCTTTTTTAAAACATCTATGTCTTGGGTCCCACTTCTCTCTGTAATATTTACACTTTCCTTCTTTCATTCGTTGGAATTCTAAAGTGGGTTTGTTGTCACTTATTAGATGTGGTAGCTGGTATTTGGTGTCAGTTTTGGTATTTTGGATGGACCTTCGCTCTTTATCATGGTTCCTGTTCCACATATTTTTCAATTTTTCCTCAAAGATTTTTTCCTTGCGCCTCGCTTTGTCCAAGGTTGATACATTTAGTAGCTCTAATTCATCTCTGATATAAGGTTTTAGTCCGTACAGATAATTTTGTAGGTGTTGACTATCTGTGAATTCTCGCGCACATGTCACCAGGGATTCTCATTTGTCGGTGTATTCATCGACATCACCTTTCTGTTGTAGTCTGGTGAGTTTTGCGAAGAAGTATTTTTCTTCTAAATCTTCAAACCTCTTAAAGAAATAATTTTTGAGCATGTTCCAATTGTGCTTAGTTGTCTGTGTTGTAACCTTCCACCACATGTACTAGTTGTATTCCTGATATTCTAATTACATCGAGGCATATTTTATCATTTCTTAGTTGGATGTGACATTGTGTATGGAGAAAAATTCTTCTGCCTTGTTGATCCACGCCACGCTCCATTGTGTGTCGCCATTGAATTTTGACAATTCTAACTTGGGTTCCATTTGATATCTACTTATTTTTGGAGGAGAGAGCGATTGTTTATGATTTGGAGAGTGATCGTGATCGATCTCTTCTTGTGGAATTTTTCTTCTGGGAGGAATTGTCTTATGATGGATTGAACTTGAGGATGGTTGGTATTCCTTTGACACCTTTCCCACTAATGTGGTAATTGTGTCTTCTAAATGCTGCTCGAGTTTACTTAATTCGGATTCGAACAATACTATTATTTCCCTTTTTACTCCTTCCATCTCCCAAGATACCGCTTCGTTGACTTCTTTTTTGACAGTTTCTGATAATTTGTTTTTTCCTTTGTGTAGTTTCGCTTTGAATTGGTTGAGTCTTGAGTGTAAACCCTCAATATTTTTAGAACCTTGGACTTGGTTAAGCTCTAATTTCACCATATGTTCTTTAATTTCATTCATCTCTGACATTTTTCTTATGCAGGGAGGAATTTTTTTATTATTAGTAAAGATGGTGAGATTAAATATAATAATTAATTATTATATTAATTATTATGTAATAATTAATCTTTATTTTATTATTTGTTTTAATAATAATAAAACAAAGTTGAAATATTATAATATTTTTTTTGTTTTTTTATGCAGATTGCGTTTCCTGGAGGTGGGAATGGAAGCAGAGTGTGGGAAGAAGTGTAGCAGGCATGAGGGAGATGGGAAGGGAATGGAGCAGTGACGTGAGGGAGATGGGAACATAATGGAGCAGCAACAAAGTACACAGAGAAGTGTAGCAGGCATGAGGGAGATGAAGGGGATGGAGCAGCGGCGTGAGGGAGATGGGAAGGGTAGCGAAGAATATGGGGAGGTGGTGCAATGGGGGAGGTGGTGTGGTGGAGAAAATGGAGAAGCATGGTGTAGTGGAGGTGGAGAACACAGGTGGTGGAGGTGGAGAGCTGGATGGGGGAGTGTGGTGGTGGAGGGCGAGTGCAGAGGTTGGACTGGCATGCGGAAGAGCGAGGGAATGGAGCAGCTAGGTGGTGCATATCACTGGTGGAGTTAGAGGAGCCAAACGTGGCTCTGAGACCACTTGAAGCAGAAAATACTAAACCCACGTATTCAAATTTAGGCACAATGAAAATATTTATTGAATGATGGTATTTTAGAATAAGTGAGAAGACTTTTTATAGGCCATAACACACCATTTCAATGAAATGGTGTGACCCTATGTTTCAGCTTAACTAATATTCCATTTAATATTAAAATAATTTCTCATAACTATTTAGATACATAACATTTTGTCATACCTGTCATAGAATCTTCCATCATTTGTTGTCATAGAGTGCATAGAGTCTCCTTCCAAGTGGCACACTTTGTCTTCTAGTCTTTTCCTCTTTCATGGGAGTTACCCTCCTTTACCATCTAGAATACCTTGGCTCACTATATGATATTTGAAACCACATAACCATCAATTAATGTTACATTACCCATGTGTTCGAATTTGGATGAATATCATGCCAAGTGTGTTTTGATATAGTCACCCAATGGCTCCACAAGTTTCCAAGTGTTTTCATGAACCCATGCCACATTATTTTCTTATAATTTATCATTTATGTGACCCATTTAAATGTGAATATGGTAAGCTAAAGTCCTTTTGGGTCCCATAACCCCTTATTACAAATTTTATGTCTCCATCTCAACCTAGGGAACTAGTAGGTTGGTGAAACATTATCTGTAAATAGGCTTATTTGGAAATTATTTAATTGGGGACATGACAATCCTCCCCACTCAATACTACTTTCCCTCAAGCAATGCCAAGTTTGTATGCTGAAAAATTTGTTCACATTCCCAAGTGGAATTCTCATTTGGTACTCCTTCGTTTGCACCAAGTTCTCTCTTATGGTTCTGCTCATTAATTTTCTTTAGCTGCAATTTGAGTAGTGGCACTCATGTATTGCAATTTTGTTTTCCCAAAAGTAAATATATGTGGATTGTGCATATTGATAAATTTTGTAACATCACCAATAAAACCAAAAGGATTAATCAAATCCATAAAAACCAAATTTGCACAAATAATCTTTACCTCCATATTTTGGAAACTTTTTCTGAACTTTCACCCCTTTTTGCTTGTGTATAATTCTTTGAAGTTGGCATTGAGTTACCAAACTTTGAGTTTCTTAATATTCCAAGAAAATTTCAGAGAGGAACAACCATTCTTATTTTTTCACTACTCGGATTACTATCATCTTCTCAAGTGGTGACTAAATCTCCAATGCTGATTGTTGCCCCCAAAATTGAAACCAATGAGACCCAAAATGATCCCAGGGTCCTATATGATCTTGATACTTGCATGGTGTGAAATGTCTATGATTAAATTCCATGAACACCAAGAATTGGAAAATTGAATCCATCTCTCAAAATGTATCCCATATAGGAAATTGGAACACTGCTCTGCAAATATGAACTCAAAGAACTGAAGGTTGGTTTGCTTTCTCAAACCAACAATCGAACTGCTACTCCAAGTGAGATTAAAACGAGCAATGCCATGATCCCATTTCTTGTTTGCACCCATACAAACATCATGAGTACAAAATATATATCATGAAAGTACATAACAACATCATACAAATGTACATCAATAAGGTAACTCATCAAAGAATCATGAAAGTGCTTGTACATCCAAGTGAGTAGATCATTATGTGGCCCATACACACAAGCATCAAGTATTATATCAAATCTTCTCCAATGACATAGGTGAGGATCCCATGTCCTATAATTCTGCTCCAAAAGAATGTAAGATGCATCAAAATAATAATCATCCATGTGTTCTTTCATCCAACAAGTGAATGAAGAACCTCCACCAAAATTTGAACCAAATAAGGAGGAAAGAAACATGAATACTTCAAGTGGCTCAAATAAGTCTCATCAATACACCTATGAATATGTATATCATCATGAAATAAAAGAGGATGTTGCTGCCAATAATAATTTTCTTCAATCATATATCTCTTCACCCAAGTGTGGGATGAAGGTCCTCCAACATCCAATGGACTAGGCAAGGAACAAGGAAAACTATGAGTCTCCAAGTGACTCAAGTGAACATCATAGGTGCACCCATGTAGATGTGTATCATCATAATGTAACAAAGGATGCTGATGAAAATGTAAATAATATGGTTCTCTAATCATGTCATCATCAAAAGGAGAGATATAGATTCCATACTCTTCATTTGACACTATAAAAAGGAAACCTTTCACCCATACTTCATTAGGATGAATGCATCAAAATTTGGAAGTGTAGGATGTAGGAGAAAGAACCAACTCACCCAAATGGTCAGAAAGTGCAAAATTTTCATCATGTGAAGGATCCATAGGGTAGGATTATGCACCTCCCTTAAAAATGCAAAACTTTCCTCATGGGTTGGTTCCAAGGTGGTGGAATCATGCACTTCTCCAAAAAGTGTGTAACCATTTTCAAGAGGCAACTCAAGTTCCTCTTCCACCACAACAAGTGATTGTCTCTCATCAATATCATCTTCAGACACATCAATAACCTGCAATTTTACATGTTTCTCATGATCCCTCATTTCATGAGAATCCTCCAAGCAATCTACCATATGACAATATGAAACATTGGAGGAAGAAAAAGTATCTTGCAACCTCTCAAGAAGTTGCTCATATTGAATTTTGAGCTTATGAATATCCTAATTATTATTCAAGTATGCTTCATGTAACAATTCATTAAAATCAACCAAATTGTTTCTATAAAAAAGCAAAGACATGAAATTACCTTCGATGTTGCACATTTCTCTTTGAATCTTATCCATGTCTTCAAGGGGATGTCTCCTCCAATGAAGAAATTTTCCAACAATAATTTGACACCAATTATTTAGTGTCATGGAGTATGCTAAGGGCCTCATGGATATCCATTTCATTCATCTTCAAAGACCCTTCAATGAAGTATGGTTCTTGGGAGTGAAACTCCTCTTCTTGTTTCTTCTTGATTTGATCAACTTATTGAAGCTCAAGTGATGATGGGAAAGTTGATATTGGTTCTTCATTATCTGTCATAGGTCTTCATCTTCATGCTTATGAGAAATTTGTATTGCAGCAACATTTTTCAAATCTGATCTCTATGTCACCAACATAGAGTTGTGAGCACTCATCACTAAGTACTCCTTCATAGTTCAATGATCCATCAATAGATTGTCTTTGATTTGCACAACCCCATCAGTAAGGATTGTGTGCTTGTATTCACTTTCCTCTTTATGTTCTTCTCTGTAATCACCTTTAGGTAATTGATGTTCCACTTCATGATTCTCTGTTTCTTCGTGTAATGGTGTATCTAGGCTCTTTTCACAAGTAGGATGATTTTTTCTCATTTCATGCTCCTCCGAACTTGTGGATTGTTGATTGTCCCTTAATGAATTCACATTTTCATTCTTGTTCCTAAATGCATTAAATAAATTATAAAAGTATTCAAAAGTAATGGTATTATTTTTCTTTCCATTATGGGAACTACTAATACCCCCGGTTTCCAGCTTACCCCTAAGTTGAGTAGCCATCACTTCGAACCCTTACATAAGTTGCTTGGTCATACCTTTAAGAGCCAACTTAATGAATTTTTTAAGGTCCTAATTATCCCTTTTATCATACATATATTAAATAGGTTCCAATACCATCCTCTGATACCATTGTAATGTCCTTTTTTTAGAATTTTGGAGAAAAGTGCAGTTCGGGCAAAATTCGAGCTTAACTAGTCATGACTCTAGAGGGTTCCAACTTTCATCAAATGGTCCCAAATTTGAAAGGATATGGTATGGTGAGTATTAAAAAACACCAAGGTGTTTTATGGATAATTTGGATTATACTTTAAACCTATGCAACCTTTTTTAGGGCTGATGACAAAAAGACCAAAAATTACTAGGAAATTGTGATCATTTGCAGAGTTTTTACTTGGCAATAGAAGGATTGAGAGTTGGGGAACATGAAGATGTAGTGTGCAGACTTTTCCTGCATACCCTCAAAGGGACTGCTGCATCTTGGTACTTTGGGTTGCCTGCTAATTCTATCCCAGATTGGGATACTTTCGAGAGAATTTTCAGAAGTAAGTATGCAGTTCAAAAGACTCACGCAGCCCTTATGAAAGGACTATGTGCACTGAAGAAAGAGAAAAAGGAAAAAGTGCACAGTTTCACACAAAGGTTCGCAGCATATCTTAAGAACTTTTCTGAAATAGATAATCCTTCAGACAAAGTGCTGATTGAGTACTATACTTCAGCTTTGGGTCCTGATTTGGCCATGTTTGCGAAAGGTAGGGCCAAGCCCACTCTGACAGAAACCTATGAGGAAGCAGAAGTGGTGGAGGCTGAAAGGGAGAGTATTGAAGATTACCCCGAACAATCAGGAGAGAGAAAGAAAACTTTATTGTTCACTAGGCCTAAAGAGGAGAAAGCACCAGATTATGAAAGTATGGCCAAAATGATGCAGAAGCTGTCTAATAAGATCATAGACTTAGAGAAAGAGAAGGAAACACAAAAGTTCTACAGGCCTTATTATAAGAAAAGGGAGGAAAACAATCAGTCCCAACCTCCTCCTCAAAATACTGCGTCTATGAATCTGACGGATATAGGAATGGAAAACTTCTGTACCTTTCATCAAGAACCTCATTCCGAAAGGAACTGTCCACAATGGATAAATTCAATGACGTTGGTTATGAATCAGATGTTGGATTCGAGATTAATGGAAGAAGATGATGATGAAAGGAAAGAGAGTGCTGCTTCTACTTTTGCAAAAGAACAGGAAGAAGAGACTATGGAATTATGGAGTTCTGTCTCCTTACTAGATGCAGAAGAAGATATAACTAAAAAACACAAAGATATCAGGGAGGCTAACATGACAACTAGGAGTCAAGGGACGGTTAGCAATGACAGTATTTTACTCCCAAAGATCAGAAGGTTGCAAAGAAATATCAGGAAGAAATTTCAAGATAAATCCATGGCTGATAAGACTCTTGAATTCACTATTACCAGCCAAGATCCTAAGCAGAATAGAATGCTGCCTGAACTAAACAAAGAAAATGTGAATGATGATAAATCTCAGTCCATTAAACAACAAATTGAATATGACATTGTTAAAGATTTAAAGAAGATAAAGGCAAACGTCCCGATGTTTGAAATGTGCAAAGTACCTCAACAGAAAGAAAGGTTGTTGAAAGCACTGGAAACATCAGAAGAGGAGCGGCCCGCTGACAATCAACCTCTGGACGAAGAAGAAATTGGAGAAGCTAGCACTGGAGGTAAGTCTAAGACTAAACAGCCTCCCTTCCTCCTGACGTTTGAAATTTTTAATCATAACATTCACAATTGTCTAGTAGACTTAGGGGCGTCAATTAATGTCATGCCCGTGTCAGTATGTAAGAAAATCGATGGGCAGTTTAATCCAACCACGTGGAGGGTGGTGCAATTGGATAGGACTGACGTTAAGGTAATCGGTGAGATGGAGGACGTTCTAATCCATCTGGCATCAAATGACAAAGTATGCCAAGTTATTAACATCGTGGTGGCTGATATACCAGACGCTTACAGTCTGGTCCTGAGCAGAGATTGGTCAGCTAAATTAAATGGGTATTTCGCCTCAGACTGGTCTCATCTATGGTTGCCATACAAGGGAAGTCCAAACCAGATTAAAATTTTAAGAGAGCCTCACATGAAGTACAATGTCACTCAACTGAATGAGAAGAATATGCCAGTCGATTCTGTATTGGGCAACTATTTTCTCAAATTGGAACCAGGGAATTATCAAGCAGAAGAAGCCAGCGACACATCTGACACCCAGCCTGATCTCCTTCGATTTTCTCAGGATGATGAGATTGATTGTAACATAGTAGATTTAGCAGTAGGAATAGATTCACATTCAGTAGATAATGTTTTTTGGACTTTGTTTTTCAGATGGATCTAAAACTTTAGAAGGGTCAGGGACCGGTTGTGTCCTGATCGACCCACAAAAAAATAAACATTTTATTTCCTATAGATTAGAGTTTGAGTGTACTAATAATACAGCTGAGTACGAAGCACTGGTTCAGGGACTCAAGAAAGCAATTGAATTGAAGGTAAATAATTTGAAAGTTTTTGGGGATTCTGAAATTATTGTGAAACAAATCCGGAATCAAATCCACTGTATTTCTCCTCACTTGAAAGCTTACCAGAATGAGGTATGGGATCTGCTGAAACACTTTAATGCATTTAATATTATTTCAATTCCCAGAATAAAAAACGCAGCTGCTGATCTATTGGCCACATCAGCCGCTAGACTCGTGCCTACTAATAATCGTTGTTCTATCGAACTTCTTTTCAGGCCTTCTGTACCGGATATGATCACCAACTTGCGAGTATTTGATGATGATCAGCAGATAATAGAATGCTTGACGAATGAAGAGGTGTTTAAAGGAGCAATCATAGATGATGAAGAACATCAAGCTGAGATGAAATACGATAATTTCATCCCGAAAGGGGTTAGAACGTTAGAAAAGATGTTTGATTTGAATGAAAAGTTCAGGAGACCCGCCAATGTAAAGACTCACAGCTCTACGCTGTAGTTCGAGCTAATTAATTTAGGGAATGAGGCGAAACCTAAATTTGTAAATCTCGGTAAATGTTGCTCACCGGCCGTAAGGGGAAGGTTCGTTAGTCTGTTTAAACAGTATAAGGACGTATTCGCGTGGACGTACGAAGAGTTGAAAACCTACGACACCAGCATCATCAAGCATATCATCCTTATTAAAGCAGGCATCAAGCCATATCAGCAGCCGTTGAGGAAGATGCACCCAAAGTTGGAACCACTAATTCAGAGCGAAGTGAAGAAATTGTTAGACGCTAGGATTATTTTTAAAGTCAGGCACTCCGAGTGGGTGTCAAATTTGGTTCCGGTCAGAAAAAAGTCAGGAGAAATTAGACTGTGCGTGGACTTCAGAAACTTAAATCGCGCCTCAGATAAAGACATTCTGAATTGTTTTCATTGTTAGACGGGTTCTCTGGCTACAACCAGGTGTTAGTAGCTGAGGAAGATAGATTGAAGACAACGTTCAGAACTAAATGGGGAACTTTTGCCTATAGAAGGATTCCCTTTGGACTGATTAACGCTAGAGCCACGTTCCAGAGAGCTATGGACATAGCTTTTCGCGGACTGATTGGACAAAGTGTCGTGGTATACCTGGATGATATCACAATATTCTCGAAGAAAAGAGGGGAGCACGCGTTCCACCTAAAGAAAATTTTTGAACGCTGTCAGAAATATGGTATTTCCCTCAATCCTAAGAAGTGCGTATTCGCGGTCACAGAAGGTAAGTTACTGGGACATATAGTTTCAAAGAGAGGTATATCTATAGACCCAGAAATAATTAAAGCCATTGAACAAATCCCTATGCCCCATAATAAAAAGGGAATGCAATCCTTCATGGGAAAAATAAATTTCGTACGTAGGTTTGTACCTGATTTTGCCCAGACTGTTAAGCCACTGCAGCAGATGGTAAAGCAAAATGCACAATTTAAGTAGATTGAAACTGAGAAGAATGCTTTCAGTAAGATCAAGACTGTTGTTGCACATGCACCCTCTCTGAAAATTCCAGACTTTGACAAAGACTTTATTATGTATACATTTGCATCCGATGATTCATTGGCAACTATGCTTACGCAAAAGGAGGATGGGGGTGATGAATTCCCAATATATTTTATGAGCACTGGGCTACAAGGGGCTGAATTAAACTACCCAGCCATTGATAAACAAGCGTACACAGTGTTTAAAGCAGTGAAACAATTCAGGCCTTATATATTAAAAAATCGAACCAAGGTAATAGTCCCTTACCCAGCTGTGAGATCCCTTCTCATTCAGAAAGAGTTAGGAGAAAGAAGGGGCAACTGGGTAACAGCCCTTCAAGAATATGACCTTGAATTCAAGCCAGCCACTATAGTGAAAGTTCAAGGGTTATGCATATTGATGACTGAAAACAGAAACAACGAAGAACAGGCATGGGAAGATGAATCAGAATTACATGTAATGGATGTATGTCCTCTGTTTACAGCTCCTGAGTCTTGGTATAGAGACCTTGTGCATTACTTGTAGTCAGGGATGTTTCCAGAACATTGGAGTTCCAAACAAAGAAGAGCTCTGCGTCTCAAATCGGCCTCCTATCAACTTGTTGAAGGAGTGTTATTCAGAAAGAATTATGATGGGGTTCTCCTCAGATGTTTGGAAAAGGAAGACGCAAAGATAGTAATGGCAGAAGTACATGATGGTCCAGCTGGGGGACATTATTCAAGCGACACTACAGCCCACAAGATCCTTAGAGCCGGTTACTATTGGCCTACACTCTTTAAGGATGCACATGCACATGTCAGGACATGTGATATTTGTCAAAGGTGTGGTGGGAGACAGCCTAAAGCAGCAACGCCCTTAAAGCCTGTGATGATCACGGAACCATTTGAGCAATGGGGGCTGGACATTATTGGAGAAATAAAACCAAATTCTTCCCTGTTGCACAAGTACATTCTCACCGCGACTGATTATTTCACTCGCTGGGTCGAGGCTATCCCACTGCGCAAGATAAACGAAGACGAAGTCATTAGCTTCCTACAAGATCATATCATGACCAGGTTTGGAGTTCCAATTTCATTAGTTTTTGACAATGCTAAATATTTTTCATCAATTAAATTGACTGCATTTGCTCATGATAAAGGGATAAAATTACATTATTCTGCTAACTACTATCCGCAAGGGAATGGCCTGGCCGAGTCCTCTAATAAAAACCTCATTAGAATTTTGAAGAAGACTGTAGTAGAAAACCAGAGAAGTTGGCACTCAGCCTTACCCAACGCCATGTGGGCTGACAGAGTCACCCCTAAGTATGCAATAGGAGTGTCACCCTATACCCTTGTGTACGGTAAGGAAGCCATCCTGCCTCCCAATATCATGCTACCATCTTCCATATTAGCTCAAGAGTCTAGGGGGTCGGATGATGAGGTTCTCCAAATAAGAATATATAATCTCCTAAAAGCAGAAGAGGCCAGATACAAGGCTAGAGAACGCTTTCAACAACAGCAGGAGGTAGTAAAAAAGTGGTTTGACAAACATAAAGCCGAGAAAAAGGACCTGGAGGTGGGAGACCTAGTTCTCAAGTGAAATCATCCCCATGATGAGAAAGGGAAGCATACTAAGTTCCAGCAGTTGTGGGTAGGCCCATTTCAAATCTCAGCAAAACTTGGCCCTGCTACTTATAAGTTGCAAGATTTACAGGGATGGGAGGAGAACTTGCCAGTTAATGGTTTGGTTCTCAAACCTTACTTTTCTTGAGTTTCCTTTGAGTTTTCGGTCTTGTATATAAATAAGTTTTTTTTGGTTGTTTTGAGTAATGCTTTTATTTGGTTTCAACTTGAGTTGTTAATTTTCAATAAAGGGAACGAACTTGCGGTTGTATGGGGGATATTAAGATTTTTTGGGAACAGTAAGTATGTTAAGTGTCAGCCTGTGTGTTGTTGACTAAATTCTTCCATCCTAACAGTTTTCTTGAATTAAATTCTGTGTGCATTGAAGTCCTACCTAACCCCTGTGAAATAAACCGGATTTGGGGAGTCGGGAGTACTATGTCGAGGCTCCATCCACGTCACATCTAAAATGTTCTAAGGAGCAACAGCAAAGGACCCATGGAAAGAAGCAAGGTGAACAGTGTATTAAATTTAAATGATCCCATGCCAAGAAACGAATGCCAAAAGGCAAATAAAGAGTCAAAAGAATTCTATAAAAGCATCATATATCAAAGCGGGTGCTGAATCATAAGCACTAAATTGCCGAAAGATCCTCTCCGTCTGTGAGCCGAAACTTGAAGTACACCACTCACACAAAAGGACACTATGGGATAGAGGATCCTGAATTAAAATTCAGTAAGAAAGGCATACAAAAGGACTCAGATTGAAAAGGACAAAAGTCCAAAAGCACAAAAGTGCTAAAATGGCATGGGAACGAGGAACAAATGAATACTGTTGTTTACTATCTGCAACAATCTTGTGGTGTCCACGCTGTTATCTACCTGAAGACAGAGGTAATAATGAAACTCATACTCTGGCCCCGATAGAGTTATCTGGACTTGAAGGTCTCGGTTTCCACTTCCCTAAATTGGACTAGTATCAATGATTAAGGTACACACTTCGGTCATTTGAGAAATCCGGATAGCTAGAAGAATTCATTTGATGCATCTTGTTGAGAAACAGTCTGCCACTCAAAGAAAAGTCACCCAGAGATCTAGGCTCACCATGAAATCTCCAGTTGTTGCTGTCGCAACTGTTCTCCCCGAATTCTTTTTTATTTAAATTCTGGGCCCCTCCTCATCATTTTTGCTTGGTTTGATCGTTAAATTCTGGAGCCTCGCAGGCTTGTCTTATTTTCATTTCACTTTGAAGATGGATGTCAGACGGTTTATTTATGCCTTGTTCAGTTTCGGTTTGAGTCGTGGATGTCTGGTTTACTGGTCGAAAAAAGAAAATCTTTGTTCTTCAGAGTTGCCTTTTCGGAGAAAGAACGAACTTAGCTGTGCCTGATCCTTAAAACTGTTTGAACACTTGATTTTTTCTTGCGATCGGGCCTCTTTTTAATTTTAGATCAGAAGCTGTGAGTTTTCTGTTCCGCCACCATTGCGGCTCTCAGATCGTTTTAGTGTCCGACTCTCTAAATCTCCCCGAGGTCCGATTCGTGTTAACCTTAATCCGCTGGCCCGTAGCCCTGACTCGTCCGCCGTTTCGGCTGGGAGTTTCTTTTAACTTCCGATTCTAATGTCTGCCGATGTCCGACTTAGCCTCCTCCTACCCTCGTCGCTTGCCTTCATCCTTTGTCTCGTCCGCCATTTCGGCTGGGAGATCCTTTCAGCTTTCGACGTACCATCCTTCCGATGTCCGATTAATGATGTTTCCCACCTGTGGAGTGGTCTACCCATCTGATGTAAGTATTGTTGAGCCTTCAGTAAGTTTCCCTCCATGGTCGAGGTAGCGGTATCGGTGCCTGGTGATTTCCTTGCGGGCTGGTTGTTTCATGAGTAGATCTGACTATTTTGTTTTATAACGTAATCCCAGTAGATGATGCTTGTTGATCGATTGCAGGTGAGTGCGAAGGAGCGATCAAAATGCCACGACATGGAGGAATACGGACCGTTTAACAGCAAACGCGGAGTTCTGAAAGGCCCGGTAGTTACCCAACCAATCATGAATGTGCGTTGAGAGATGGGGGATCGGAAACGTTTGGGAAACAGAAAAGCCACACGTCTGGGGGGAGCCCGAAGGGTCGACTATAGTAGTTTAAATATTTGAAAGTAGGAAGGAGAAAGGGCTTTTTCCCCTGAAAATTTTGTAAATCATCTATTGTAAGAGGAACTACTTCGTTTTACATGAGAGACTGCAAATTTTTCTTGCTGGAAGAGGTGCAATACGGAATGCGTCACATGTATTTAAAGGAGCAATGTGAAGAGGAACTATTTCGTTTTCAGCCATGACTCTTTAACTGTGAGAATGTTCTAATTTCTGAACCTATGTTCTTGCTGGAATATTCTTAAGTTTATTCTGTGATGTTGTTTCCATGGTGAGTAATAGTGGCTTGTTCATAAATAATCAGCTATCTGGTTGTTGAAATATATTTTAGAGTGTTCATGTGTTCTGGAAGGAAGTTTCGGCTATCTGAAACATTTCACAATGCATGTACTGATTTTATTATTCACCCAATATGATAATTCTGTTCCCTAGGGATAGTTTAGAGAGTCAGTCCATTTTCGTTGTATGTGATTTGGATGCCTATGAGCCATAAGACGAGAGGTAAGAACCTGCACATCACATTGTGACTACTCCTGGCATCTTTATCACCCTGCATTTAGTTAGGCACTTGCATTTCATATCTTAAGTCAAAACACAAAAACTTGGTGGATCGGGCCGCAACCGGTAAAGCCTTTGTTTTGTTACTTGACCTACGGTAGCCTGACCGCAAACCGGACGGATTCCCTATAACAAACAGTCAACGGGCTAGTTGGGAACGTTGATTGGGGAGAATCCCTTACTGTTGCCGCCTGCGATTTTCCAGGCCTCAACACCTTGCAAATCCTGAAGTTTATATGTCGAGGAACCTAGCTTTGAGGAAATTAGAAACGGTTCGACCCAAAGATGTTGAAACTTAGTGTGCTTACGCTTTTCATCATGCGGTTGATCCCAATTTAGGACTAAATCTCCAACTTCAAAACTCTTATTTCCAGACTTACGTTTATCAAACCATCTCTTTACAATCTTTTGTTGGTGCTTGAATCTCTCTTTAGCTTTAAACCTAGACTCTTCTAGCTTAAGAAAGGTATTGATTCTAACTTGTAATACTTCACTGCTAGATCCTCTTGAAGCTTGGGCTAATTAGGAGGCCAGGAGAAAAACTTTTGGTGGAAAAATTGCTTCTTTTCCATAGACTAGAGTGTAAGGTGAGACTCCTAATGAGTTGTTTGGTGTCACTCTATCATCCCATACTGCATTTGGAAGAGCTATGTGCCAACTCCTTTAGTTTTCTATGATAGTCTTTTCCAGGATCCTAATAAGATTTTTATTGGTAGATTCAGCTAATCCATTACCCTAGGGATAATAATTAGCAAAATAATGTAACTTAATTCCTTTATCATTAGCAAATTCATGTAAGTTTGATTGATGAGAAATAAGATGCATTGTCAAAAACCAGGGAAATTGGAACCCCAAACCTAGTCATAATATGTTCTTGTAGGAAGTCTATCACTGCATCTTCATTTACTTTCCGTAGTGGAATAGCTTCCACCCATCTGGTGAAGTAGTCGGTAGCTGTAAGAATGTATTTGTGTCATAGAAAGGAATTAGGATTGATTTCTCCGATAATATAAATTCCCCATTGTTCAAATGGTTCTAAAACCAAGACTGATTGTAATGGACCAGCTGCACTAACAAGTCTCCCTCCACTTCGCTGGAAAACATCACACTTCCTTACATATGCATGCATGTCTTTGAACAAGGTTTGCCAATAGTAACCTTCCCTTAAGATCTTATGGGTAGTGGTATCTCCTGAATAATGCCCTCCAGCAGGACCATCATACAATTCCTTGACCACTTCAGCTGCATCTTCCTGTTCTAAACATCTCAGAAGAACTCCATCGTAATTCTTTCTAAAAAGAACTCCCTCAATGACTTCATAGGAGGTTGATTTCAGTCGTAGTGCTCTTATTTGCTTTGAATTCCAATGTTCCGGTAAATAATCTTGCTGGAGATAATGTATTAAGTCTCTATACCATGATTCTGGAGCTGTAAAAATGGGACACATATCAATCATATGAACTTCGGCTTCATTATCCCAATCACTTTCCTCATCGTCTTGACCTTCAGCCATTAGTTTGCAAAGTCCTTGTCCTTTAATAATGGTTGCTGGCTTAAACTCTAGATCATATTCTTGAAGAGTCGTCACCCAATTTCATGTTCTCTCACCCAGCTCCTTTTGTACAAATAGGCTTCGGACTGCTGGGTGCGGAACAATCACTTTAGTCTGATTCTTAAGTATATATGGCCTGAATTGCTTTACCGCTTTAAACATTGCGTAGGCTTTCTTATCAATGGAAAGATAATTCAATTCAGTGCCCTGCAGACCATTGCTCATAAATGAAATAGGGAATTCATCTCCACCCTCTTCCTTTTGTGTCAACATAGCTGCAAGCAAATTATCAGAGGCAAAAGTGTACAATATGAAATCTTTATTGAAATTGGGACTTCTCAGTGAGGTTGTATGTGCTATTGTTGTTTTGATATTAGTAATTGCATCCTTTTCTACATCGTTCCATTTAAACTGTACATTTTTCTTTACCATTTGCTGCAAAGGTTTGACTATTTGTGCAAAATTAGGCACAAACCTTCGCATGAAATTAATGGTCCCCATAAAAGATTGCATACCTTTCTTATTGTGGGGAAAGGGAATATGTGCTATCGCTTCAATCCTTTCTGGGTCTACAGAGATTCCCTTTTAGAAATGACATGACCTAGTAGCTTTCCTTCCAGCACTACAAAAACACATTTTTTAGGATTCAGTGAGATACCGTATTTTCGACAACGCTCAAAAATCTGTTTTAATTGATATGGATGTTCTTCTCTTTTATTTTAATACACTCTAACATCATCCAAGTAGACCACCATGCTATGGCCTATCAGTCCCTAGAAAGTATGTCCATGGCTCTTTGGAAAGTGGCCCCAACATTAATTAACCCAAAGGGCATTCTCCTGTAGGCAAAGGTTCCCCACTTTGTACGCAACGTAGTTTTCAATCTATCTTATTCGGCTACCAATATTGATTGTAGCTCAAAAACCCATCCAACAAGGATAATAACTCGGAGCCAGACACCATCTACAAAATCTACTCCATGGGAGGGACTGGATAATTGTCTTTTTCTGACGCGCGATTCATATTTCTAAAATCCACACGGAGTCTTATTTCTCCAGACTTCTTCCGAACTGGTACCAAGTTTGCTACCCATTCTGAATGTCTAACCTTGAAAATAATCTTGGCATCCAATAATTTCTTTACTTCACTTTGAATTAGGGGTTCTAGCTTACGATGCATCTTACAAAGCTACTGTTGGAAAGTATTTACACCCGATTTAATAGGAATGATGTGTTGGATTATGCGGTGTCATATGTCTTTAAACCATCGTAATTCCAAGCAAATACATATTTATACTGCTGAAATAAATTGATGAACTTACTTCTTGCCCCTGGAGAACAACATTTCCCCAAGTTGACATACTTGGGTTCAGCCTCTATTCCAAAATTAATCAGCTTATACTGCATTGATGAGCTATGTGTTTTGACGTTTACTGGCCTTCGTAATTTGTTATTTAAATCAAACATACCCTCTAATGTCCTCACCCCTTTTGGTATGAAATTACTATTCTGGAGATTCGCTTGGTGTTCCTCATCATCAATAACTGCATCTTTAAACGTTTCCTCATTTTTTAAGAATTCCAAAATCTGTTGATCATCATCAAACACTCTTAGATTGGTGACATTATCAGGTACTGATGACTTGAAAATCAATTCAATGGAACATTTGTTATTCGTTGGCACCAACCTCGCAGCATAAGTAGCTAATAAATCAGTTGCTGCATTTTTTAGTCTAGGAGTATAATTAATATTAAAAGCCTCAAAATTTGTTAAGAGTTCCCAAAATTCATTTTTTTATCCTTTTAAATGAGGATATAATCAATGGATTGTATTACGGACCTGTTTTACAATTATTTCAAAGTCTCCAAAAACTTTTAAATTTCTAACTTTGAACTGAATTTCTTTTTTCAATCCTTGAATCAATGCTTTGTATTCAGTCGTGTTATTTGTGCATTCAAACTCTAATCTACAAGATAAAAAATGTTTTTTTTTTTTGGATCAACTAGGACCCAACCGGCCCCTGATCCTTCTTGAGTTTTCGAACCACCAAAATATAATAACCAAAACTGATTTTCTACTTCTAAAGCACTAGCTCTGTTTTTTGAAACAAAAACTAAATTAACTGTATTACAATCAATGTCATCAGTCCACGAAAACTGAAGGAGATTGGACTTTTCATCTCACTCACTACTTGCCTCTTTCGCCCGATAATTCCCAGGTTCAAGCTCTAAAAAACAATTTCCCAAAACTGAATGTGCAAAATTCACAAGTTCATTTTTTCCTTCAAGCTATGTCACATTATATTTCATGTGTGGTTCTCTTAGTACTTTAATCTCATTCTGACACCCTTTGTAAGGTAACCATAAGTGCAACCAATCTGTTGCAAAATACCCATTAAGATTTTCAGACCAATCCCTACTTATAATTAAACCATAAGCTTCAGGGATTCCAACTACCATAATATCAATGTACTGACAAACTCTTTCATCAGCTGCTAATCAAATCAATAAATTTTTCAACTCACCTACCACTTTAACTACAATTTTGTCCAAATGAATAATTTGACTAGAAGAAGAGGTAGGTTTCCGATTTATTTTTTACAAACTAACAAAGGCATGACATTCGAAGTTGCTCCAGAGTCAACCAGGCAATTGTGTCCATTAAAATTAAAATTTTCAAAAGTCACCAAGAAAGGTTTAGTTCGAGATTTATACTTTCCCCAAATGTTGGCTTCATTCATTTCCTTATCCAATGGGACATTGTCTTGATATTTTTCAGGTTGGGGACCCATGGCTTTCAAAAGTTTCTTCTTATGTTGTGGTAAATTGCACATTTCAAACAATGAACTATTTGCCTTGGTTTTATTAATGTCTTCTACTTTATCATATCCCGTCTCTGGTTCCACTGAGCTTTTCTTATTATTCTCTAAGTTATTGTCCATAGCTTTTTCTAGTTTACTCACCGCTTGCGTTTTCTGCTTTGCAGTGACCTTTTAAGGTACGAGTGAGTTTTGAGTCTTATTGGTGAGTTTTTTTATGCTTTCTTGGAACTTCTTAATCTTATGCAATAAACTCTCATCTCTTATCGGTCCTTGACTTCTTGTTGTGACGTTGATTGCCGAAATCTGTATTTCTTCAGTGGGTTCTTCTTCTTCTAATCCCAATGTGGTAATACAATCCCACAAAACCATAGTTGCCTCCTCTGAAGTTGTTTATTTTTCAGTTTATTTTTCTTCCTTAACTTCGAGTTCTGTTAGTTGAACATCCAACATTTTATTTACAACTAAGTTCATAGAATTGATCCATTAAGGACAACTTTTCTCAAAGTGAGGTTGTTGGTGAAAAGTACAAAAATTCTCCATACCAACTTCAGTGAGGTTCAGCACAGAAGAGTTATCAGGGAGTGGTTGGGGTGGACTATTTTCTTCTTTCTTCTTGAAAAATTGTCTAAAGGATTTTCTAGAATAACTTGCTTCTTTATCTTTCTCTAAGTCAACAATCTTGTTTGAGAGTTTTTGTACCATCTTAACCACATTGTCTAATTTGTTCAAGCGTTATTCTTTGGGATTTGTCAGCAGTAAAGGCTTATTATTAAAAGTTTTTACATCTAGATCTGTAGACTGTTTATGTATAATTTCGAGTTCTTATTCCACTTTCTTAGCCTCTTCATAGGTTTCCAACAGTGAGGGTTTTGCTGACCTTTTCACGAATATTTCTATCTCAGGAAAAAGTGTTGAAGAATAGTATTCCATTAATGTTTCTTCAGCATGCATTATAGAAGAACTAAAATTATTCAAATGGTGAGCAAACCTATGATTAAAATCAAGCACTTTCTCTTTTTTCTCCATATTTAGAGCAACTAACTCTTTCATCATAGTACCCGTGCACTGGCGGCCCTCCTTCTAGCACCAAAAACTGTTGATGCCTGGAAAAATCCCAGGTACTAATAGTAGGGGTTCTCCCCCATAACCGTTCCCAAAAATATCATTTACTTTTTGATATGGGTGTTGGAATATAATCCGTCAGGATTATACGTTATTGTAAATATTAGGAATATGAAGAGACTCTCGGATGTGTGATCCCAAGAGTCACTGTAAATGTATAAATAAAGGCATTCTATGGAGAAATAAATATAATTCGGGAGTTATTCCACCCAATAGTGGTATCAAAGCTCCATAACTCCTGCCTGTGTTTCAATCCTGGCATTCTGTCTGCCAGACCTTCGTTCTTCCCTCTACCAAATTTGTTGCAGGCTGCCTGCAAGTTGTCAGTCTGCCACCACTAGTCTCTCCTGTGTGCCTTCAATACATGCGTTATTCTGCAATAGTTTTGATTTGAGGTATGAAACGATTTGTAGATGCTGCATTATTAACTATTTCCTCAATTTGTTGCATGGTTTTGACTGTTCGTTGGCAAAACGTTTGAATTAGCTTGCTATATACCTAACCCTAATTCTGCATCACCGCTTCATTTTTCATTTTGAGAATGCTCTTATTCTGCTGATGTGTATAGTGCGCTCTTAGTTCCATCCTTACTTTCATCCTATGTATAGACTTCTCTCAATAACGTTTAGCTTGATCTCTCGTTTTCCAATACTCACTGTGACTCTAAACAACAGTGTGACAATCATCATCTGAATATCGCTTTATGACTGCTCTCTATCAAGTATTATGCGATATCAGTGAGGAGTTTGTGAGTTCCATATTTGATCCCGTAATAATATTGTGTGCTTTGTGAGCTACGAATTTTGAGTGTGAGTTGCATTCCATGGGTGAATTGCGACCTTAATGAGAGGGACATATCCTAAGGGTTGTGTGACTTCGACTAATAATTGAAATCTGCGACCACCATAGATTCATGAAGACACATTGGTTTTGAATGTTTGTTGAAGACCGGTGAGAAGATTGTACGATGAACACAGCTCGCGCATATTTATTTGCTTGAAGACTGAACTTGTGATTTGTTGCTGCGATTTCGAATGATGGTTTGTTTTTTAGAGTTGTGACCAACCAAGAGTAGATATCAGTATTCAAATTTAAGAATCAGTTGATGAGTGAAGCTGTCTTGCCATTTTCCTGGTGTAAGCTCGTTGAAGTTCGGTCACTGAAGATTGCTGCAGTGAAGATTCATGCCTTTTCTCAAACTGCATGAAGGCAATAAGTTGCATAATTTTTTATGTATTGCCTATGACCGTTGGAAGTGCATAAAACCTAATTTCTACCCTAATTCCTGTGCATGGAGTTTTTTTGGAAAGTCTACAAAGATTTTCATATGTATGATATGGTTGTTGTGTATTGAAGAGGCCTGTGACTGTTGTATTGAAGCTTTGAGTTTGAATGTATGTGTATGGGAGTGTTGGGGTTTCTCCTTTCGATTTAAAGTTGTGCTTTGAGCTCGAAACTGTGACCAGTATAGGAGAATATTGTTAGTGTTTGTTGTGACCGCTTTGAAGACTGATTATCATTGGCATTGTTGTAAAGCTTGAGGAAGGTGGCAGAGACTTATACCTACACCTTTACTCTTTCTTCTTTTTCTCCTATTGTTTTAGTTGCAAAATTCAATCACAGAAGATGCAATCTATAGCATCTGTAGTTGGTGCCACTCTCACTGTCAAAGACACTTATCCAAAATGGTGGAGGAAGATCAAATATGCCTTCATCTACAATGACCTTTGGGATGGTATTTGCGAAGGAACCACAATAGAGACAAAAGTTGGAGGGCCCATAACTAGAGACCCAGGACCTCCAGAATCCGAGAAAGAGAAGGCCATTTGGAAAACAAAAGACAAGAAATATTTAGCAGTAATCACTGCCACAGTCATTGAAGAGGTGAGCCAGCACATATTTCTTGCAAAATCATGTTTTGAAGCACTAAAAATGTTAAAAGATCTGTATGATTCACACTCTGAAATGGAAGTTATTCAACTAATGCTAGAACTATTCAGTTTAGAAGTAAAAGACAATGATCCCATGTTACTTGCCTCTGAAATCAAAGCTATCATGCACAAGATTCAAGCCACTGGTATGAAACCAGATCTTCCCCTTGCAGCATTTGTAAAATCTTTGTATCCTTCTCACTCCAACTATCTTGAGTCGTTACAAGCAAGTGACAAGTTCAAATCACTGACATTTGACACCCTGGTAGAGAAGATAGCTAACAGAGAGAAAGCTTTTGGTAAGAAGACAACCGAGCACTCTGGAGAATCACTTTGCTTTGCTCAAAAAGAAAAGACCCACACCAAAGACCAATCCAAAGATCATCCCAAAGGAGAAAGCAGCATGAGAGACAGAGGAAGAATAAACTTCAGAGGAAGAGGAGGCAGAAACAACTCCAGCAAAAGATCAAATTTGAAGTTCAAGTGTTGTGGAAAGATTGGACACACATCAGATCAGTGTTGGGCCTCGTGGGACTCCATCAAAGACAGACATAACCAGAAGAAAGATGACAATAATAACCAAGATGCTAGTAAATCTTGAGATTATTCTCATTGTATTGTTGCACATTGTAATCTTGGTATTAATGAAATGACTTCACTTTCATCTTACACAGATTGTTGGCTACTTGATACTGGTGCAACAT
>LPNX010933307.1:353639-384724 GCA_001517045.1 Pseudotsuga menziesii
GGAAAGAATTTGAGGATGCGACCAAGTATCGACAACTTGTAGGAAGACTTGTCTACCTTACAACAACTAGACCAGATATTTCTTATGTTGTTGGCATACTTTCAAGGTTCATGCATAAACCTTGTGAAGGACACTGGTCAGCTGCAAAAAGAGTTCTAAGATACTTGAAGGGGACTCAAGACATTGGACTCAAGTACTCTAAGGTGGATGACTTCAAACTTATTGGGTACTCAGACTCATATTTTGATGGCGATAAGGAGACAAGAGTATCAACTTATGGATACACTATGAGTCTTGGATCAGCAGCTGTCTCATGGAGATCACGCAAACAGTCAGTTCCGGCAGATTCAACAACAGAAGAAGAATATGTGGTTGCAGCTGAAGCAACGAAAGAAATAGTATGGCTCAGGAAGATACTTGAAGATTTGTAAGAAAAACAAGAGAACTCCACTCCATTATTGATCGACAATACTTCTGCAATCAAGCTGGCTAAGAATCCCAGATTCCATGATCGAACCAAACACATCAACACAAAGTATCATTTGATTCGAAATCATGTAGAGGCCAAGACAGTCCATCTTTGACATTGTTCCACAAATGATCAAATTGCAGACATATTCACCAAAGCGCTTGGACGAGAAAAGTTTGAAAGATTCAGAAACATGCTCGGACTTACTAACACCCCTTCGGATTAAGGGGGGGGATGTTGGAATATAATTCGTCAGGATTATACGTTATTGTAAATATTAGGAATATGAAGAGACTCTCGGATGTGTGATCCCAAGAGTCACTGTAAATGTATAAATAAAGGCATTCTATGGAGAAATAAATATAATTCGGGAGTTATTCCACCCAACAATGGGGAACCCGTCCCATTTGTTTTCTAGCTACCCTAGAGTTAAGGTGAAAATTTTAAATCTCTTTTACCAGTTGCGGCCCGATCCACCGTTTCTATATTTTATCTTTTGGGTATGGAACGAAAATGCCTAGTAATAAATGCAAGTAATAGAAATAACAACTAATATATTCTAACCTAAGCCTGAGGAGCAAGATTGATATACAATAAGAATTAATAATGTATTGTATGGTTTGCATAGAGTATTCTACAAATAGCTGATAAATCCAGGATACATACATATAGCAGAAAGTTAACAAAGATATAGCTCCATGATATTAAAACATTCATCATTCATTGTTGCATAAAATTCATCACATAATGCAAAATCAGTCATAACTCAGAAGTAGTTCAGAAGGTTAGGAACGATCTCGCAAATTGTGTGTATTGCTAAACAAGAAATAGTTCTCCATTCAGCTTTACACAACATGCTTTGAGACTTATGCAACACCCTCTCCAGCAAAATTCCATCTTCTTCATTATAAAAGGAAATAGTTCTTCTTACAATAAGCTTCAGCAACCATGCTAGTGAAAAATCCTTTCTACCTCTACTTTGCCTATACTTATACAAATTAAAAATGACTCTTGAGTTTCCCCAACCTTTTGGGATTCCTCGACTCTTCCTTTACAAAAAAAATTTCTTTTACTTCATTACTAAAAAAGAATAAATACAAAATTGTATAAACTTTAGCTGGTGAATAAGACAAAATTCAAATGGGCCCAGCTAGTGTCTTAATAAAAACACCCCATGCTTGTGCTTCTTCACTGATGACCCAATATTCTACAAGCTCCAATACACGCACTGCCACTTCATACTTTGATAGCTGAGACTCAATTTCTTTCACTTTGGGTATGTTTTGACTCAAATAGTCCTCTAATGGTAGTTTATGGCTTGAATCTTGTATAATCCAAATCCTGATGTCTTCCTCACTAACAGCCTCGATCTTGGATATGCTTTATTTCCTATTCGACAGCCTTTCTTACAAGTTCTTCAAATGTTCCTCCCTGATTGGGAAATATTGATCTAGGGAACCTATTATAACCATACACTGATTGTGAACGAAATGTATGCCTTTGTAAAATTCAACACATTTTTCAATAGTTTTCTCAATGGTTGTGCTTAATCTAACTGATTTTCTACACCTGAAATTCAGTATGGCTACCTCCATCTTAAGACTTCCTGTAGACTTCTGAGGCATATTAACAGGAAAGGTTGAATGGGTTCCTATCCATGTTAACTATTTTTTTACAATCTCAACCACCTCTGATAATGTTTTCCATAATTCTGATGAGTTGAGCACTAGCTCTTTCAATATGACCTCAATTTGTTTAACTCTATACATCTCCCCTGCAAGAATCGGCAAAACCTTATTTATCTATTTTTGCAGCATCGAGGCTTGATTCCGGAAAGGAGTGATATCCATTTGTTTCTCCTTCACTACTTGAAGTTGTTCTCTCAGTAAAATATTTTGAGCTTCTATATCCTCTATTCTCTTGCTTGTTGCATCTCCTTTATTTTCTGCTTCTACAACTTGCTTCTCAAGATCTTTCTTTTCTCCTTCAATAATACTTATTGATAATATTAGGGCATCCTTGTTAGATTGTAAAATTTGGCATGCCTCCCTTGACTTCTCAATCTCACTAAGAATGTCCTCATGCTTCCTATTCATAGTTTGTCCCTCACCTCTATCCTTCTTCAGAGTTTCCTTCATTTGAACAAACTTCTTCTTATATTGTTCCAAATCAGTCATTATTTTATCCACATTATCTTCATTTGCAAGGGTTGAGGCTAAACCTACCTTTGCAACAAGTCTTGGATCCTTGTCAGTCCCATGGACTATTGCTTTCTCAGTTACCATGATTCCTTTCTTTTCCCCGGTGTCCACCTTCTTCTCAATTCTCATGACAATCCTTTTCTTACTTTTGTCATAAAAATGGTATTTAAGTCAGCTACCTCCTGCTCTTGAGATGGGATGAAAGGGATTAGTTCAATCCCTAATGTCAGAGTTGGATCTCCCATGGCTGTGCTACTAGATGGGACAAATGATTCCAATAGATCATCATAAGAATGAGTTTGCTCCAACTTTGCACGATCTTGTTCTTCCTATTATTTTTTCTGCAGCTCTTCAGCTCCTCTCTCTGCCTTGTCTCTTTCTCCATCGGCTGCTTCCAGTCTTAACCTTTCATCATCTTCTTGACTTTTATGGGACTCTTCTTCTTGATTCTTTTTCTCAGCTTCTTCTTCTACTAACCATCGTTCTGCTTCTTATGATAGTTTGAGTGCCTCCTCTTCCCTTTTCTTAGCAGCTTCCTCTTCTTGTCTCTTCTATTGCTCAACGACTTTTCCCTTACCGCCTACATTCATTATATTTTGATTGAATCTTTTCCTCAAGGCTGTCATATTTCGTGGATTGTGGAATATTTCTTCATCTTTATCCCCGTAATCCACATATTCAAAATGTACACCTACTGTAGCACAATAGTTAGAAACCTTATCCTCTGAATCATTCCTATGAAAACTTATCTCTCCAAAGTGGAAGTACTCTGACTCCTTTAAAAAATATGGTGCACTCTTCACTTTGGAGAACTTGTAACTTCCTACATAGAATGGGAGTGGGGGGTATACAGCCTTCTTCTAATCAAATAGGAAATTACCAACCCCATGAATGTAAATTTTCCTCACTACTTCCTTGTGAACAACATAATCCGTGGTGTATCTTGGTAAAAGAGAAGGGGCCTTCGTTCCGCCAAACATCCTTAGGTATAGGCCTTCTTCTGTTAGGTAATAATGACCATTATCCTGTTCAATCTTAAAGGATTCTTTAGACATGCAATCACACTCATCTAGGAAGATTAATCTGTATAGTGTCATTATGAAGTCTTCACAAATGCACTTATAATGGTTGAAATATTTGTGTGCCCAAAACAACTGATATGCAGCATAGACAGGAGTTTGTCTTATCCCATTGGCACTTCAGGGCTGGGAATGGCTGTGTGCATAGAATACAATCGATCAGAAAAGAGCTCATATAGAACTTTGACTTATTTTATGATACTCCTCCTAGTGCTGCACTTATTCATGAGGACAAACTATTAGATACTATATTGCCCCAGTTAAAAATGGTGCCTTGAGTGGCCACAAAGAAATTCACTGGTACCCAGCTCAATTTGTAGTTCTTTCCATTTTCTCATCCAAATATCATGTTCAACATTAATTCTATCGACCTATAAGGAGTGTACAAGTGTGCAATTTCATATTCCCTGGAAGGCCTTGTACGAAAATGTTTCCCGGGAACCATCATTCTTCTGACATTGTCCAAAATAACCAGGTCAAGACCTTTTAACCACTCTTTTGTTAGATAATTCTGGGGTGTGGGTAGCTTGTAGGATTGAGATACATAAGCTAGGATATAAGCAGCATAAACTTGTCCTTCCATATTTGACAAAATCATTTTGGTTACATCGGCCTTAGGGAGAATCCAGCCTATTACTTCTGCACATGGAAAAAGTTCTGGTCACGTGGAAACCTTCATGATCGCTGACCTCTCTATATTGGCATATATTAGTAAATCCTCTAACCCTGTAAATGGGATGCTTCGATTGGTGATCATTCGGTAGATATCCCCCCATTTGTACTCAGGTTCGATGCCCATGACATCTTTGGTATCTTCCTATATAACTTCAACTCACATTATGATCTCTATCTCTAGATCTTCATCTGCAGCTTGCACCTTCTTTTTCCCCTTCCAAGGCATATTTCTATATAAAATACAAGGTTGTTTTGATCATACAATAGCATGTTAGATTCAATCTATTGCAAAACATATAACTGCAATTGATAAATTCTACAATAAACAGAACCGGTTTTAACCAGAAATGTTTTTACCGAATCATCATAATGCATATTGACCAAACTTTTGTTTCCACCTTAAAACATGCTCTCTTGAAAATGAAAAATAAAAAACAGGCTCAAATATTTCTAGAGGCGGACTAAACATGCGTCACAGGCAAGGGTACTCTACTAGACAACACAAAGAATCTCATCATGGAAATGCAACTTTCTGAGCATAATAACCTCAACACCTTCAACGGGTAAGAGAAAACACCCTAGGTTTCCCAAGAGGAAAACCTATATGGATAGCCAAGGTTTTCACCCTAAAGGAAAATTTCCCCCCATGGCACTCCCAAAAAACTCCCATTCTAGTCGGCCAATGGTTGCAATCCCTCTTCCCCCGTATTGGTGAAATGGAGGAGTGGTGCAGATGGTGAAACGCTCATCTGCCCACAGCCTTCCTTCTACAGACGATTGTCAGAGAATTTCTCATGGCAGGAGTTGGGAAACAATGGTTGGGGCAGGTGAGGAAAATAGCGACCCTATCTAGTTCAAAAGAGCAAAACTTCACCATAAAGGAAAAATACCTTGATATCTAAATACCTTTCACGAAAATGGGAAAAACTTTACCCTACCGAGTTGCTACAACAAGACCGCCAAGTATCAAGACAAGTAGTGATTAAGATCGTACCTGGCTACTAGTACGACCTAGAAAAAGCGTGATCCCCGCTAGCTAGACTCGCTGAATCGAATAACAGCTCCATAGACTTCAAACGGCCAACAATAACCATAAAATGTCACCTTATAGGCTCAAATAGGCTTAATGAAAAACATATGATAAATGGGCCTCGGGCGGGAAACCCTGTTGGTGCCAAAGTTCACATTGGCATTGATCCTGTGAGCAACCATGAGATATTCAAATGGAAGAAAGAAACAAGCCCGATGTTAATCGGGTGGCTACAAATTAAGTTGTCAAAAAGGGTCAAAAGGCTTAAAGATCCATCGGTAAGACAAACAACTAACACCCGCACCGGCATCGAAAGATTCTTCGGGAAGATATCGGTTATGCATTCGACTATGCATTCGAAACATCGACAAAAACTTAGAGACAAGCAATCGAAATGGCGGGTGGAAAAACAAACTCTTCCATGGACATTGAAAAATGAAACAACAAGACAACTGAATGCGTCGAAAAGACTATTGATAATCACCCGGGAAGCATCGAAAAATGTTTTCTGATACCATATACCAAGGTACATCCGATATATTGGGAAAATTTTGTAAGTCTTTCGAAAGCGTAAGAAACAAAGATTCGGTGGGCCTTCGAACAAATCCTCTGATATGTCGGATGAACTTCATGAGTTCATCCGATGTATGGGGTGGAAAAAAAGAAGTTTTTTTTTGTAAAAACTAAGTCATGAAGAAACTTTTGCAAGGTAAAGATAGAATTTCAAGGATTTCTAAAAAGTAGAAAGAGTAGGGGGCGCTAAAAAGTAAAAAAAAAATGGGATGGTAGTTGCAGCAACAACACCACAGTCATATCATCTTACACAAAACATTACCAGTTGTTCATCATCATGTCAACAAAAGTCTTGTTTACTTGGCTTCAAGAGATAACCCTAGGATAAACAAAAAAATTAGACCTTAACCTCTAATGGGTGAATGAAAGTATCTCAAATTTGGATCGGTTTATTTCATATGAACCTCATGAATTATTTTGTTGTCATTGTTTCTGCTGCTATCACTATAAATTTGGATGCCCTGGAAGACGAAGATTTTATGTGTCCAAACTTCGATCTTCAACAAGTGTTGTTGTTTCCAACTTCTTAGAATTGTAACCCCAAAAATATATTCTGTTGTAGAAGTTCGGGTCTGAGGTAGCCTCAGTTAGCTATTTGTCTTAGATTGTCCCGAAAATGCAGAGATAAAAACTCAGGGAAAATATTAGACTTAAAAAGGCTTATGTCTGCTACTCCAAGAACTTATTGTTGCTTGCATTCTTATAGGTACTGTAACCACTGAGGATAACCCAAAAAATATCTTATGTTATAGAATTTCGGGTCTGAGGCAGTCTCAGTCAAGCTCCACAAATTTCCTCAGTGAGCAGCCCGAAATTCCTCAAAGACCCATGAATTTTTCATTTATTTTTGAAGGAGAAATCAAGTATATTTATACTGTTTTTTCTTTGTAATTTTACTAAGCCAACTTGCGAGACTTTTTATTTCTTCTTTTTATATATTTGCAAAGTATGAGGCTAGCCAAATTCATTATTTTCACCCTTAAATTTATTTTACACAATTTGAGGGATTTTCCAAAGTTAAACTTTTAATACCGAGCTGCCTCTTTCAAAGTCTCTTTCACGATGCCATTTAATGATTGGTCAAAATTCCCTCTTCATGGGCTTCAATGAAAAAGTGTAAAGACCTTCTTCAAGGGTTCATTTGACCACCATGAGTGGGTTCCAAGCCTTTATATGCACCATAGCCTTCTTCAAGGGTTCCATACCCTTATTAAGCCACAAATGACCATAGTATGGGTCATTTGTCCTTCCATTGTCCTTTTTTCCCAACTATCATGGACTTGTCATCAATCTTTGGTCATTAATGGCTTCATGCCATGTCATCAAACTTCACCTTTGTCATTAATGTTGTCATCAATGACGATCATAGACAATCATATTCATCACAATGATCATGAAATTAAGAGACTGTCCAAACACCCACATCTCTTGATTTCCATCCTCAACAGCTATGAACACCAAGGGTGAAAACCTTGAGATTCTAGGGTTAACACATGTTGAGATCCCAAGGTTGATATAGGGTGTTCAACACATGTATTTTCTTGGACATGGATACTAAATGAGGAACAACCAACAACAATATACCAGTCTTCAAATTGTGATACACATCAATAGTTCAATGCAACAATGTTCATGTCTATACAAAACATTTTAATGCACCAAACTTCACACAAGCAACATCTTCAACGCACCATGCAACTCTTCAAGGGAAATAGTTGAAAGAGTTGGGAGCTAGCAGAAATACAGACATACATTCTAATGGAAGAGGCCATGATAGTAGTCTTCAAAAATTCGTAGAGGGAGTACATAAGCTTTAGGACAAGTATTAGAGTCAATACTCTAGTACTACAAGGATAGGAAATGGAAGATTTGAAAACCTACGCTATGATACCACTGTTAGGTTTCCCAGTGGGAAAAATATACAAATTGGATAAAACACACAACCAAATACACAATGATGCACAAACACAAATACAATCAGAAATGGAATGAACACACAATGCTTTATCATCAACCAATGTACATATAAATACAATGGGAAAGGACCCTTAGGTTCCAAACTCCCAATGTGTCTCTTGGACTCCTAAAGACTCTTCCTATTCACCTATTGACTCTTCGTCTTCCTTGCACATGAATAGTGCACAATAGGCCTAACCCTGAGGATTAGGTTCCCAACAATTATTATACACTTAAAATATAATATATTAATATATAAATATGATACATCTACAGAAAATATGTTAATATATTATGCTTATATAATCATAATATTATAATATTGATATAATATAATAATATGATAATATGACAATATGATAATATGTTAACATGTTAATATTTTAGGCCTATATATAATATATAATATTAATACAATATGTTTTTAATATATAAATTTATTTTTAATATATAATATAATAATAATAACACATTTTAAAAACTCAAATTTAGATGGAGGGAAAGAAAAAATAGAAGAAAGAAAAATTGAGGAAAGAAATATGGGAAGTTTTGTGGATAGGCCAAGCAATGCCACAAATATTTTTAGAGAAATCTACAACATTGGGGACTCCTATTGTGTGTTCCATACAAGTTTAATTAAGAAATTTAATTTCAAACCATATTTCAAAGAGTTCAGCTAAGTCCCCAAACAACTCAAAAATGAGTTATGTGCTTTGGTCAAGAAAAGAAAATTGAGTGAGATTTAGGGTTTTTTTAATATAATTTTTTTTTATGTGTAGAGAGTGAGATCAAAAATTCAGGTAAGAATAATTTAAATATTGATTGAGATCACTAATTTATTGAGTGATAAACAACAATCTCGATGAATCCTCTGGTAATAAAGTAAGATGTGGATGAACACATCCATCAATATTAAAAACATTTTTTTGAAGTGTGTGTTGCCTTTGATTTTATCTGAAGACAACCCAAAATCCAAATTCACTTGAAGATGAAAAATTATTCACTATCCATTGTTAATTTATAGGCCAAATCGATGACTAGCCAGAGGATGGAGGCCTCATGGGATTGGGATCCTCCGTTGGAATTGTGAACCCAAATAGTCTAGACTTGGAATATGATTTCAAATATGCTTACCTCTTTGACAAATCTCATTCCAAACATTGATGATTCAATATCTATGTAGAACGTGATGAAGACCTACAGATATATGCCACAATTAATTGGTAGGTATGAATATAATCCTTCGTGCCTTGGTGTGGATAAAAACTCCTTCATCACTTTCTTTCTCATATTTATTTTTTAGAACCATTCATCTCTTTGTTTACACATAATAGCTTCAATGACTTCATGACCTCCTTGGTGACAATTTTTTATTGCAAATCGTATATTATCAGAGCTGAAGTCTGGGTTATACCCAAGAGATTATAGCTCAGCTGAGTCAAGTGAGGTCCATGTCAAGTTGTCATAACCTTGAGCTGTTAACTTGGCATGCAAAAAATATCATATACAATCCCATTCAAGTGGTTATTACAACCATGAGCTTGAAGGGTTATTTAAAACTTAGTATTTCATGGGGTTAATAAATATAGGTTTTGAAATTATTCAAAAAATATTATTTGTTTGTTCTGATCTTTCCATTTCTCAACCGGGTCTAGACATGTTTTTGTAGCATGGGTATTAGATGCGAGTTGAAAGTGGATGGAATTGCATGAATGGACTCTCACCCCCTGGATAATTTCATTGAATTGTGAGGGATCATTGCGCCTTCTCCAAGGTCATACATGAGCTTCCAGAGGATGTTGCACTTCTAGTTGAAATTCCAACACCCAAAATTAGGGAAACAAACACATATTTAAGGTGTGTAGGTGAATAATAGAATTGAAAGGCAGTGTATCTGCTTATGCTGGAGAAGTAGAAAAGAAATTTTTTGGAGATGAGAGGTCGGTTAATTCTTGTGTAACATATAGGTTCTATAAATGCTAAAATCAAGGGTAAATATATGGAACCCCCTTCGATGATAAAGTTCCCATCAATGAATAGCTTATATGAACTTGGAGAACCTACCACACATGTAGTAAAGCAAAGGAATAGATTTAGGGTTCATATGTTTTCATCCAACAGTCTATTAAATTGAGCACATAAATCTCTGAAAAAACACACAACTCACAAGATAGATCACACAATTTACTCAGCAATTGAAGAATGAAACAGTGCAAAAATGGCTTGCAATTGTGTATGCTTTAATTAATAAAAAATTAATTAGATGATTAATTACAATGTAATACAATGGCTAAATATCCACATGCAATTCGAATCCACGTGAGGAAATTCAAATTGATTAGACTCTACTTGACTGTAGGTAACTAAGACCTTGTCTAAATCATTATCGGAGGACTCAATGGTTAACTGACATTGTCTAGATCATTATCGGAGTTCATCGAAGTTATAAAACACAACTCAAGTGTCTAATTCAGTGTTAACTAAGCCTAACTGACTGTGGTAGGTGATAAATGTGCCTCTCCTGCATGCAGCCATGCAAACCTAGAGCTAACTGAATGTAGAGGACTAGAACTAAATGTAACTGACTACTAACTTAGCTTGACTAGTGAGTAACTGAACTCAATTGTTGAAGGTTGGTTTCGGCACTCCCAGTGGCTCCTAAATTGTAGTAATTGATATAGGAGGCTCCTAAACTGATGCATGCAAGTACAATCAGTGGTAGTAGGCCTCAATTAGTGTTCCCCACACTTTAGTAACTGGAACATGTGCCCCAATTAGGCCAAGTGGACCCAATGGTGCTAGTGACTAAAAATAGACTGGATGGACTCCCAATTTAGACATGAATCTTGATTTAGACATATGACCAATATGGATAAGGGAGGATTAATAACCCTAACACCCCCCCTGAATTCTAACTTGGACAATATGTGGGCCCTGGTAACTAATACCATAGGTCACCCATTACATCAAGTAAAGTAAAGTAACTGCTCAATACAAGAAGTTGGGGAAAAAAGCACATTGGAAAAAATCCCCCCCTCTAATTAAATAGGTAGAATCGAGATCAATCTGGTTCTTCTGTGCACAGGTATCCAGGGGCCTGGAATGTGAACCTCTCCATCATTATGTCTGGAGGAATATTCCTCTTTGGAAGAAGAATGATATGTTCAACTAAATCAGAAATATAGACAGCTGCTAGATGAAGACTGGACCCATGTAGAGCAACTGAAATCAACTTATCAGTGAGAAAAGGTTCTTGACGATTCAAACCATGTGAGGAACACTCAATAAAATGATATGTTTCAGCCATGAACAGCAAACCATGAGTGGTAAAAACATCCCCAAGTGTTAGGAGCAAGTGTCCAAGCATAATTTTCTAAATTTTGGTGCATGCAATCCTGTAGGAATTTGCTGGAAGATATAGATCATGGAGAGTGAATGGATCACTCTGGTAATCTGATATTTCTTCCAAAATATCCAAGGTATTACATATTTTCACACCAGCAACAACATTAGAGGGAGAAAAATAAAATTTCTCTTCACTTTCAGAAGCAATTACTGGTAAATTTTGCACATAATTCAAAGGAAAATCACTGGAGGAGGACTTTGCTTCTTTTTCATCTTGAACAAATTCAGCAGAGAGAGTAGAGGCTGAGAATTTTGGATCAGGAACTCTTATGGTGCTGGATGTGCTCTCCAAAGTGCTATTATGATCCTCGTCAATCTTTCCAAAGTTTCTGTCTAATCTTGTCCAGAGTTCCTTTGGGTCTTCAATAGATCTATTGAGGTAGCGCAAGCTAGGACAAAGAGCCAGTGTCATTATTCCAAGAGCTGCATCACATTCATTCATCAAGTCATTCTCACTAAAAAAATCTTCATCGAGTCCAATAGACACCCCATAGAGACCTCGTCCCATCAGAGACGCAATCATCTTCTTCTTCCATTCTGAATAGTTTGTGAATAGGGTGAGAAGAGGAACTGATGAATCCATTCGAAGTTGTACCTGCAATTACAAAAAAAGACAAAGTAAGGTCGGATAGCCTACACATTTCAGGTTTTCATCACACCCAGCATATTTTATCAAGCAAGCTTGATCAACAATTCCTTAACTTGGGGTATTAAGTGGTAAGCCTTCTGCTTCTGGTGCAGAGCTGGAAGGATAAATTTTGCTAAAAATTGATCCTGTAGGACATCTAAGGAGGAGAAGTTCCTTGTCTGTTGAGGTTCTGATACCATATTAAATTGAGCACATATATCTGTGGACAAACACACAACTCACAAGATAGATCACACAATTTACTCAGCAATTGAAGAATGAAACCTTGCAAAAATGGCTTGCAACTATGAATGCTTTCATTAATCAAAAAGTAATTAGATGATTAATTACAATGTAACACAATGGCTAAATATCCACATGGAATTCGAATCCACATGAGGAAATTCGATTTGATTAGGCTCTACTTGACTATAGGTAACTAATACCTTGCCTAAATCATCATCGAAGGATTCAATGGTTAACTGACCTTGTCTATATCATTATCGGAGTTCATCAAAGTTCTTAAACACAGCTCAAGTGTCTAATTTAGTGTTAACTAGGCCTAACTGACTGTGGTAGGTGAGAAATGTGCCTCTCCTGCATGCAGCCATGCAAACCTAGCTCTAACTGAATGTAGAGGACTAGAACTGAATGTAACTGACTCCTAACTTAGCTTGACCAGTCACTAACTAAACTCAACTGCTGAGGGTTGGTGTTGGCACTCCCAGTGGCTCCTAAATTGTAGGAATTAATCTAGGAGGATCCTAAACGGATGCATGCAAGTGCAATCAGTGGCAGTAGGCCTTAATTAGTGTTCCCCACACTTTAGTAACCGAAACATGTGCCCCACTTAGGCCAAGTGGACCCAATGGTGCTAGTGACTAAAAATAGATTGGATGGACTCCCGATTCAGACATAATTCCTGATTTAGACATATGGCCAAATTGGACAAGGGAGGATTAATAATCCTAACACACTCGCCACCCAATGGGGTCCCATATCTACTACAACCAATAATGTTAGATACACTCCAAATAAACCAACATTCCTTATGAGAAGGAGAACGTCAATGATCAGGTTCAAGTTGAGGAATTTTACATTGTCAAACACTCATCTTGCATCATGCACAACATGCAATCATGTGTATGAGAAACAATAACATCAAACTCATCAAATTTATTACCAATATTCAATACAAATATATGAGACTCCTCTTTAGGGTAGAAATCATCTACGTAAGTGGCATCGGTCCATCAAATCCCTACTTTAACCCACTTCACTTTGTTAGGAAATAAAGAAAGGTCATTTCAAGCAAGTCCAACATTTGTTTGTCGATTCAGAGACTATGAAAATCCAGTTAGCACCCAGACTTTCCTAGATTTTTAAAGATGCTCTCTTATTTGTCTATTTTTTTGTGGGGGGACATTGTAAGGCCTTCGTAGTCAATGCTTAACTGAAAGCTCAATACTTTCATGGACTTTGACTCTCTAGACCTGGGATTTCTTAGGCTTACTTGGACTTATCTGGTGGGAGATATATACCTTACTATTTTTGTAACTCATTGACTCATTCTATAACATTCTCATAGGTGAAGAAATAAGGCCAAGGATATCCCATAGTACCTCCATAGAATAACCTGGGAATTAGCTCAATGGTTATAAAAAAGTAGTTATGTTTATCATCCAAAATCCAACATGAACTATAAACTCCCTATATGGATCAATTACCTACCAACCTTTTGCAAAGAGAGAGTGCTACCTGATATATCATAGAACATCAAAGAATAAATAACCATCAAGAGTGTTAACATCTTGGACATCAGTAATAAAGGCATGTGGTTATTTAGCGCTCAAACTTATCATTCCATTAAGAGAAACCATTTCTAGAATTTTCTTATGCCTAAGTGTTGTCCTTATCACTTGCATTGGATGTTAATTCTTGTTATTTTCCAAATCTTACCAACACTTTGTAATTACTATAATAAAATATAAGCTTTAATAACATGTTTAAATTCTACCCCCACCATGGGTGAACATAAGATCGGGATTGGCGGAGAATGGGAGGGACGTGGATGGGCTCTCTGCCTCCACTGTTAACACCTCACCACCCACTTAATCTCTCTTCCATGCACGGGTCCCACGTGCGCTTTCAGCATTCTCTCCACCGCAGGGATACATGCACATCCTTCATTCAGCGGTAGCACTATTTAGGCAGGATGATGAAATGTATGTTCTTTTATACCTCGGTCGCCTCCTCTGGACATCAGACTATGATGATTTCGATAGGGATAGGTTGAGGGTGTGATTCACACCTCTCAAGAATGCAATATAATTATACCACCTTCCTGATTTATGTGGCACCTCACCAGCTCCATGGAATTTCCTCCTCCCACTGTGCCCTTGAGCTTACTGAAAATGGTTTGCATTCACTGCATTTTTTGAGGTGGTGGAACTCTGAGGAAGTGAGGAGTCTGCAGTGCATTGATATCATAGTCCTTGGACTCCCTCGAGATTCTGAGAACCTTGGTAAGCATCCCTTTCATCCCGCCTTTTTTTTTCTACTTCATCCCTGGAGTGACTGGCTTGTTAGGATTTGTCCTTCTTCTTTCTTCATTGTCGTCGCTCTTCCCCACCATTCTGCTAGGTTTGTTGATCCTGACACGGCCTTGGTCTGTTATATACTCCTATTTTTCTTCCCCCTTCCTCCCATTATGCCTCCCCGTAGAATTTCCTGTGTTGTCTCCTCCCCTCCTGGGCTTGGCAGGAAAAACCTGATGATCCCTCCCCTTCACTTCCAGAAGATGATAATAGACAAAAGAAAGTGCTTCAAGCACAAATTCCCTGAACATGTCCAAGCCACCATCTAGAACATTGAGCGAGAATTAGATCTCGATGCCATTTTCCCAGGACTTGAAGAAATAAAGTAGATGCCAGTTTTCAGGCTAGCTATGATAACATGTTAAGTTTTCTATGTTTCCATAGCTTAAGTAATAAATTGTGTAGCATTTAATACATTTTCACAATAACAACATAAAGAGGATCACTAAAAGAAACACAATCACAAGATACATAACAATTTATCACAGGAAAACCCAACAAAAAATTCATTGTATGCAATGACCAAACACCAAGGTTTCATCAAGTGAGAGACCAAACCCCAAGCATAAGATCCAAAACACCAAAGACACTAGTCCTCCTCCTTCTTTTCCCTCCTTTCTCTCTCTTGTTCAATCTAAGTGTGAGTGAGTGTTTACAAAAGAGGCAGGGCGCCTCCCTATTTATACTAGTTTCCCAACTGACATTTTCCCTAACTTGGCTGACCTATCTAACTGACAGGGCTGACCTACCTAGGTAAACTTCACAATAATAATTATATTCTTATTTTTTGGGTGCTATTGACCCGACTTACAACTGAGGGTTTACCTCATGACTTTTACATGGCCTTTTCCATCAGGAACATCTCCTGAAGGAGGAATAATAATAATGTGAAGTACAAGTAGAATATTCTTTGAAGTTACAATATTTCAACAAGAAAGGAGGAGTTCATTCCCAAAAAGGGGATCTTTCGATGTGCAATTTTTATGAGTCCAAAGAAAGAAAACTCGCTGATTTTTCATATTCAGGGAGTCTGAAAAGATCTAAAGAAGAATAAAAAGTTAATTGTTGCGTAGGTTTAGTCTCGAAGGCCCAAAATAAGTATAAACAATAGCTAGGATAATTGTCCCAGTCAATGGTGGACTGACGTATTCCTTTTTGGTAATTAGTTTTCCGGGTCCAAAAAATGGTTAAACTATCACTAGACAAACGTTCCTTTGGAGACAAGCTTACGCCTAAATATTTATCGAGCATGAAGGAGAACAAGATCACTCACGTTGTTCCATTGATTTACAAGTAGGGGGTAACAAACCATAAACTTAATGTGATTTACTAGGATTTTATCGAGCACAAAACCATCATAAAGAGCGCTTAGAATATTTTTCATGTTTAAGCCCAGAGCACAAAAAAAAGAGAAAAAGTAAACTCTAATCAACTTTCACATTTTATACTAGAGCATGAAAAGTGAAAACTAAGCTCAAAATTTTTACTGTAAAAAGTTTGCGTGGAAGTGTGAGGGAGACCTAGTCAAAATTCCCATATGATGTTTGACCTGTAATCTCAAGCATTAATGTTGATGGCTATAACACTAGATAAAAAGATTTACTCTCCTTTTTTAATCTAAAAGAGTAAAAATAATAAAATAATAATAAAAGTGTTTTCAACTCAATAAAAAGAGGTGAGAGTAATTTTATTTTACCATTGTGTTTTTTACCAAGAGAGTGAAAGAGCCATTTGGAGAAAATTGCTTGTGTTGAATATTGTGGGTGCTTTGGGAAACAGATTTCTCTTTTGCTAGTTGTAGGTAAACCTCCTCAACCCCTAGCTTATTTCCTTACCTTACTTTTTCATTTCGATCATCATGTCAAGGGTTTTTTTTATAGAAATAGTTGCTATGGTAAAATCGGGTTTTGCGGTTGACGTGACTTCCTTTTTTAGGGATAGCGTGGAGGGTGCTCCATGTTTATATCGAAAGAAAGAAGGGCATCAATCACACATTGTGGATAAACCCCAGGCACGTCGACGGAGGAACGATGATTTAAGAGATAGAAACATCAAAAAATACCAACAACTTTGCAAACGAAAGGAATTCTAAAGATTCACTTTATCATTTTGCAGGTTTTGATCGATAAGGATGTTGGAATGGAGGGAAAGGGATCACAAAATTCAAGATCGAAGGTTTGAATGATGCCAAAACCATGTTGTCCCTTCAAGAATGCGGATTGATGACGTTCTTCCTTATTCCGAGCACGAGGGAACAAGTTCCTTTATTGGAACACTTGGTGAGGATGTTCTCCATATTTATATCGAAAGAGAGAAGGGAATGGATCATGCGCTGTGGATAAACCCCAGGCACGTCAACGAAGGAATGACGATTTAAGAGATAGAAACATAAAAAAATACCAACAATTTTGCAAAAGAAAGGCATTCTAAAGATTCACTTTGTCATTTTGCAGGTTTTGATCGGTAAGGATGTTGGAATGGAGGGAAAGGGATCACAAAATGCAAGATCTTGAATATTTGAATGATGCCAACACCATGTTGGCCCTTCAAGAATGTGAATTGGTGAAGTTCTTCCTTATTCCAAGCATGAGGGAACAAGTTGCTTTATTGGAACACTTGGGGAGGATGTGGGATCCAATTGACAACCTCAAACACGCTATCACACATACACCCATATTGCAACTACCTCATTACACCAAGGATTATTTCCTTTATCTTGCAGTTTTTATCTATACCATTGGCATGCTTCTAGTACAAGAAGATAGGAACGACCTAGAGCATGTGATCTAAAATTCCAGTAAGCATCTTGATGGCTCTACCACACGTTATTCACATGTTGAGAAGTTAGCTTGAAATAGTTATTGTTGTCCAGAGATTTCAACACTCATATTATGCTTCGCACCATGACTATTTTAGTAGACTCTAATCAAATGCATTACATCTTGACTCATCAAACATTATGGGGGGAAGTATTCTCGTTGGATAGTTATCTTACATGAATTCAACTTAGAATTCGTCAAGTCTAGTTCTAAAAAAATTGGTGTTTACAGAACTTATGTGTGAACTTCCTCGTGCTTCTCAAGAAGATGAGCCAGTACACTCTCTTCCTGATGATTTATTATTCCTAATCAACACATCTAAACCGTGGTATGGGGATATCTAGTTGTATCTCCAAACCCATAGTTTCATCCAAATTTATCTCGTGATGTGTTGGCGCAACCCACCAACAATGCCTCGTCGACAAGGGTTCCCACTTTGTCGACACCCAACTAGCACAATATCCCTGAGCAGTGGACAAGACAGGTTTGACCCTGCCCAGCAACATCTGCAAAGTGGGTGAATTCTCACCCAAGATGTCGAGGGAGAGCTGTCAGAACCAATTTTCTAGCAGTGGGAAAGGAGGTAATGGCATCAACAACTTCACTTCATAATCAATAGATACTTCAGAATTGGAATCACATCATTCATCACATATTGATTAGTGTAACAAGTATATAGCCAATGGATCACATTACTTCATTCATCACAGCATTAATAAATCACTCATATAACTGTAAATATCCGTCATTATCATCGCAGATCATAAAAACAGGAAAGAAAATAAGAGACAAAAGCACTTTAGAGCAACATCCGTCATGTCATATTACTTCCCAATATAGATTCACAATATGCAGTACATCTTCACAGCAGGAGAATGAATCCAGATTAACACAGACAGAGCCAAAAACTTGCTCACAATCGACACAAATGCAAAAAGATACCCAAAAATACAAGTTCTTCCCCATAATTCTCTCTCTCTGTTCCATCAGAAGTATCTCTCCAAAGCATGTGTCGCTCACCAAAGTATCTCTACTATTGCAAATCTAGCTCTATTTATAGGCTTGTGACTTTACATCCAAGGTCCACTTCTAACTAACTTCTAAAAAACTAGTGACCTATATCCACAAAATGTGGTCAATCGGTACAAAATTTCATAAATACTTCCAAAACCGGTATTCTTCCCTCTATCGCGTTGTTGTGGTCCTTAGCGATGGCCTGTGAGCTTGTGTAGCCTCCGCGGTGCTGTGCAACTCAATTACCTGATACCCCTGCCAACAGGCCCCAAACACAGTCTTGTGGCTCATCCTCAAGCCACGTCAAGTTGACAGGGTGTACTCCGTCGTCTTGAGCTTAAAGTACTCAAACTGCTGTGAGATCTCTCGAAACTGGAGCTGAACACATTCAACTGTATCCCAACAATTCAACATATCTTGCTTCAATGGGTGCTCCTCCCTAGCCTTGCCATCCACCATATTCTGACCTTCTTGTATTGCCTGCAACGCGTCAACTGCTTTCACGACCAACTGCCCACCAATTTCTTAGAATTCATTGAGCTGGGTGCTACACTTGTGTTGACGTTCTTGGGCTCGAGCAACTCGTTATTGTAGGTCCTTCAACTCTTTAGCACGTGTAATCTGGACCATGAGAGGTATTGTCTACAGCGACGTCTTCAGTTCTGTCAACTAAGTTTTAGCTTCCTGTGCTTTCTTAGTCAACTGTTCCAATTGGTCATCCTGAATGACACTCTGTCATAATTCAACATATTGTTAGTTAACTGGAGCTGTGCAAGCACCTCCCCAAGTCACTTAGCTTTTGTGACAGCAGTGAGTTCGACCGTGCTCTCATATATGTGTTGACAAGCCTCATCAACCGCTTTCTCAACCTCATCGTAGCTAGCACAGAGATGCACTTTCTCGATAATAAGGTGGTCTTGCGCCTTCTTTAACTCCATGATTTTGTCGGTGGCTTTCTGCTGGAGCTCTGCCTGTGTCTACTTCAATGTGGAAATTTCCCATGCCTTTTCTTCTGTCAGCTACTCTTTGATCTTCTGCAGCTCTTCAGCTTCCTCGTGCAACTTCTTTGTAGCAGCCTATGCCTGCACGTACCCATCACTAAGCTCCTTCTGCCTGTCAGCCAACTCTTGGCCTGCACCCTGTTGTAGCACGGTGAACCCTTCTTAACTAGACATGCGTATATCTTGCATCAAAACATTAGATGCATCAGTGAGAGCCTTGATGAACCATTGTAGGTGGTTCTCCATCACCGAGTGGGAGCTGCTATCGGTGTTGAAGTCCATGTGTATCTTAGTGTGCAACTCCTCCAACATACGTTGGGCTTGAGGATCGTAGTTCATTGATTACTCACCATCAGATTCATGGAGGTATTTCCCTGGTTGGACTAACTCATGAAGGGGAATCTACTAGTGGCCCTGCAGAGATCTCCTTCACGCTCATACATTCGTGCCAGTCAGCCGGCCAATCCAATTCTTCGTCAATGATTTTGTAGTCCATAGGAATCCATTCTTTGTCAAGATCCCTGCGTGCCTGGATGTAAATGGAATGCGTCTTGATGGAAAACCGAATGATCCCCTAGTATTGGGATGTGGCGGCAGTGGATAAACAGGGAATCTTGATGGTCACAGCCTATAGCACCTCCCAATAGACCAAAAAATGGATCACAGTCCTGCTAGTGACTAGGTTCCGTGACCTACCATAAGTTCTGATAGCGTGCGCCTTTGCACACCCTTTCTGCAGCAACTGACATTGGATGATAGTCCTCCAGCTCTATCCATGCAACTAAAGCAATCAGAAGTAACAACCAACTATAGGAAAAACTGCGTTCCCCATCCTGAGCAGCAATGGCATCTTCTAACAACCGGTTCAACAAAAACAATGACCAGTTCATTTGCACCCCTTCAGCACATTTTTGTGCACATGCAGCCACACCTGAGTTGCATTGGACAGGCCAATTCTTATGGACGATCTTGCTATCCAAAATGTGCACCCCGATATGCATTGATCGCTCATAATACTGTCGATGTGATATGCCCATCCATCGCGCTACAATACAAATCGCTCCTTCAACTGCTGGGCAATATTTTTGTCATTATCCCGCCCTCTGAAATACTGTGACGGGTCTTCTTCGACCTTTGGTAACCCTGTTATGTCGAAAATTAGATCAACCATGACCAAAATAGAGGTATCCAGCCAAAGCATCCCCCCATGAAAGCATGCTAACTATTTTTTGACGCATTCATTCGCTTCATTCAATCTCCCAAAATGAGGCATGTTAATGATCCCCAACAACTCAGGCCTGTCCAAGCCCTATGCCCACGGGTGAGGGATCCGTTGAATAGGCATACTGGGTATCTTAGGCACTAACTGATACGGTTCATCCACGACAACCTTTAGCAGTAGAAAATCATGGTCTTCATATTTCATCTTTGCCAAAACGGTTATGATGTACCCCGGGCAAGTCATCCCTTCTAGCAGTGGCGGCAACTTCGACGGATACCTCTGATTCTGGGTGAGCTTCCTCGGCTTCACTCCTGGCTATGTTGGAGCAACATATCTAGGGATATTATTGATAGAGACTCCCCTAGACACCACGGAATAAACAGCGCCTGATCTTAATGGTCCGATCAATGTTGTTTCTTCCCCTTGCACCCTAGCAGTCGTGCGCATGTATCTCTTCTGCGGCGGTGTGGAACTGGGATTCTGGGCTTTTTGCTTCACACTAGGGATCGAAGAGGACCTAATTGGCATGCTCATGACTTCTTATTCAACCCACATGAGCCAAATGGGGGATTCCTGCTCGCTCAAAATCTCAACTGTGTCGGAAGTGTGCAACATGCCGCACTTTTCAATCCTCACAATGCAACCGAAATTTCTCTCTTTGCCTATCCCACCCAATTCAACTTCTGCACTGAGCTCAACACTTCACTCACTCAACTGAACAATACCTTGCACTTGCATCCCGTGTGTTCTTATAACCACATGCCTGATCCAACTCATCACTGCCAAATCTCCCATATCCATCATGACTCAATATGACATTAATACCCCTAAATCCATCGTCGATCCCATCTTACTAACGGTTGGATCAGTCATAAATGTGCGTGACTTCATCAAGCGCTGCCAGCTAACTGTATTAACTATCTATATTTATTATTGATTTGACCACCTCACAGTTTTGCGGTTGTCATCAATGGTCTCCCTCTTAATAGTACTATGTGTTATCCTTACACAACATCTCCCTCGATGCGCGCCTCACTGCAATCTACCCCCCCCCAAAAAAAAAACTTGCGCAGTGTCTCAAGTATTGTGCGGCTCAAGCCCCATTCTATAGGGCTTCAAGTGACTACCATTCATAATTTTGGACAGCACCATCCCATCTAATTGTTGTAATTGAACTGCTCCTCCAGAAGTAAATGAACGAATGAGATATGGACCTAGCCAGTCCATCTGTAACTTACCTGGATGCTTCATGAACTTATTTTCGTATAGCAGCACTAAATCTCCCTATGTAAACTGCTTGTTCTTGATGTGGCAATCGTGCCATGCCTTTTGTCGATCCTTTTCAACACGTTGGTGGAAACCCATGATAAAGTGGTCCTCTTCTAGCCGGACCAATTGTGCGATGTGCTCCACTAATGCTTCTGCATCATCCATGCATGTCGCAGCAACAATCTACAAACTAGGAACAATGTACTCCATAGGCATGATTTCCTCTTGCCCATATACCAATTTGAATGATGTCTGTCCCGTCAATCTTTTGCAAGTGGTGCGATATACCCATAGGACCACTGGAATTTTCAAATCCCAATCATCACGATTAGTGTTGCATACCTTTGTAAGCATGGTTTCCAATACTTTGTTAAAGGCCTCAACAGTTCCATTTGTGTGCGGGTGGTAGGGTGTGGTTTTCTGATGTTGCACCTACAACTCGTATGTTAGTGCTTTCATGGTTCGATTGATAAAGTGATTGTCCTGGTCACTCATTAATATCCTGGGACATCCAAACCTTGTCGCAATATTCTCAAATATAAACTTGGTTGTTGTCGCATCAGTACAATCCACAACTGCCGCAGGCTCTTCCCACCTTGTTAGATACTCGGTTGTTGTAATGATGTACCATGCACTAGTCCTCTTTCATGGTGGATTAATTGGACCCACAAAGTCCACATCTCATTTATCAAAAGGTTGTAGGGTTACCTACGGCACAAGTGGCATCCCATCCCATCGTGATGGTTTGCCGACATGCTAACAGATATCGCAGCTTTGCGCATAATCGGCTACATAATTATGTAAGGTAGGCCACCATAGCCCTGCGTGCAGCACCTTAGGTGCAGTATCCCTTCCTCTGTAGTGGTCGCCTATGATTTCTACATGTGCTTCTGCTAGAATCGATCCTTGATCATGTGGTAGGATGCACTATCGCAAGATTTCATCTGGTCCAAGTTTGTATAATTTCCCCACGATCAGTTGGAAATATAAAGCTTTCACTACCAAATGCTTCTTCTGAGTAGTCGACAGGTCTGCTGGAGCAACTCCAGTTGCCAGGAACTGAATGATTGGAGCATAATGGTCATCTGCGATATCTACCCAGAACAGCTGTGCATTGGGTAATCCATCGTCAATATTGATAGGTTCTTCACCTGTCTCAATGTGAGACAGATGATCAAGGCCAACATTCAGTCGTTTTGGCTTCACAATTCTCTCAAAGTCAAATTCCTAAAAAAGAAATAGCCATCGACAGATCTTTCCCCCCAACACAGGCTTATTGACCAGGTATTGCAAGGCGGAATGGTCTATGAACAGTTTTAAGTGACCACCAACAGATAGTGCCTAAAATTCTGCAATGCATAAACCATGGACAAGCCCTCTCTCTCAGTGGTTGTATAATTTATTTCAGCAAAAGAAAACTTCCTACTTGCAATCTGATTGGATGATCAAGGTCGCCCTCACCTGGATGTGCAAGTACTACCCCCAGTGTGACAGAAGAGGTGTCGACATGGATGTGGAACTCCTTGTTCCAATCGAGGAATACCAGGATGGGCACCGATGCCATCTTGGCCTTCAGTGTGTCGAAAATTCCCTGACACTCGTGATTCCATTCAAACGCGGCATCCTTTTTCAGCAACTTCTCCATAGGGGCCATAATCATAGTGTATCCTTTGATGAACTTGCGATAGTACCCCATGTGTCCCAGCATCATACAAAGCATCTTCACATTAGTGGGTGGTGGAAGACTAAGGATAAGTGCAATATTCGCAGGTTCGACCAACAGCCCTTGCTTGCACACAATGTGGCCTAATAGTATTCTGAAAGGTGCACAAAAAATGCACTTCTTTGAATTCAATGCAATTTGATGTTGTGACACCTTTCCTACATCAATCACAAATTTGCTAAGTGATCCTTAACCAAACCATAAATTATCCAATCATCCATGTATACATGCAGGAACTTCTGAATGAAGTCTTTGAATGCAGTGACAACCACCCGAGAAAATATTGTTGGTGCATTCTTTAATCCAAAAGGCATGACTGTATATTGAAAACAACCCCATTTAGTGACAAATGTGGTCTTATGCTGATCTTCCTTCACGATTCGAATCTGGTGATACCCCAAAAATCCCTCTGTGAAAGAGTACATCTCTTGACCACCTACCCCTTCAAGCACTTCATCTGTAAAGAGGGTGGGGAATAGATCATGCAGGCAGGCATCATTCAGCTTCCTCAGGTCGACACAAATGCAAACTTCCCCAATCTTTTTGTCCTGAACCACCATAGGGCTTATCCATTCCGACTCTTCAACGGGCTCAATGATTCCAACATCTAACATCAAGTCAATCTCAGCTTTGACACATTCTTTTTATCATGGGTTCATTCGATACGGCCTATGTCGCACAGGTTTTGTGTCCGGTTTCAATGGGATCTTCATCTCCCCTAGATCCCCTAATATCCCTTTCATTTCTAAGAACCGTGTTGGAAATAGATCCTGGAACTCATGCAGTATATATTTGATCTATGCCATTGTTTTATCATCCCAATAGTCCCCAACACTAGCAAAATTCGAGTTTTCTTCTGTCCCAATGTTAACTTTTCGTATCTTCAGCGACTAACTCATGGGGTCGATTGGTATGTCTGGTGCTATAATATTGTGACTGCCCTTTGATTCCGGAATATTGACATTCCTCATGTCGTCATCATCTTTAGGTTCACCTGGTATATTGTAACATGTCGCCAGGGATTGCATATGGCACTGCGCATGTGGATCTACAGGGTATGCGGTTGGCACAACCTTCAATACTAATTTGCGGATGAGTTGGAGTGCATTGTGGACCTCAAGATTAGCATCCTTGAAACTAAAATTCTACGCAAAATGAATCGACAGCTCCTCCCAGGTATTTATGTTTCTGCGCAGCTCTGTCTCTAGATACCAGGATCTAGGCATTTTGTCCAAAGTATGAACAAAAGCATGCACCCACTCATCCTTGGTTCATGAGGCCCACAAAGCCTGACATTCCATTAAATGACCAGTGGGGTCATTACGCACATCATATCTCCCAGCGGGATAAGTCTCTGAATCACCGAAGTGCACCAACATCAGTCATCGGCATGGTGCCCATTCATGGATTGCCTGTTTGTGAGTCGCCCACCAACGTGCTAGGGTAGCCTTCAATGCATCCTCCAATGCCAACAGCCTCTATGGTTCAAACACTTTCTCTTCAAATTCTTGGAGGAATTCATACAACTCTGGAAGCCCCTTGTAGATTGGCAGCTCAACAATCTCAGTTGTAACACAGCGCAGGGATTGCATGATCAGTCCACACTTCCTAAATGACACTTCATGAAGCTGATTTTGCCAATTTTCTAGAGCATCATCAGAATCAGAGGACGCTGAACTAGTGCTACGCCATCCGAGTTCACCATCGGTAGTAGGGTGGACATAGTCCTCGGAGATCTTGTAGGCATGATCCCAACCTCTACCATACTCATCTTTGATAGGTTCAATATACCGACGTCCTTCCTAAGGGTCTATGGGAGCAATGACTCTGATATCTTGGTTTTCGAATGTCATAACCCACTTCTTGAAATTGATAACCGGCATGCTATCATTAGCCCATCCATTCCCTAGCAGCATAGGATAAGAGCCCCCATCATCAACTACTTCAATGACATTGAAATCAGCATATGTCTTCATACCTTCAATATCGACGACCAGGTTCGAGACATGGCCAATAGGCTAAACCTTGGCCTGATTTGCTAGTCGCAGTTGCACTGGGGACCACCCCAATGTTGGCTTTCCCATCAACTGCCAAGTCTGTTTGGTCAACATATTCACATCCAACCCTAGATCTAGAATAACAGAATCGACTTCATAGTCCCCTATCTAGATGTTCATTCTCATCTCTTTACCTATCTTTCACTTCTAGAGGGAATTTACTGCGAAATCCTTTAGCTTCTGATTCCGTTGGCATAGCAACTTCTCAATCTTGCTGAGAGCCTCATGATCTCTAACTAGTGATAGACAACTCTCAAAGAACTATTGCAAGGTACCATGCTGTCGTGATGGTCCTACCTTGACAGAAGGGTCAAAAGTAGATGGCATTTCAATAATAGGCAACTTACCTGGATTCCTCCCGATCGCATGCTTGTCTTAAAAGAATGCCTCCTTTTCTATCGCAATATCAAATGCTTCGTTTTTCTTCCCTGCAAATTGAATTTGTTGACGGGGTCTGTCTGCTTCGGTCGTCGTACTTGCATGAGTGACAATAGCAATGTCAACAGCTTGGGTTTTGGGTTTTGCTAGAATTGTCACAACTGTGGGTCCTTGATTCAAGTTCTGATCTTTGCTTAGAGGTGGATTTTGGATAGATGACAGGTGCATGGGATGATTCATTGGTTGATTCTAAGTCTGCAGCAGGATCTGAGGCTGATTCTGCAATGGCTGCTAGATCTGCACTTGGTTTTGGTTTTGGAACTAGTTTTGCAATTGAGGGATGTTCTCGGCCTGCCACTTCGCGATCAATTGAGATAAATTTTTGACATTGTGCTCGCTTTCCCCCTAGTATGTACATTGTGCATGGGTAAACTCCCTCTAATAGTGACCAAACACCCCGCAAGTGTAACACTAGATGGATTCTTGACCTCGTCCGAAGCCTCCTCCTCATCCCCTAAATCCTCCTCAAAACCCTTCGATTTGCTAATATTACGGCTGGGCTAACTACTGCAGGGGATTTGAATGCTGTTGAACGTAGTGTGGTGCTTGAACATATATTGGTTGCATCTGAACTTGATTATAATACAGTCACAGTGCAAACTGTAGCTGAGGTGTGAAGTGTGGTTGCGGCTGCACCGGAATAAACTGCATCTGTAGTGGTGGTGTATACTGTACTGTCGGCTGCACCATATGTGGCTGCGACTGCTGGACTGCATGAGGATCCTCGCCCTTCACAAAATATGAATCATATGTTCTTTCTTGAAGCAGGTCATAAGCTTGGTAGTCTTTATCTTCATGCCCTACCGAGCGACAAAAGGAGCAATACAAACTTTCTTCCTTCGTAACTATCTTCTGCATGTAGCTATAGTTTTCGTGTTGATGCCCATATACTTGACATTCACGGCACCATGGCACACTAGCACAACTTAAGGGGTTTGGTGCTCCTAAGAGAAAATAGTTTCTGAAAGTTGGACAAGTGTCCTTAGTGTGTCCACCCGTACGACACTATGTGCACCAGAGGTCATCATGATCTTCTTTTGCCTTCTTAATATCCTATATGTTAGGATATTTAGACACTTAGGAGTTAGTTAAGATCAACTTGTGTAATATATCCGTTAGGTAACAGTGTGTTTCTTTAGTATGCATTAGTATGCATTTGTAAATATTCTAATCCGACGGTCACGATATGTTCTAGACATAAAGTGATCCGACGGTTGAACTTCTCTTAGATCATACCTACCATTGATCTGTGGCTTACCACTCGATTGGTCTATGATCTCTATTTAAAGAGCATAGAGGGTCCTTGGCTAGTTGATCGATTATGAGAAGCTCATGTAACTTTTTTTTTTTTTGCATAATAAATTGCTCCAAGTAGCTATTTGGCTGGGGCTGTGGACTGTTTCCCTCTCGAGGGTTTTAACCACGTGACAAACATTGGTGTATTGATCTATGATCTGTTGGTGTGAAGCGGTTGTTCTTGGTGTTCGATCCTTTGGGAGTACCCTGTGTACTCTAACATGGTATCAGAGCTTTTATGAAGAGCCGCTTTCGGTTTTGATCAAGATCTAGAACCGGTGTTGCCGAAAGTTTGAAAGGGTTTCTGGTTCTGGATTTTCTAGGCATTTGTGGGGTATGGGAGCTATTTCATTGCGTCCGGAGCACCGTTTCCATTTGGAAATAGTTTTCGTTTCACCGAAAACCATTTCCGTTTGTTCCAGAAACACCCATTTCGGCAAATCTGAAAGTATAATGTTACAGTGACGGATTTGTTTTATTTTTTTAAAATCTCTCATATTTTATCAGTCTTATAAATAGATCTTTTTCTTTTAGTCTCGGACTTTTGTCTTCCCTGGCTGCGTATGCTCTTTGTTGTGCACCTTGCGCGATCGCGGCGAATAAGACACAGTGAGGGAAAGTTTTTTTTTTTGTCTTCTTGGCTACGTATGCTCTTTGTCGTGCACCTTGTGCGATCACGACAAATCAGAAACAACGAGAAAACTTGAAAACATAGACTTTTCGGGTAAGCTAACCAAGATCTAACCCCATTGTGTAGAAAAAGTTTTTTTTGTTTTGTTTTTGTTTTTCATTTTTTTTGTGATTTGTAGGAAACAAAAGCAAGCACGGAAAACGAGAGAGAAGAGTAAAAAAAAAAGCCCCATTCCTCTTTCCATAGTTTTACGTACATTTTAAACTTAGCTCACTTGGTCCAAAGTTGTTTTACACCTTGATAAGTCTTGAGTTCATGTCTTATCAAGCTACTTTTTAGTGCATGCAATTTCTATTTTCAAGTTACTTTATTGTAAAAGAGCATCTCACATAAATAAAATAAAATAAAAGTGAATCACTAAAGTCTTTTAATTTATTGCCGCACTATTTAAAAGTCACATTATTGTAAAAGTGAACATCACTTATTCTATAAAAGTGATTCACTTCAAAGCAACTTTATTGTAAAAGTGATTGTCAAAGGTTGATTTTGGGAAGAGGGGGCTTCTTTTTTTAGTTGGTCAAGTTAATATCTGCCACGTCACTATTGGGGACATCTTCAACATTTTCTTTGATCAAGCATAACTTCATCATCGGGAATCAGTTTTAAGTGCCATTTTTTTTAAAACCACATATTTTTTTGAGTTCTTTGCATCCAAATAGTTAGTTTCTATTTTTTCAGTCATTATTTTATAGTATGGCCGCCCCTTGTGATATTATACTTACAAGTTCTAACTATTTCTCATGGAAATCTCGTATGGAGGATGTTCTGCGAAGTAGGGGACTTTTCAGGATAACCTCAGGGAAAGAAACAGAACCCACTGATGATGATAAGAAAATTAAATGGAAAAATAGATGTGATGAAGCTCGTGGATTGATTGGGATGTCAATCTCTACTGATTTGTGATTTCACATATCTAGAATTGATGAACCTGATCAAGCTTCAGAAAAGTTGGAATCTGTGTTTGGTAAACACAATGAAATTCGGGGTCATCAACTTGAGAATGAGTTGCTTTCCTTGAATCCAAATGATTTTTCATGCATTCAAGACTATTTATCTAAGTATAAAACTCTTAGACTATTATGTACCGAATGCAAGATTAAGAAAGAAGACAAACGATGTATTTATCATATTCTTTCAAAACTTGGACCTGGATATTCTGTTTTTGTATCTACATTCTACTCCATGAAAGAATCCTTTCCTGCAGCTAGCTATCAAGATCCTAGCCTTGAATCCTTTTGTGATTCCTTAATTAGAGAGCAAGATAAGTTCATTCATCTTGAAATAATTAACAATGCAAATACATCATTGCAATTTTTGTGGGAAAGATAATCATGATGAATCTAAATGTTTTAAGAAGATGGCAGCCTTGGAAGCAGCAATGAAGAAGCACCACAACAGCCTAGATTTGTTTTCAAAATCTAACACTCATGGACATGCACTTTGTGCTTCTGGTTACTCTTATACTACATCTTCTTTTTCTACTTCAAATGAATGGCTCATTGATTCTGGAGCATCTTATCATATGGCTAAGGATAAAGCCATCTTTTCTACTATGCATGAATGTAACACCAAACAAATATTTGTTGGTGATGATAGATATCTAAGTGTTGTAGGATCTGGAACAATTCCAGTAGAAAATGGTCATTTCAGTGATGTATTATGTGTTCCAAAAAATTTCTGTAATTTGTTATCAGTCTATCAAATTACTCATTCAGGTGAAGGTAAAACTGTGACGTTTACACCTCACCAAGTTGTAATCAAGGATTTTAAAAATCCTCAAAATATCCTTGCTACTGGAACTGTTGATGATATTACCAGGTTGTACAAATTGAACAACTTTGGGTCATCACCTTTTCTTTCAGTTTTTGTTGCTCATAGTGATAACTTGAGCAAACTTTGGCATGAGCGATTTGGTCACTTAAATTATCGCTCATTGCAACAACTATGTAAATACAATATGGTGACTGGTCTTCCGCTGGTATCTTGCAAGGATGGTGTTTGTTCTGGTTGTGTACTCAGAAAACATCATCGAGACAGTTTTGACAAACGTGCCTCTTGGCACACCTCGGTTCCCTTGGAGCTTGTGCATAGTGACTTGTGTGGTCCTCTTCCATCTGCTTCCTTTTCTGGTTTCAAATATTTCTTAACTTTCATTGATGACTACTCTAGACGCACTTGGGTTTACTTCCTAAAACTTAAGAGCGAAGTATTTAACATGTTCTTGGCCTATAAAGCCCTTGTTGAAAAACAATCTGGTCATCAAATTATTAAGTTTAGATCTGACAATGGAGGAGAATATGTTAACAACAAGTTCACTACTTTTTGCACTGAACAAGGAATCCAACAATAGCACACTATTCCATATACACCACAACAAAATGGTGTAGCTGAAAGGAAGAACTGCACTTTAAAAGAAATGGCAAATTGTATGATCCAATCTAAGGGACTAAGTCTTCAATATTGGGTTGAGGCCATAAATTGTGCAAATTACATAGTTAATCGCACACCAACTAAAATTTTGCAGGATATAACACCGGAAGAAGCATGGAGTAAAATTAAACCAGATGTAAGTCACTTTCGTGTGTTTGGTTGTGAAGCATGGGCTCACATTCTGGATGAAAAACGGAAAGCATTGCAGCCTAAAAGTGAAAAGTGCATATTTGTTGGATATTCTGAAGATGTAAAAGGTTATAGACTTCTTCAGCCACATTCTCATGATATAATCATTAGAAGAGATGTTAAATTTGATGAAAATCTCTTGGCTTGCGAGCCTAACTTGGCAGGTGTGCCATCTTTGGCCTGCGAGCCTGATTCGGTGATTGTGCCTTCTTCTTCTTCTTCTTCTTCTTCTTCTTCTTCTTCCAGCTTCCTTGACAGGTTTCCAACTCCAGTTTCTGATGATGACAGTGAGGATGAAAATCCACCTCCTCCTGCTCATGTTC
>LPNX010933307.1:385690-417184 GCA_001517045.1 Pseudotsuga menziesii
GTGTACCCAAACACTATAGCTGGAGTGTTAAATTTGCTAGCTGCGGCTAAATCTGGTTCATGCCAACTGCAGTCTCCCCAATAGGTGAAGCTTCCAACTTCACCGCCATCTCCAGAGCCTCATTCAGTGTTGCGATCTTTTGCTGCATTAACTGCTATCTGATGTATGGAACTAGTGCAGCGATGAACCATTCCTTGTGCTGAACATCGCTCATTTTGAAGCTGACTCAAGACATCAATGTCTTAAATCATTGATCAAAATCCCAAATAGTTTCATTCGGAAACTTCTTGATTTCCTTGAGTTCTATGATATATTGGGCCTCAGATTTAAGTTTCTTAAATTCCTCGAATAGTCCTTCCTGGATATCATTCAATGTTTTCATCGTTTTCCCCTAAGGAACCTGCATGAATCTCATGTACCAGTTAATCACGCGACCCCTGAGGGTGGTCGCCAATTGGTTTCTCTTCATATCGTCGTCCACACTTTGTATAGCAGTCGAAACTACTTTGCATAAAAACCAGTACTGCTCCTAGTCATCAGTCCCGTTTCCATGAAATATAGGTAAATTCATCTCGCCGCCCGCCATTCTGGGCCTTGTTCCTACAAACGATGTTCTATTGCTTAACTGTTGCCGGAACATCGTACAAGGTGACTTAGAATGTGCTTTTCTACCTGTTGGTGGAGTAGTGTGTGGAGGTGTGGAAACGTTACTGCTGGGGTTCGAGCTTCTTGCTATCTTGGGTGTAGCCTAGGTTTGGTCTTCCTCATTTTCATTGTAGGGTCGCTTAGTCCTATGTGGTTTCTCTTCATGGTCTTACACCTTGATCATAGCAGGACCTTCCCCTGTCCTTTGCCTCTTCTCTTGTCTAATCCTTTCTCCTACCCTCGTACAACCACTTGTTTCCTCGTCGATCCTCACAAATTCCTTGGAAATCATACCCATATACCCGTATCTTGCAATTTTCCTTCCCCCTTTCGTTGCAGTGTCCATGGCCTCCACACAATAGAGTTCCACTACTCGAGGTGCATTTTTACAATACCCTTTTGCAGAGACAACAAGAACATACCTTGTGGCCCATTGAAGAACTCTCTTTCTGCTTCATTGTATTCCTTATTGGTATCGACTGCAAATTCAGTAATGTATCCTTCTAGAATACTATACAGCCATACTTCGACAGCTCTCTATTCTTTGTTATTGGTTCCTTGTAGCTTCTCGATCAATCCAGGGGTCCAAGATGTCGGCTCTCCTCCTTGATGGTTATTCTTCTTATAAGTGAACCACGCTAGCCACTCATACAGTATGATCGGGAATTCACAAAAGAACATTCATATGGACCGTTGTAGATATATATGTCTAGCCACCTAGTTTTCGACAGCTCTGGGTTCTGATTTTCTGTTTCAGCGAACTCTCACATATTTAGGTCAAACCAATCTTCAATCTCTGTTTTTTTTGGATGCCACAACGTATCCTCCCTTCAGTTACAACAAGGTCCCTACAACAAGAACCATTTGTTGATGAGACCCACCAACAAATCCTCGTCGACATGGATTCCCACTCTGTCGATGCCCAACCAGTGCGATCTCCCTGAGCACCGGCCCAGACAGGTTTGACCCTGCCTAGCAACACCTACAAAGCGGGTGAAGTCTCACCCGAAGTGTCAAGGGAGAGCTGTCAGAACCAAGTTTCGAGCAGTAGGAAAGGAGGGCATGGCATTAACAACTTCAGTTCATAATCAACAGATACTTCAGAATTGGAATCGCATCATTCATCATATATTGATTAGTATAACTAGTAGATAGCCAATGGATCACATTACTTCATTCATCGTAGCAGTAATCAATCATTCATATAACCGTAAATATCCATCATTATCATCGCAGATCATAAAAATAGGAAAGAAAATAAGAGACAGAAGAACTTTAGAGCAACAGTCGTCATGTCATATTACTTCCGCAAGATAGATTCATGATATGCAGTACATCTTCACAGCAGGAGACTGAAAATAGACCGACACAAACAGAGCCAAAAACCCGCTCACAATAGACACAGATGCAAAAAGATACCCAAAAATACAAGTTCTTCCCCAGAATTCTCTCTCTCTATTCTCATCGGAAGTATCTCTCCAAAGCATGTGTCGCTCACCAAAGTATCTCTACTATTGCAACTCTATCTCTATATAGGCTTGTGCCTTTACATCCAAGGTCCAATTCTAACTAACTTCTAACAAACTAGTGACCTATATCCACAAAATGTGGTCAATCGGTACAAAATTGCATAAATACTTCCAAAAATGGTTATTCTTCCCTCTATTGTGTTGTTGTGGTCCTTCATCATGGCCTGTGATCTTGCACGGCCTCCGCGGTGTAGGCGCAACTCACTTACCTGATACCCCTGCCAACATGATGGTCGTCGTCGCATTCGACATCATTCAAAATTTTACATCATAGTCAGTGATACTTTATATCGTTGAGGTATTGAATCGATTTTACATCTATGTTTGACCCATGAAGAGGCTGAGCATACCTTGATGACTGCCACTCCAAGGCATGTGGTGGTCATCTTTTTGGGATGGCTTCTACCTAGAAAATACTACGAGAATGATACTTCTGGCTATCAATTTTTAAATATTGTATCGAGGCCGTCAAGAAGTTCCCTCCATGTCATAATTTTCATTCAAAAAATAGACTCATCCCTCGCCGCTTCATCCCGTTATTGCCGTCGAACCTTTTTCCAAATGGGGTATTGATTTCATGCACTACAAGACCACCTTGGCTGAGGGGCATGGATATATCATCGTAGCCATGGAGTACTTTACAAAATGGGACGAGGTGATACCTACATATAAAGAAGATGACAACACAATTGCACTCTTCTTGTTCGACCACATCATTGACAGGTTTGATGTCCCACAAGCCATACTCACAGACCACAGCTCGCAATTCCAAAATAAAATGGCAACTGAATAAAGTGCTAAGTTAGGTTTTCATCATGAGAACTTGACTTCATACTACCCCAAATAAAGTGGACAAGTAGAAGCCATTAATAAAGTTTTAAAAACTATGATACAATGCATGGTGGGAATTCATAAGTCAAATAGGCACTTAATACTTTTCTCATCCCTATGGGCATATCAAACCTTAATAAAAATCACTACTGGATTTACACCTTTCCAATCAGTGTATGCTCTATAGGCAGTTCTATCTATAGAGTGAGAGATTTTGTCCTTAAAACTAGCAATTGAACTATTACCACACACCACAGTTGAGGAAAAAATATTTCTTTACTTAGCAAAACTTGGTGAAACCCACCACGACTCCACACTTGCTAATGAATCACATAAAAAATGTATCAAGGCCCAATATGATAAATCTATCAAACCTCGTAATTTCAATGTAGGTCATTTGGTCCTTGCATATGACCAAATGCATAGCAAGCTAGGGGCAAGTAAACTTGAGTCCATGTGGCATGGGCCCTATATCATAAAACATGTATTAGAGAAAGGAGCTAATGAATTAGTCGACTATGATGGGATATCTCTAGGAGATCCTAGGAATGGGATCTATCTTAAGAGATGTTATGCTTAGGATCATCCTGCATAGGTAATTTGTACATAATGTGTATAAAGTGTGCCTTATGCTGTGATATTTTCTTCTTGAATGCAAAGGTATTTTAAGTTATCGTGGCTTACACTATGTCCTGCCTAGATATGCAGATGACAACCTATTATGGATTTGTAGACGGTGTTAACTGACAAACCTGTAACCTCACTTTGACAAAATGGATATTTATTCCCCTACCTATGAATTGGTAATCTTAGGAGGAGTATGCCTAGGCTCTATGACTAACAACATTGTCGAATATCAAGCAGTAATTGGTTTACTCATTGAATCATCCTCCTGAGGTGTGGACCACCTCACTATTTATTTAGATTCTTATGTTTTGGTCTCTCATCTAAATCGTATATACACAATCTATGTGTTGGAAAAGTTAAACTAACTGAGGGGGGGGAGTGAATCAGTTAGTTACCAGATATTAAATTTTAACTTCTTTTCAAAATTAAATCAAACCAATTAATCAATCCATAAACACTGAGACACATATTTTTTCATGGGGAAACCCATAAAGGGAAAAAACCTCTTTCTTTAGATGTAGGGAAAGCATCAACTTCTTAATACATCAATTTTATTTGAGTCAATAACTCGAATGAGGCAACTACCTCTATTTCTTCAGCATCTACTGAAAAGAAGCTTATACTCCTTTGTACAAGCATCAACTTGTATTGAAGACTTATAGTCTTCTCTAGCTCCTCCCTTCCTCCCTGCAGTATTAGCACTAATCTGTTTCACAAAATTTTCAATGTATAACCTTTTACCTTTTTCAAACCCAACCTGTATCAATTATAAACTTTGTCAAACGCAATTCTGTCACAACTTCTCTGTCAAAACTATTTTTGTCAAAATCATCATGTCAAGATCATCTCTATCAAAACATCTTTGTCAAAAACAACTTATCTCTGTCAAAACATCTTTGTCGAAAACAACTTATCTCTGTCAAAACATCTTTGTCAAAAACCAATTTATCGTTCGGGTACACAGGGTACTCCCAAAAGAACGAACACCTTCAACAACCGCTTCACGCAAAGAGATCACAGATCAACACATCGATGTTTGTCACGTGGTTAAAACCCTCGAGAGGGAAATAGTCCATGACCCCATCCAAATAGCTACTTGGAGCAATTTATTATGCAAAAGAAATAAAGTTACATATGAGCTTCTCATAATCGATCAACTAGACAAGGACCCTCTATGCTCTTTAAATAGAGATCATAGACCAATCGGGTCTTAAGCCACAGATCAATGGTAGGTATGATCTAAGAGAAGTTGAACCATAACATATCGTGACCGTTGGGTTAGAATATTAACAAATGCATACTAATGCATACTAAATAAACACACTTGTACCTAACGGATATATTACACAAGTTGATCTTAACTAAATCCTAAGTGTCTAAATATCCTAACATTCCCCCTTAAGAACAACTTGGGATAGGATTGAAGGATTTATAAAAGTGACACTATTAGGAGAAGGAAAGAGGAATTAGAGCCTATCCCCCCTTAAGGACACATTTCTGAACTCCTAACATAGACCGAAGTTTAGAAAACTTCACTTCTGTAAGAGACTTGGTGAAGATGTCTGCAACTTGATCATCTGTAGGGAAATAGAGCACTTCAATAACATGATCATGAACAAGATTTCTGATGAAGTGCATGTGTAGCTCTATGGGTTTGATGCGCTGATGTAGAACTGGATCTTTGACAAGCTTGACGGCACTTTGATTGTCACACCAAAGTGGAGTAGGTTGATGCTACTCAAATCCAAACTCTGAAAGGATCTGTGGAAGCCATAAAGCTTCCTGACTGGCATTAACTACGGCTCGATATTCTGCTTCTGCTGAAGAAAGAGAACGATCTTGTTGTTTCTTACCAACCCAAGTGACAAGTCTAGATCCCAGAATGAAAACATAACCTGCAGTAGATTTTCGATCATCAAGATTGTCGACCCAATCTGAATCAGTGAAACCAACCAACAAAGGTTTCCCCCCTGTACTGTAATAAATCCCAAACTAAATTATACCTCGAATATATCGAAGTATTCTTTTTGTTGCTTTCCAGTGACTTTCATGAGGAGTTTGCATATAACGGGAAACACGACCAACAGCAAAGAAAAGGTCAAGACATGAATGAGTCAAGTATAAAAGACTACCAGCAAGCTGATGATACAAGGTGGCATCTACTTCAGGGGAATTACAAGTGGCAGAAATTTTGACTCCAAACTGGAAGGGAGAAGGGGCTGGTTTACAATATTCCATGTGGAAGCGACGAAGAAGGTCACAAGCATACTTAGACTGGGAAAGAAAGATTCCTTCTTTGGTTTGCAAGACTTGGAGACCAAGAAAATAATGAAAATGTCCTAAGTCTGACATTTCAAAATTTTGCTTAAGACTGGATTTCACATGGGTTATAAGTTTAGGGTCACTACCAATAAGCATAAGATCATCAACATAAAGAACAAGTATGATGAGATGGTTTCCTACTTTCTTGGTATAGACATTGGGGTCAGAATGGCATCTAGAAAAACCAATGTCAAGGATAAAGTTATCCATTTTGGCATACCAAGCTCTAGGAGCTTGCTTAAGGCCATATAAGGATTTCTTAAGGAGACAAACAAGGCTAGAGTTATTATGAACATATCCAGGAGATTGTTCTGTGTAAATTTCCTCATGTAAATCACCATGTAAGAAGGCAGACTTGACATCCATTTGATGGACTTCCCAGTTATGTAAGGCTGCAAGGGAAAGAACAAGGCGGATGGAGTTCATTTTTGCTACAGGGGAAAAGGTTTCATTGTAGTAAATCCCTTCAACTTGGGAAAAACCTTTGGCAACTAACCTTTCCTTAAGTCTTTCAACACTTCCATCTGATGCATACTTAGTTCTATAGACCCATTTACATTTGACAAGTTTTCTTCCTTTTGGAAGAGGAACAAGATCCCAAGTATCGTTCGCCATTAAGGAACGATATTCTTCATCCATAGCTGCATCCCAATCTGGATTTCCTGAAGCTTCTATAAAAGTTTCTGGATCATGATTCTTGGAAACTTGAGACAAAAGATATTAGGCTCGCTGAAACTGAGAACATGTTCGACGTTGATCTCTAGGATCACCAGCTGCTTCACATGTTGAACGGACCCATCGAGGAAGTACTGGTGCTGGTGCAATTGGAGGAACATGAGCAGGCGGAGGTGTATTTTCATCCTCACTGTCATCATCAGAAACTGGAGTTGGAAACCTGTCAAGGAAGCTAGAAGAAGAAGAAGAAGAAGGCACAATCGTCGAATCAGGCTCACAGGCCAAAGATGGCACACTGGCCAAGTTAGGCTCGCAGGCCAAGATATTTTCATGAAATTTAACATCTCTTCTAATGATTATATCATGAGAATGTGGCTGAAGAAGTATATAATCTTTTACATCTTCAGAATATCCAACAAATATGCACTTTTCACTTTTAGGCTGCAATGCTTTCCGTTTTTCATCCGGAATGTGAGCCCATGCTTCACAACCAAACACACGAAAGTGACTTACATTTGGTTTAATTTAACTCCATGCTTCTTTCGGTGTTATACCCTGTAAAAATTTAGTGGGTGTGCGATTAACTATGTAATTTGCACAATTTATGGCCTCATCCCAATATTGAAGACTTAGTCCCTTAGATTGGATCATACAATTAGCCATTTCTTTTAAAGTGCGGTTCTTCCGTTCAGCTACACCATTTTGTTGTGGTGTATGTGGAATAGTGTGCTGTTGTTGGATTCCTTGTTCAGTGCAAAAAGTAATGAACTTGTTGTTAACATATTCTCCTCCATTGTCAGATCGTAACTTAATAATTTGATAACCAGATTGTTTTTCAACAAGGGCCTTGTAGGCCAAGAACATGTTAAATACTTTGCTCTTAATTTTTAGGAAGTAAACCCAAGTGCGTCTAGAGTAGTCATCAATGAAAGTTAAGAAATATTTGAAACTAAAAAAGGAAGCAGATGGAAGAGAGACACATAAGTCACTATGCACAAGCTCCAAGGGAACCGAGGCATGCTAAGAGGCACGTTTGTCAAAACTGTCCCAATGATGTTTTCCGAGTACACAACTGGAACAAAAACCATCCTTGCAAGATACCAGTGGAAGACCAGTCACCATATTGTCTTTACATAGTTGTTGCAATGAGCAATAATTTAAGTGACCAAATAGCTCATGCCAAAGTTGGCTCAAGTTATCACTATGAGCAACAAAAACTAAAGGAAAAGGTGATGACCCAAAGTTGTTAAATTTGTACAACCTGGTAATATCATCAACAATTCCAGTAGCAAGGATATTTTGAGGATTTTTAAAATCCTTTATTAGAACTTGGTGAGGTGTAAACGTCACAGTTTTACCTTCACCTGAATGAGTAATTTGATAGATTGATAACAAATTGCAAGAAATTTTTGGAACACATAGTACATCACTGAAATGATCATTTTCTATTGGAACTGTTCCAGATCCTACAACACTTAGAGATCTATCATCACCAACAAATATTTGTTTGGTGTTACATTCATGCATAGTAGAAAAGATGGTTTTATCCTTAGCCATATGATAAGATGCTCCAGAATCAATGAGCCATTCAATTGAAGTAGAAGAAGAAGATGCAGTATAAGAGTAACCAGAAGCGCAAAGTGCATGTCCATGAGAGGTAGATTCTGAAGACGAATCTAGGCTGATGTGGTGCTTCTTCATTGCTACTTCCAACGCTGCCGTCTTCTTAAAACACTTAGATTCATCATGATTATCTTTCCCATAAAAATTGCAATGACGCTCAGTCTTCTTTCCTTTTTTCTTGGATCCTTTGTCATTTTTTAAAGAAGGAGTTGACTGAGAGGGTTTGGAACCCTTGTTGTTTTGCTTATTATTACGAAAATTCTATTTCTTGGGAGGCTTAGACTTTTCTTTCTGTTGGGACAATAAGGCTTTCTCAGATGTATGTGCATTGTTAATTATTCCAAGATGAATGAGATTATCTTACTCTCTAATTAAGGAATCACAACAAAATGATTCAAGGCTATGCTCTTAATAGCTATCTGCAATCAAGGATTCTTTCATGGAGTAGAATGTAGATACAAAAACAGAATATGCAGGTCCAAGTTTTGAAAGAATATGATAAATACATTGTTTGTTTTATTTCTTAATCTTGCATTCTGCACATAATAGTCTAAGAGATTTATACTTAGATAAATAGTATTGAACGCATGAAAAATCATTTGGATTCAAGGAAAGAAACTCATTCTCAAGTTGGTGACCCCAAATTTCATTGTGTTTACCAAACACAGATTCCAACTTTTTCCAAGCGAGATTAGGTTCATCAATTCCAGATATGTGGAATCGCAAATTAGTAGAGATTGACATCACAATCAATCCATGAGCTTCATCATATCTATTTTCCCATTTCATTTTCTTATCATCATCAGTGGGTTCTATTTCTTTCCCTGGGGTTATCCTGAAAAGTCCCCTACTTCGCAGAACATCCTCCATACAAGATTTCCATGAGAAATAGTTAGAACTTGTAAGTATAATATCACAAGGGGCAGACATACTATAAAATAATGGATTAAATAATAGAAACTAACTATCTGGATGCAAAGAGCTCGAAAGAATATGCAGTTTAAAAAAAAACAGCACTTAAAACTGATTCTGGATGATGAAGTTATGCTTGATCAAAGAAAATGTTGAAGATGTCCCCAATAGTGACGTGGTGGATATTAACTTGACCAACTAAAAAAAAAAAACCCCCTCTTCCCAAGATCAACCTTTGACAATCACTTTTACAATAAATTTGTTTTGAAGTGAATCACTTTTGTAGAATAAGTGATGTTCATTTTTACAATAATGTGACTTTAAATAGTGCGACGATACTAATTAAAAGACTTAAGTGACTCACTTTTATTTTATTTTATTTATGTGAGATGCACTCTTACAATAAAATAACTTCAAAATAGAAATTGCATGCACTAAAAAGTAGCTTAATAAGACTTGAACTCAAGACCTATTAAGTAATAAAACAACTTTTGACCAAGTGAGCTAAGTTTAAAAGGTACATAAAATAATGGAAAGAGGAAGGGGGCTTTTTTTTTTTTTACTCTTCTCTCTCGTTCTTCGTGCTTGCTTTCATTTCCTGCAAATCACAAAAAAAAAATGAAAAACAAAAACAAATTTTTGTTTTTCCACACAATGGGCTTAGATCTTGGTTAGCTTACCCAGAAATTCTACGTTTTCAAGTTTTCTTGCTGCTTCTGATTTGTCATGATTGCACAAGGTGCATGGCAAAGAGCATACGTAGCCGACAAGACAAGAACAAAAAACTTTCCCTTACTGTTTCTGATTCTCCGTGATCGCGCAAGGTGCATGGCAAAGAGTATACGCAGTCAGGGAAGGCAACAGTCCGAGACTAAAATAGAAAATATCTAATAATAAACTGATAAAATATGAGAGATTTAAAAAAACAAATCCATCACTGTAACATTATACCTTCAAATTTGTCGAAATGGGTGTTTCTGGAGCAAACGAAAACGGTTTTCGGTGAAACGAAAACTATTTCCCAATGGAAATGGCACTCTGGATGCAATGGAATATCTCCCATAGGCCAAAAATGCACAAAAAATCTAGAAACAAAAACCCTTTCAAACTTTCGGCAACACCAGTTCCAGATCTTGATCAAAACCGAAAGCGGCTCTTTATAAAAGCTCTGATACCATGTTCAGGTACACAGGGTACTCCCAAAAGACTGAACACCTTCAGCAACCGCTTCACACAAATAGATCACAGATCAACACACCGATGTTTTTCACGTGGTTAAAACCCTCGAGAGGGAAACAGTCCACGGCCCCAGCCAAATAGCTACTTGGAGCAATTTATTATGCAAAAGAAAGAAAGTTACATATGAGCTTCTCATAATTGATCAACTAGCCAAGGACCCTCTATGCTCTTTAAATAGAGATCATAGACCAATCGAGTGTTAAGCCACAGATCAATGGTAGGTATGATCTAAGAGAAGTTGAACCGTCGGATCACTCTATGTCTAGAACATATCGTGACCATCGGATTAGAATATTTACAAATGCATACTAATGCATACTAAAGAAACACACTTTTACCTAACGGATATATTACACAAGTTGATCTTAACTAACTCCTAAGTGTCTAAATATCCTAACACTTATCTCTGTCAAACAACTCTATTAAAAGCCAAATTACCTCTGTCAAAACACCTTTGTCATTTTGTCTCAAAATATCTTCATTTATGCAACAGGTATTGTATAAAAAAACATACCTTCAATGCCAGAGATATAAATTCTTTCTCAATTGTTTTGCATTCAATATCTAGTTACTCTCAGCATAATACAAATCATATATACTTTCAATGCATAACATCTACTTCATTTCAATGTTCAAGATGACTTCTTTGGTTTTTTTCATTTACCTTTCAAATCTCTACATATCATTTAATTCATTTTTGTAGACTACTTCGTTGTTTTGTTCACCAATCAATAGTTATATGAGCATATACAGGCAATGTATTCAATCCAATGAACTACACAATACTTCCTTTGTCTCTACATAAGTAATGTACTCAAATTTAAACAATACTAACTGAAAAATAGGAACTTACAATACACCACTACTGAATTTCAATTCACACCATTTTACCAATAGCCAAATAAAAAATTGACCTATTCTATTGCTGAGACATTTTTCGACCTCTCCTATTGCTGAGACATTTCTGCCTTCATTGCTTGTTGAGAGCTTTCTGCGTTCTCTTCAAAACCGAGACATTTTCTATGTTCTGTGTACACCCATTCCAACTCTCTTAATTAGAGACTGAGTACTCCTGTTTTTTTTTCTCTCATTCTCTACGCATACATACATATTTTTTATATCTTACAACGCATACATCTAAACAGTTAGAACAATTATCTTAACTGTGTAAACTAATCAAGACATAGTTTCAAATCGTTTTGACCATTAACTGTTTGTCAACGCTAATAATTTCTATGCAGCATTAATAAACTGGATTTTTGCAATAAACTTTGGAAACATACTAATTGATGGATTAACACGTTTGGTATTATTTGAAGGATTATCATGTTGGAGTCATGCGTTTGAGGACTCAACATTGGAACACTGGAGTTATGCATTTGAGGACTCAATGTTGGAACGCAGGATTCATGCGTTTGAGGACTCAACGTTGGATAATGATTTGGAACCATATTGATTAATGGAAATTGGAATCATTCTTAACATGATGGAATCATGTGTTTAATACTACAGAGGGAGACTGATAAGCTTAAAACCAAAATTGTTCATGCTTAACACGCTGGAACAATAGCTTAAAATGTTGATTACAAATGTTGGAAGCATAATCATAAGATTGATAACTTAGGAAATGTTCAATAGATTTAAGCAATATATGTTTACATCAATGAAAAACTCATAACATTTCAAACTGACCAACAAAATCCCCCTTTGTTATTGATGGAAAACATATACATTCTCCCCCTTTGACATCGATGACAAATCAACTCTTTCTGTGATCAAGTTTAAGAATCAATAATGCCCCCACTAACAAAAATCCCTGTGCATGAATATACCTGTGCAAGATGTAACCAATCTGCCTGAATATTCACATGTAATCAATCTGTGTAGAAACTGATAATTATCAAGACTAAAAAGAACCACCTGAGAGTTGAAACAAAAAGTAGCACAGCAAAGAATCCCCTAATATAATTATGTCAATGGAAATATGCAAATCTGATATGTAATTGTAATCGGTTGTTCATCACTTTGATAACAAAATGAAAGAGATTACATAGAACAAACACCTAATTGTTCCGTGAGAGTTTCAAATTTCTGCTGAGGTAAAGGCTTAGTGAATATGTCAACAATTTGATTATGTGTGCCAACATATTCTAGCTTGATAAGATTGTTTAAAACCTGCTCTCTAAGAAAATGAAACTTAATTGGAATATGTTTGTTTTTTAGTGCATAACTGGGTTCTTGGAAATGCTAATGGCACTTGTATTATCACAGAAAATAGGAATAGGATCATCATAGGTGACATGTATATCTGCTAGAATTTGTTTCATCCATATTACTTATGTGCAACAATTTGCAGCAGTGATGTATTATGCTTCAGCAGTAGAAATAGATATTGTTGATTGTTTCTTACTAGACCAGCTTACCAAGCATCCTCCGAGATAAAATGTTGCCCCACTTGTACTTTTATGATCATCTACACAACCTACCCAATCTGCATTAGTAAAAGCATATAAATCAATATTGTTACCTTTGGGATACCATAAGCCATAATATGTTATTCCTTTTAGATATCTAAGAATCCTCTTAACTGCAAGTAAATGATAAGATTTGGGAGAGGATTGAAACTGAGCAACCTGACATGATGCATTCATAACATCCAGCCTTATAGTTGTTACATATAAAAGACTACCAATCATAGATTTGTATGTTTTCTACTCAACATTCTCATAGTCGTCTTTGTTACTTAACTTGCATCCAATAACCATAGGAGTTCCTACTGGTTTACAATCTTGCATTTGAAATTTCTTTAGCATTTCATTTATGTATTTGGTTTCAGAGATTAAAATGCATTTATCAGATTGTGAAATTTGGAGGCCTAAGAAAAACTTGAATTCACCAAGCATAGAAATTTCAAACTCATTCTGCATACTTTGTGCAAATTGTTTGCTAAGTTGATCATTATCACTCCCAAATATAACATCATCTACATATATTTCAACAATAATCAAGCTATCATGTTCTTCTTTAATATAGAGATTATTGTCATTATTTCCTTTTATGTATCCTTGTTGCCTTAGATATTTATCAAGCCTGGAATACCAATCTTGTGGAGCTTGCTTTAGTCCATACAGAGCTTTCTTTAACCTGTAAACATAATTTTCTACTTCTGAGAGTTGAAATCATTCTAGTTGTTCCATGTAAACCTTGTCACACCCCGGTTTTGACCCCATTTGCATGATGTATATAATGTAATTAATCGTGGTGAGGAGCTAAAGGCAAAAGCCCCACCATCGATTTGGTTGTGTATGTTTCGGCACTAGGGGTAGTTGCCAATGGTATATCGTGCTATTTGGCACATTATAATTCGGCATCATGTAAACATGCACATCAATTAAAATAAACCACAACCAGCTACGGCAGTGCAACGTTAAAATGAAAAGGGCATGATTCCAAAGGATAAGGGTGTGGGGGATGTCAAACCTTGGCCAATGAGGAAAAACCCATGTGTCACCACCTTGTCTTACCCAACCACCTCCATTAAGAATTGCTGCTGGTGGTTGAGGCAGTTATTGTTTTTGGGAGTGGGTGTGGCAGGACTGTCAGTCCTTGCCCACACGCACACTCCACTCATGGTTGACTTCACAATGGCAAAAGAAACCACTGCCATCATTCCCGCAGACACACTACTCTCTCCACGATAGTGCTGAAGCTCTCACACACCTCCGATCTGCATTCTCCATTGTTGTTCATCGTCACGCAGGAGCAGAAGTCTTGTTCATTCTCATGCACTTCCAGTTATCTGTCCATCCGCGTGCATAAGCAGAGCTGTTCCTCCTCACGCATGGACCATTGTTTGTTCATTATTTGCATGCACAGGATTTGTCCTGGTTTTGGGCTCACTCAGCGAGCTGGGAGCTGTGCTCCTTCATCCACGATTTGCTGTGAAGGGACCATTCACATTTTCGGCTACTTGCTGTGTTGTTGGGGTCTCCCTTACCAATTTGTGGATGTGCATATGTTTTTCCTTTGTGTTTTGGGGTCGGGTGCAAGTTTCCCTCACGCACAGGCTGAGAGTATGTAGTTTCTTCCCCAGTGAGGGACTGTGTAAGTCTTTTCTATTTTCTTAATTGTCTAGGACGGACTGCTGTCTGCCTTATGTGGTGATTGTGGTTGTTGTTATGTTTTGGGACTGTGTAAATTTGCCATCGTTTTCATTGTGAGCTTGGGCTGTTGATTTGCCCTGGTTTTGGGTTGCTTCTTGGATGCTAAGGTTGTGGACATATTTTGGGTTGATGTTGAGTTGTTTTGGCCACGCTAGCACCAAGAACAACTCTGAGTTGTTTTGTGGCTTGGGCTGTGTTTCGCCTGTTCGTTGGGATTGTCATCCGGTTGTCTTCACAGGGCTGTGAAGGGATTGTTTTGCTGCGGTATGCAGTGGATTGGTCTTCGGACTGTTGAGAGTAGGATTTGAGGTGGTGTATGCATGAGAAGGCTGGTGTTGTGGCCACCAGCTTCGCATTAGCCTTTCCTAGTTCCTTGATGACCTGGTGAATCCCAACTGTGTTGTCTTGGCTATGCTTTGTGAACCATGGCTATGTGTAAGCCTGCATTGACCCTTATTCCTTGAGGAATCATGCCCATCTCGGGGGTGGCAGTGATGCTGAGATATTGATGAGCACGCTGGCCTATGGTTGGGTGGAACATTGCAGCGACGTAGCTGGTTGCGGGGTGAACTCTTCATCAAAGATAAGTACTGCTGCTATTTCATCTCTGCAATTTAATCTACTGTTTCATGAATTATGATGGACATGTTCAATGTTGAAATGTATATGTTTGCTTCCGCTGAATGTTGAGTAACTCTACATCTTTGTATGATGGAATTATGCATCTCGTATGATGAATTGTATCCTTATATGTTTTATGCATCTTAGTGCACATCATGTTAATCTTGTTTTAATATCAGCATTGATTACTGTTCATGTTCATGGGGCTGTTTGCTCGTTTCTTTGGTGTTGGTCGCGTCTTCTTTGCCGGCCGAAGGGATGGGGACGTGGCAGCATGGTATCAGAGCTCATGTTGCAGCATGGGCCTGAATGGACCACCAAGGTGCAGTGATAGAGCCATCATTGCAGTATTGGGGCCTCATAGGGCCATGGGAAACTAGCTTGCAGTGGCAGGATTTCTTTCTGCCCAGCAAAGATCAGAATTTGATGACAACAAAACTTCCATAATTTTTCTAAGTGTTGGAACACTTAGTTCAGTTGGAACATTTAGTGGAATGGACTTCCGACGTAGCGGAAGAGTTAGACGAAAGCACGCCCGACGAGAACAGTTTGAAGGAAAAATCGTGGGAAATTTGTCTAAGTGTTCGATGTCCATCGGAAAGATTTAGCTGTTCAAGCATCCGTCGTTGCGGATGGCTAAACAGCTATGCGTCTGACGAGAAACACCTCTGATAGCCGACGCCACAAGAAAGATTAAAAAAAAATTCTAAGTATAGAAAGCAGTCGCTATCGGAAGAAAATAGCTGATCATGCGCCCGCCGTTGCGGAAGTCTAGAGCACTAGACTTCCGATGTGAAAAGGCTGCCGATGCCATGAAGGAAAGTTTAAAATTTTTCTAAGTAATGAAAGCAGCGGCCATCGAAAGAAGTTAGTGGTTTGATGTTTCGCCATTTCGGAAGCCAAAAGCACTAGACTTCCGATGTGAAAATACTGCCGATGCCGATAAGGGTATGCCTTAGCAGATTGATCGGCGAAACTTAGTCCTTTGGGGAGCCGCAATGGCAGAAATGAAGAGGTGTTGAGAGTCGATGCCATTGGGTGAAATAAGCCGACAAGGAGGAAATATTTTGAAAATTTCTCTAAGTTTCAAGACCGTCGAATCGTCAGAAGACTTAGTCGGAAGACCCTCTGACACAAACCCCCGCTAGCGGTGAGAGATAGAGGAAGTCTCAGCCGACGAAGCGGATGGAAAAGTATGATGGTGCCGCAATGGCAGTGGAAGAAAGATGTTAAGGGTGCCGATACGTCAGTGGAAGAAGAAGAAGACCTGGCTGCCATGGTGGGTCAATGTTGAAAGGATTTCCGCAATAACGGAAGGAAACCCAAGATGGGAGCCGAAATCAAAGTTTTAACGGGGAAAATTCAAAAAAAAATTCCAAGTGTCGAGACCATTGAAAAAAGTTAGCTGTTTGAGCAGCCGATGCGGCAGAAAGCATCGGAAGAAAATAGAAGATGAAGTTGCTGATGCAACGGAAGAAGAGAAGGGAAGGTTTTGGCAGAGATTAGTGGAAGACAGAGCCGCAGTTTCGGCAGAGATCTTCCGAAGATAGCCGAAACATCGGAAAAGAATAGTTGTTTGAGCATCTGATGTTTCGACAAGAAGAAGAAGAAAAATGAAATTGAAAATTTTTCTAAGTATAGAAAACATCGGAAAACTTTAGAGGATCGGGCCGCTGAAACGTCGGAGAAAATTAGAGGATCGGTCTGCCGATACACCGGAAGCCAGAGGAAGATCGGCCCGGAACGTCGGAAAAATTTAGTTGATTGGACAGCCGATGAGCGACGTCAGATGAAGAAAGTGGATTGAACGTCTATCATTGTGGCTGCCTAGATGACTATAGATCCAACACGTCGAAAAAAAAATAGAAGATCGGATCATTGATGCGTAGTGCTTAGTGGATCCGACAGCCGATGAGCAGCGGAGGAAATTAGTTGTTTGGACTTCCGAAACATCGGACTGATAGTTGAAATGAGAGCCGATTCTGCAGAGGAAAATTTGAGTTTTTCAAGTGGGATTTTCCAGCAGATTTCGATTGTTTTCCAGTGGGGTTTCCAGCTATCTTTCAGTGGATTTTCAGGTGGCTGAATTTGGCACCCAGTCCAAAATACAGTTGTGTGTAAAATGCCGAGATTTGGTGAAAATCTTCATTCTTAGAAGTGGTGTGGTTTTCACACCCGAGGTCGGAATGAAGTGTGTGGATAGGCGTTGGAAAGCTTATCCAGAAGGGAACAAGGGAAAGTCACCAGAATCTGAGCATGGAGTAGCAAAGTGCTAATGACGGCCACTGCTATCCAATGGAAAAATCTGGAAAGTTGCATGCCCAGAGGTAGCAAGGACTATGAAGGCCAACCAGCTGTTGTGTGGAAGAGGAATTCCATGCAAAGATGAGGGATTTAAAGGGGAAGTTTCCTTAAACCCTATCTTGCTGATTATAACTACATTTTATAAGTTTTATGCATGAAATGCATGAGGATATGTTTTGCGTACATAGGATATTGAGGATTATACATTTATAATGAACCACTAATGATAGTTATTGCATTGGTGTTGGCATTAGTGGAAAAACCAACGACAACATGGACATGGCTCAATATGTTGTTGATGTTGACAAATGTGACCAGCAACCCTATGAAGAAAGGGATGAGGCAACAATTCCATAATCAAAAGTTGGTGAGCAAATTCTACAATCTCCTGCAAAGGACCAACCAAATTGGTCATGTCAAGGGTGTAAGTACGACCCATGAAGGTAAGAGTTTGATTATGACGAATTCCATGGAATGTTAAAGGTAAGAGACCTCATACCATGTGGATGTTTGAATATAGAAAGGTGTCATGCCTGTAGATATTGATTGAGCTTGGTATCCCAAGGAAAGTAAGTACTGATGATCTTGATTGTAGTAATGCATCCTATATGAAGTAGTCATGGTTAGGCCATGCATGATATGTTGAATGCATAGTATTCCTGAATCAATGCAAGATAACATTAAATGGATATGCATTGAAAATATTTTATGAATCTTGTAGTCATGCATTGAATGGATGCATATGAAGGGTGTGAGTGACTGATTGCATAAGTATAGGTGCAATGTTGTGATGTATTGCATGAATGCATTGAGATGAATGCATATGATATTATGAATAACTAATGGCTGAAATGATGAATTGATGACAATTCAGGAACCATTTCAAAGGTTGTTATGAATGCAGGATTGTAAGTGCTTAAAGAGGATAGTCATGATCGATTGTCTGCCGGAAATGCTCTATGGAAGAGCAAGGTGGTACAAATGATACGCTTGTGAAGTAAGGAGTATCTAAACATTTCATTTAATTGCATGAATGATGTGACTATGCCTTGCAAATGTTAGTATCATAATGATCGCATGAAGTAAATGAGTTTTGGTAATATTGATGTGATTAACAGCTGGAAGTATTTGAATTTTATAAATTCTTAAAATGCTTCAGAGATGGTTGTAGCGATGAGAAGTTTATATGCATCCATACTTACCAAGTGTTTGGTTGATTGAAGCTCAGGTTTCAGGTAGATTATTTATAGCATGGCAGTGAGAGGTAAGACCCTGACCAATGCCAGAATCTACCATATGAAAGAGCCAAACCTTATGAGAAGAGTCTCATGGTTGTAAAAATAGTTGGTATGCATAATAGGTTGTTAAATTTGAATTGTGAATTTCGGATTTAAGAAATTGCTGACAACTATTAGTCACTATTGGCTTGCATAAGATTGTGTTGGATGATTGAAGCTCAGGTTTTAGGTAGATTATTTCGAGCATGGAAATGAGAGGTAAGACCCTGACCAATGCCAGAATCTACCATGTGAAAGAGCCAAACCTTATGAGGAGAGTCTTATGGCTGTAAAGCTAGTTGGTACGCATAATGGGTTGTTAAATTTGAATTGTGAATTTCGTATTTAACAAATTGCTGACGACTACTAATCACTATTGGTTTGCATAAGATTGTGTCAGGAGGATGCATTGTAAGTGGGTATTTGTATTATGTTAGAAGCAAACTAATTTCTGTAGTAGACAGAATTGCAATTTCCTATTGAATTTGATTACCAATGTCATTGCTTGGTTATGGAACAATCAATTTGGATTGTATTATCAGATAATGTTGACTATTTGGCTATTTGGTGAATTTTCCAGGGGTGCACATTGCAGGAAGATCGTGTGTAATGGCTTGCAAGAGCCAAACTTCATGGGAAGGTTTTCCCTTGGAAATGGGTTTTGGGTGAAACGCCATTGGACATTTTGGAAATGTCTCATCTGCACTACATGTTTGGTAGTAACATGAGTGAGATGGTATAAATTATGTCGATAAGACATGTGTGAATATGAAATGTGAAAAGGAGTTGGGATGGCAAACCGAGGGACTGTTAACTCAGAGAAGGAGCCCCCATTCCTCCTTAACAAAGGCATACTGCGTCGACAAATGGATAAGTGTGTTGTGACCCTTGCTGAGAATATGCATGTCAAATTATTAAAATTCCATATGCAAAACATGTTTTGATTTAATATCCATTATGACCAATTGCTTGAGTATGAATAGGGCCTACATGGCTAACATCGGAAAGGGGTGCACGCTTTCTTGATGTCGAGTCATGAAAGGGTTTTCAATATTGATTACACCCTAGGGAGTGGATGCACTCCTGGTGTCTCAATACTTGATAGTGAATAATATGAAATATGGTTACAGTTTTAGAGTAATAACGCTGATGAGTTTTCTTATACTGCTTGTGTTGACAGGCTAAATAGATGCAGTTGGGTGTTGCACCCTAAAGGTAAAAGGTAAATGGTAAAAGGTAAAAGGTAAAAGGTAAATGGTTGTTGTGAGGGGTTGCGGAGTAAGGGTTATTGTTGATATAAGTGTATGTTGGGTTGTTATATGCCTAAGGATCCATAGTAGATCCTAGACCTGGAAATGGTCATGGTAAAGTTCCAAACCCAGTTGACATGAGGATGTACTGGATGGACATTAATTATTTGATGTTGTGGAGCAGCTGCGTGCTGACCTAACATCCAAGTTCATAGGTGATCCCAAGGCTTAGAAAGCGAAACAGGATCCTGTGGACGAACGAGGAAACGCACAATACAGATAAGTATTGGATTATTTTGCTTATGAATATACACGTGTATATGATTTGGTTATGATGTTTTAAGCTCTTGTGTTAGAGATAAAAACTAATGAGAATAAACTAAACATGTGAATCTATTCAATGTTTGGATATAGGTATCGCTGGAAGCGAGGACTATGAGAGCATCCTAAAGGTGCATGTGGACATGTGACTGTCCTAGAAAGCTCGGAATGAGCGGCAATGAAAAAGGTACTAGTGAGACCGTGAGGTTCCTAGCAGTTGAGACAAACCATGTGGAGAGACTCCATGGTTTAGAGGTCTGGAATAGACCAAAGACACTAAGTGTCATGACGAAGAGAGATTGGTCCAGCATTCATGGTGAAGTGAAAGAGGCTGAGAGCTGAAAAGCCACAGCGGTGGTGTGGGTTCCAGGATGGAACAAAACAAAGAGGAAAAAAAAAACTCTTGCTGCTCTCTCTTGCCCCTTTGATTATATATATGCATGCATTGTGAGAACAAAAGATTGTTGAATGCATGTATGACTGAAAATGGAATGTGTATATTTGCTTAAAGTAAATTGTGAATGTTGGAATAGTTAATTCCTTGCCCAAGAATGGACATCAATGAGCTCGTGTGCCTGTTGGGAGGGCATGAAAAATATGAAAGTATCCTTGATGAGGCTTGGACTGTCATGCTGATTGGGTAATTAACTGACTGATTTTAATCTCTATATTATGCTTGGTCTGACAGAATTTCAATGGTGCATTTCACAGGTGAGAAAAGTGAGACCAGGTGGTGCACATTGATCATGGCAGCAGATCAAAAGTTATTGGACTTGGCTGGGAGTCTCCTTCAAATAATTACCAAGACCCAAGAGAATCTTGGAGAGATGCTCAAGATACAGAAAAGGCAGAATGAAATGAACCACCAGATTTTGCAAGACTCTATTGGTTTGCAAATGGAGGTGAAAATCTTTCTGGGAGAAATCGGCAAAAGAAAGGAAGGTGGATCAGCGATAGGACATTCGTCCAAGCGACCCGTTGGGAAACGGTCCAGGCATGAAGACTCAAAGGAAATTGAGCAGGTAAAGATGAAGTGGCCAGTGAAATGCTGGGAATGCAGAGGACATCATTTACGTCAGGACTTCCCAATGAGGGAACATGGTGAGGGCAACAGTCGCAAAGATCCTAGGCTTCTGGATAAGCTGAAAGCTAAGAACCAGCGGGAGAAGTTCGTGGAAGATGAGGGGCTTGGTCCTAAACATTCAAAGTGAATAATTGAACGTGGGACAGATATACAAAATTTTGAAATTTTGATGTGCAATTGTATATGTATTGTATATGTATTCCTATGTATTGGAACACCGAGGACAGTGTTATTCCAAGGGGGAGGGGAATGTCACACCCCGGATTTGACCCCGTTTGCATGATGTATATAATGTAATTAATCGTGGTGAGGAGCTAAAGGCAAAATCCCCACCATCGATTTGGTTGTGTATGTTTTGGCACTAGGGGTAGTTGCCGATGGTATATCGTGTTATTTGGCACATTATAATTCAACATCATGTAAACATGCACATCAATTAAAATAAACCACAACCAGCTACGATGGTGCAACGTTAAAATGAAAAGGGCATGATTCCAAAGGATGAGGGTGTGGGGGATGTCAAACCTTGGCCAATGAGGAAAAACCCATGTGTCACCACCTTGTCTTACCCAACCACCTCCATTAAAAATTGTTGCTGGTGGTTGAGGCAGTTATTGTTTTTGGGAGTGGGTGTGGCAGGATTGTCAGTCCTTGCCCACATGCACATTCCACTCATGGTTGACTTCACAATGGAAAAAGAAACCACTGCCATCACTCCCGCAGACACACTACTCTCTCCACGATAGTGCTGAAGCTTTCACGCACCTCCGATCTGCATTCTCCATTGTTGTTCATCCTCACATAGGAGCAAAAGTCTTGTTCATTCTCATGCACTTCCAGTTTTCTGTCCATTTGCGTGCATAAGCAGAGCTATTCCTCCTCACGCAGGGACCATTGTTTGTTCATTATTTGCACGCACAGGATTTGTCCTAGTTTTGGGCTCACTCAGCGACCTGGGAGCTATGCTCCTTCATCCACGATTTGTTGTGAAGGGACCATTCACGTTTTCGGCTACTTGCTTTGTTGTTGGGGTCTCCCTTACCGATTTGTGGACGTGCATATGTTTTTCCTTTGTGTTTTGGGGTCGGGTGCAAGTTTCCCTCACGCACAAGCTGAGAGTATGTAGTTTCTTCCCCAGTGAGGGACTATGTAAGTCTTTTCTGTTTTCTTAATTGTCCAGTACGGACTGCTGTCTACCTTATGTGGTGATTGTGGTTGCTATTATGTTTTGGGACTGTGTAAATTTGCCATCATTTTCATTGTGAGCTTGGGTTGTTGATTTGCCCTGGTTTTGGGTTGCTTCTTGGATGCTAAGGTTGTGGACATATTTTGGGTTGTTGTTGAGTTGTTTTGGCCATGCTAGGGCGAAGAACAACTCTGCGTTGTCTTGTGGATTGGGCTGTGTTCCACCTGTTTGTTTGGATTGTCATCCCGTTGTCTTCGCAGGGCTATGAAGGGATTGTTTTGCTGTGGTATGCAGTGGATTGGTCTTCGAACTGTTGAGAGTAGGATTTGAGGCGGTGTATGCATGAGAAGGCTGGTGTTGTGGCCACCAGCTTCGCATTAGCCTTTCCTAGCTCCTTAATGACCTGGTGAATCCCAACTGTGTTGGCTTGGCTATGCTTTGTGAACCATGGCTATGTGTAAGACTGCATTGACCCTTATTCCTTGAGGAATCATGCCCAGCTCGGGGGTGGCAGTGATGTTGAGAGATTGATGAGCACGCTGGCCTATGGTTGGGTGGAACGTTGCAGTGACATAGCTTGTTGCGGGGTGAACTCTTCATCAAAGATAAGTACTGCTGCTATTTCATCTCTACGATTTAATCTATTGTTTCATGAATTATGATGGACATGTTCAATGCTGGAATGTATATGTTTGCTTCCGCTGAATGTTGAGTAACTCTGCATCTTTGTATGATGGAATTATGCATCTCGTATGATGGATTGTATCCTTGTATGTTTTATGCATCTTAGTGTGCATCCTGTTAATCTTGTTTTAATATCAGCATTGATGACTGTTCATGTTCATGGGGTTGTTTGCCTGTTTCTTTGGTGTTGGTCGCGTCTTCTTCGCCGGCCGAAGGGATGGGGACGTGACAAACCTCTTCTTCTAGTTCACCATTTAAAAAAGCAGATTTGACATCCATTTGATAAAATTTAATTCATTTAGAATAAGCATAAGCTAGAATTAATCTAATTGCTTCCATCCTTGCAATAGGAGCATAAGTTTCACCATAATCCATGCCTTCTACCTTACCATAACCTTTACAAACCACTCTAGCTTTGTTTCGAGTCACCTTACCTACTTCATCTAACTTGTTTATGAATACCCACTTAGCCCCAATAACATTTTTGTTTATAGGTTGAGGAACAAGTTCCCATGTCTCATTCTTTTCTATTTGAATTAATTCTTCTTCATGGATTTTACCCAATGTTCATCATTAATTGCTTCTTCAATATTCTTGGGTTCAAATAAAGAAATTAATGATACATGTTCTTGATTTGTAATTGACTCTTTCCTTTTTCTTCTTGTCTCAACACATGCATTTATATCACCAATTATTTTATCTTCGAGATGATTTCTTTGTATCCTTTTACTCATATTTTTAGATGGAGTTGAACCTTGTAACAAAGTAGGAGTCAGATTCTCATTTTTTACTGATTTAGTTTCCTCTTTATCACTTGCTTCTTCTTCCTCCTTAAGTTTTTCATATATTTGATAATCTTTCTTTTTAATTTTTTATTTCAAGAAAGAGGACTCATCAACCTTGACATCTATAGATTCAACAATTTTCCTTGGTCTGAAATTATAATATTTATAAGACTTTCTTGAACATGAATATCCAACCAATATACCTTCATCAGTTCTAGAATCCAATTTACTCAATTTTTATCAATTCTTTTAATATGACACTTCCAAAAATTCTAAAGTGCTTTATACTAGCTGGTCTACCTTTCCATAATTGATAAGGTGTTTTATCATTATTATTTCTTAGCAAGATTCTATTTAAAATGTGTACAACAGTATGAACTGCTTGAGGCCAAAACATATTACTCAGCCTAGACTCATTTAACATTGTTCTTGCCATCTCCAGAATAGTTATATTTTTCCTTTCAACAACACCATTTTGTCGGGGTGTTTCTGTAACAGAGAAATGTCTTTTAATGTCATTTTCATCATAATAATTGTTGAATTAATTTGACACAAAATCTTCCCCATTGTATGACCTTAAACACTTAATCTTCATATCAATTTCATTTTCAGACAATTCTTTGAAAACTTGAAAACAACTAAATGCTCCAGACTTCTTTTTCAGAAAAAATAACCAATTCATTCTAGTGAAATCATCCACAAATAACAAGAAGTACCTTTCACCATTTAATCATGTTTCCCTCATGGGTCCACAAATATCAGTATGCATTATTTCCAAAGGCTTTGTTGTAGAATATTCTTTGTTTTAAACTTGACTCTAGTTTGTTTACCATGTTGACATTGTTTGCAGATAGAGTTAGAAAGGTTCTTTATAAGAGGTAAGTCTGTTATTGCTTCCTTTTGATTTAACTGAATCAAATTGTCAAAATTAATATTCCCAAGTCTTTTGTGCCATAACCAACTTTCATCTTCATTCCCAAGATAACAGTTTTCATCCTTCTCATTGACATCTATCATTTGACACTACTTGGAATCAAATATCATAAAGTTCCCTTTATCACATGTTTGACTTACACTTAACAGGTTATGTTCCATGTATTCAATCAATAAAAAAATTTCAGCCATTATGTTTTTACTATTTAGACATACAGTGCCTTTTCCAATTATTCGAGCTGATTGTTCATTACCAAATGTAATTGTTCCCTCTTTGCCTTCATCTAAAGCAATAAAATTTTGTTTTCTACCTGTCATGTGTTTTGAACACCCACTATCAACACACCACTTAACTTTATGGTCTACTTGTAAAGAAAGATTGCAATCTTCAATGTTTAGGTGTTGATTTTTCTTTTTCCAACCTTTAGTTTTCAGATCTGTGTATTTACTTATAGCATATTTTGAGAAGTTTATAGGGCGGTTTCTTGCTATATGCCCAAAATTATTGCATTTGTAACATTCAAGTTCAAGATTTAAGACATCAAAACTATTGTATAAATTGTTCATAATGTTTTCATTTCTTCTTCCATACTTAATCTAGAGATATCATAGTTTTTCCATGCAATTATGTTTCTTAACAAACCGTTACAGAAAACTGCTTTATACCCATACTTATGGCAGAAAAAAACAATATCCATCAAATCTATTTTGATACCTGTCACAAATGCTTCTTTGAACTGTTGAAACCTGATTTCTGTCTTGCTTTGCTGATCCAATCTGCATACTGGTATTCTTTTTCCATGTTCCTGTTTTCTCAAGAGTTGTGCTTGTACTTGCATTAGTAGTCTCTGATTTATACCCTATTCCATTATTGTCATTAGTAGATCTTTGACAACTAATAATCTGATTTATAATTTTTGAACTACTATTCATGTTACTTTCTTGCAACTTGTTTCTTAAAGAAACAACTTCAATCTTCAGACATTCATTGTCTTTATCTTTCTCTATAAGCAACTTGTTTAATGCTTCTTCAGTTAATATAGCTTCTTCTATTTTAATTCTTAAATCAATTATTATTGTCCCAGTGCTTTCTATCAATTTTCTATAGTCTTGTAAGTCATCTTCAAGTTTCTTTATTTCTTCTTTATGAGATTTATATCCCCTTCTTGTCTTTCGAAATTCAGTCAGTGCACTTACAAGTTATGCTTCTAAATCAACTTCAGCTTCTTCTTCTTCAATAAATTTATCATTCTAATTATCTAAAGCCATAAATAGTCTAATTTCTAAGCTTTCATCACTTCCATCTATATCTGATGAATCACTAACATTTTTTATGAATAGACTCTTCTTTTTATAAGAATTTTTTTTAAATGGTTTCTTGTAATTTTTCTTGTATTCTTTAGTCTTTCTATTACTTTCTTCTTCACCATCAGAATGTTTATTGAAAGGACACTTGGAAGCAAAATTTCCTATTCTACAATAATCAAATCATTTGAGGGGAATTTTACCTTTGTACCTACAACTACCTCTTCTTATATTTTTTACAAAGTTAGCTTCTTCCATATCTTCTTCTGAGTCTTCATGCTTGTTGATTTTAGTTTCAGCTTTTTTCTTGGAGATACCTTGAAAGTTGCTTCTTTCCTAGAAGCATTCTCACTAGCATGTTGGAATATTGGACAATACTGAAAGGGGGGGGGGGGGGGGGTGAATCAATATTGTTAACTTTTATCATTTAAAAACACTTTTAACAGTAATCAATAACACATAAAATCAACAAGAAGCATAGAACACAGATTTTATCGTGGAACCCAATTGGGAAAACCACCAATACATCCTATTACTGCAATATTATGATTACAAATAGTTTCTTCCTGCTACAACAAACAAGGATGGTACTACACCCTATTTACCAGCAACTACTGGAAGGAGGCTACAACCCCCTGGTTTTATCAGCTTCTACTGAAAGGATGCTACAACACCTTATTTACCAGCTTCTACTGGAAGGAGGCTATGACCCCCTAGTTTTATCAAATGCTATTGAAAGGATGCTACAACACCCTTTTATACCAACTGCTACTGGAAGGAGGCTATAACCCCCTACATGCTTGTTTCCTACCCTAGCGCCACCTTACCACCCTGATATGATAATTCAGTCTTCCATATCTTCAACTATTACTTGGTCTCTAACTTCATAGATCTAGACCAAAGAGACACCTTATTTTCATTTCATACTTCTATTTATATATTCTCTTTTGTCATTTAACCATCGCACCTTTACAAAATGAACTTGTGCTCTTTCATCCTCCTGCCTCTTCAAATCTTTGTTAATTACTCTTAAATTAGTAATTTTGTTCATTGCAGATTTTTAATTAATTTAATTAATTAAAAGCTCTTTGGACATATCAGGCCTACGGCCTTCTTATATCTTCATTGCAAACCGTCCATTTTTGCTGGAATTTTCTTCTATATCTGGGTTTACTTCCATCTTAGGCCTTCAGGCTTCCTTCATTTCTGGCCTGCGGACTTCATCCATTCTTCACCTGCAGGCTTCATCTTTCTCAAAACACGAGATTCCTCTATCTCATGCTTGTGGGCTTCCTTAATCCTCTTGTGAGCTTAGCCTTTTCCACTATGGGCATAACCAAGCACCTGAGATCATCCCTTTATTGATGTATTTGTAACTTCGGAATGTATTCACTTGTATATTTTATGTATTGTACCCTGATGTTTATTCTGGGAAGCATCTATAATGTTATTGAGTCATGTCATATCCCGATGTTCCTATCGGGAGATTCAATAATGTAAACAAGTCATGTAAAGTCATAGAGGGTAACCCTCCTTATTGATCAAGGGTTAAAGTCCCCGCAGTAATGGGGCCCTAGGGTTATTAGACTATCCTAGAGAAGTCGGCCCTAGGTAATTTACTATAAGTTGGGCCAATAGTACCCACCATTGTGTTAATATTAACCCTCCTTGTTGATCAGAGGGGAAAATTCCCCACAGTTGAGGGGCACTAGGGTTATTAGACTCTCCTAGAGATGTCGGCCCTGGTAAGTAATTGTTAAGTGAGGCCGACATGTTGGAGTGGACATTAAGTGAATGAAAGAATATAAATAGAGAGTGAGCCTCTCTATTTATAATATACACACTCACTCATTGAGGCGCATGAGTGAGAGAGGAGAAGCTCTCTCAAGTGAGAGATTTACTGCTGCCATTGGTGCTCATTCTATCTCTGAGGAAGTTGTAGGGTTTTCTCCTTTATGGTTTCCTCGAGGAAAATTCTTTGTGTCTCTTTTGTCTTGTGTTTGTTGTTGTGCATGTTATTCTCTCAGATAAGATCCTAAGATCATATTGCTTAAATGATAAAAATCTAACACCCTTATCCCTTGCGGTCTTAACCTCAAACCTCTTTGTGGGCATATTAGGCTCCTTTGGGCTTCTTTAAACCCCTGTGATCATATAATCCCTTGTGGGATTTTCACAAGCCCCTACGGGCATACTCAAGCCCCTTATGTCTCATGCTAAAACACAGAGACATATTTTTCTATTGTTTACCTTCTCTAGGAACTTTATTGCTTCAAATATTCTTATCAATCACAAGCTATTCTTCATTTTACTGAACTCTGTTTTTAATTAATTATAATTTTGTTTTGTATAACTATTTTGACGGCATCTCCGACCATATCGACAACAAAAATCCAGTTACGTCGATTGTATCAACGACATTATAACCCTTTTCTTTGGAGTCTGGTGACGCGACCTGCATATTCAATCGTTTTGGCACTGACTCATGAGTCACCTTCAATGGTTTCGATGGACTTCTTTCAATTGTGCCGAAACTAGCTCAATGATCGTTTCGACGCCCAATCGTGACTCACCTCTGACGAAGTCGACGTATTAATTTCAGTTGTGCCGAAACAATATTTTCCCAACCTCTCTGATCATATAGGTGATACTGGATGAGTTACTCCAACCATTTCATAGCGACTGGATGAGTTACGCCGACGTGGATGATTCAGAAACCTATTCGATCTTTTCGGCGATATTGGATGACTTACACAAAATGTTTCACAACGACTTGATGAGTTACACCGACATGGTCGCATCGACTTGATGAGTTATGCTGACATGGATGATTCAGTCGGTCGTTTCACAACGATTGGATGAGTTATGCCGACATGGTTGCAGCAACCAGATGAGTTACACCGACATGGTCACAACAACCAGATGAGTTACGCCGACATGGTTGCAGCAACCAGATGAGTTACGTCGACATGGATGATTTAGCTGACCGTTTCAAAGAGACTTGGTCAATTTCCAAAATTGTCATAGTGTTCCAGAATGATGTCAGATTGCAACAATGACTTCCTAATAGCATCGAAACACCATCACGTGGTTTCCTAGACTCATCACACATGCCACATCATCACTTCCTTTGACATTAATGAACTTCTTTGACATCAATGAAAACTAAACTCAACATTCTTGCCCTTTGGAATTGATGGCAACAACTCCTTAATTTTCTCCCCCTTTGGCATTATTGACAAAGGCTTCCTTCTGACAGTTCCCCTTGTCAACATATCTCCCCCTGACATTCTACCTTTTATTCTTTCTTACAAATTCCCTTTCCAACATGTCTCTTCCCTTTGTTAACTGGACTTGGTACTAATCATTGCTTGAATAATGATAGTCTTAGTTAGCATCCTTATTTTCCTTCTTGCAGCAAGACTTTAAATGATAACCTAAGTGATAAATTCATAGACTCCCCCTATCACTGTGCTTCCTTCTGCTCCATTATTGAGTCTCTCTCAGTCTACTTCCATCCAATTTTATGTATGTCAGGTGGAATAACTCCCGAATTGTTATTATTTATCCATAGAATTCCTTTATTTATACATTTACAGTGACTCTTGGGATCACACATCCGAGAGTCTCTTCATATTCCTAATATTTACAATAACGTATAATCCTGACGGATTATATTCCAACAATCCCCCCCTTAATCTAAAGGGGTGTTAGTAAGTCCGAGCATGTTTCTGAATCTTTCAAAATTTTCTCGTCCAAGCGCTTTGGTGAAGATGTTTGCAACTTGATCATTTGTGGAACAATGTCGAAGATGGACTGTCTTGGCCTCTACATGATGTCGAATCAAATGATACTTTGTGTTGATGTGTTTGGTTCGATCATGGAATCTGGGATTCTTAGCCAACTTGATTGCAGAAGTATTGTCGATCAATAATGGAGTGGAGTTCTCTTGTTTTTCTGGCAAATCTTCAAGCATCTTCCTGAGCCATACTATTTCTTTCGTTGCTTTAGCTGCAGCCACGTATTCTGCTTCTATTGTTGAATCTGCCGGAACTGACTATTTGCGTGATCTCCATGAGACAGCTGCTGATCCAAGACTCATAGTGTATCCAGAAGTTGATACTCCTGTCTCCTTATTGCCATCAAAATCTGAGTCTAAGTACCCAATAAGTTTGAAGTCATCCACCTTAGAGTACTTGAGTCCAACGTCTTGAGTCCCCTTCAAGTATCTTAGAACTCTTTTTGCTGCTGACCAGTGTCCTTCACAAGGTTTATGCATGAACCTTGAAAGTATGCCAACAACATAAGAAATGTCTAGTCTAGTTGTTGTAAGGTAGATAAGTCTTCCTACAAGCTGTCGATACTTGGTCACATCCTCAAATTCTTTTCCTTCACTTGATGTGATCTTCATTTTCTGTTCCATTGGAGTAGAGATAGGGTTGCATTCTGTCATGCAAAATTTGTCTAGTAGTTCTCCAACATATTTTTTCTGAGATAGGAATATGTACTTAGGATGTTGAGTGACTTCAATTCCTAAGTAATAGTGGAGATGTCCCATATCTGTCATTTCAAAGATCTTTTTCAAATCTTTCTTAATGGATGCTATATAGCTCTCATTGTTCCCTGTCCTCAAAAGATCATCTACGTACACCACAAGATACACAACAGATCTTCCAACTTTCTTTATAAATAGTGTTGCATCATCCAGATCAAAATGTTTGAAATTTAACTTCAAAAGATGCTCGGTTAATTTTTCATACCATGCGCAAGGCGCTTGTTTTAGGCCATACAAGGATTTGACAAGCTTGCATACCTTTTGTTCTTTTCCTTTCACAACAAAGCCTTCTGGCTGAGACATGAAGACATTCTCTTTCAAGTCTCCATTCAAGAAAGCAGTCTTCACATCCATCTGATGAACTTTCCACCCATTCTGAGCTGCTAAAGAGAGTAAGGTATGCATGGTAGCCCATTTTGCTGTAGGAGAAAATGTTTCTTCATAGTCAATTCCTTCCTTCTGTGCATAGCCTTTTGCTACAAGCCTCACTTTGTGCTTGTCAAGTGAGCCATTTGATCTATATTTGTTCTTGTACACCCACTTGTAGCCAATTGGTTTGGTTCCAACTGGAGGGTCAACCAGCTTCCAAGTTCCATTCTTCATGAGTGCATTATACTCATTCT
>LPNX010933360.1:0-25553 GCA_001517045.1 Pseudotsuga menziesii
CTTAGGAAGTGCTTGAGGATGCTGCCACTTGTCCTTTGCCTCTCCACCTAGTTCCAACAACCAGTTTGACCAGTAACCTCTTTTAACAGCTCTCCCATGGTGTTGTCTCCATTATTTATTTATTATTAATAAAATATTCTCAATTACACTCCATAACTGTTGACTCTGCTGAGTCATCAATCCCTACTTAGGATTAAATTTAACATAATGTCTCAGAAAATAAATAAAACAAATTACATAATTTTACAAAATTGGGGTATGTGACATGCATAGAGAGGTAAGTCTAGATTGGGGTCTTTGTTGTAGTCCATCCCAATGTTGAAGTACTCCTTGATTGTCAGTGGTTGATAGTACAAATAGTCAAGGAACTCCTCGTTAAAGGCATTAGTGATACACCCACCTCCTAGTTCATACATCATGTATTCCCAACTGATCATACTAGGATGTCAAGGCCTAGTAGGAGTAAGAGTGATGTGAGGACACATCAATGGGAGTCTCTAGAGAAAGAAGAAAACATGTATACTCACATACACAAAGTTTTTATTTTTTCTCATCCCTTAGTCAATCAATTGGGTTTTCACATTTACAAAAAGCTTGGTACACCTATCAAATACTATGGGCCTCAAACAATCCACGACATAGAAGATATGTCTCAATTTCACTTGGTGAAATGTTGATGAACCTTCCACTTGTACAAAAGTCAAGAGGATGAATTTTAATCTTAATCTCTCACCTTTGTTGATTGGGACTCGGGAACCCTTTTTTGGGTACTTGCAAAATAATATCTATTCACATACTCTTGTATAGTTATCATGCCACCACTTAATCATCCTCCTTTAAGGTTTATTGACACTAATCACCAAGATAAACTTGTAAGGAAGTAAATATCCTCAATTGTGAGCTCAAGAACCTCACCATTCATTATAATGAAGGCATTTTGATTAGGTTCCCAGTATCCCAAAAACATTTGTAGCAACTTATTTTGATCCCTACTATTTGGAATATGAAAAACATTTAGGACATGGTTTCAAATTGCATCTAAAGTATTGTTCTCATCAAGATAAACACTATCGATGACCTCACGCTCCTTGTCTTTTCAAATCATAGTCATATCTACACATTCAAAAAAGTTTTGAGTGTTAATTTCATCTTTTTCACAATTTTTTGCGTGCAATTTATTATTCACCTTTTATCTTTAAATATTATGTAGAAGTTGTAAAGAAGCACCACCCCTGCCAAAATGCCTTGAGTAAAATGCATGCACACCCAACTCTATTATACCCACCTATCATCATTAGTCCCTTCACTAAGTGGGGGGTTGATTTTATGACATATAACATGGCTTCGGAAAAGCACCATAAGTACATTAATGTGGTCATGGATTTTTTACAAAGTGGGCCTAAACCATGCCCACTGTTAACAACAAAGGTGAAACAACATCACACGTTAAAATCAATCAAGTTATCACTAGATTTGATGTTCCTAAGGAGATTATCATTGATCATGGAAGACACTTTTAGAATACGATGATGACATAATTAGCAACTAAGTTAGGATTCTAGCAAGAACACTTGTTTCCATACCATACATAAGAGAATGGAAAAATAAAAGTTGTCAATAAGTCCTTGAAAACCATTCTCCAATGGATAGTTAGCAATAGTAAATCTAACTGTCACATTATGTTATATTTGACGCTTTGGGCATATTGGACTTCAATCAATACTACCACGAGGTTCACTCTTTTTCAACTTGTACATTGAGCAAAAGCTATTATAACTATTGAATGTAAAATTCATCCATTAAAACTAGCCATAGAGCTCTTACTTGACACAACTGTCTTAGAAGAATGTCTCATTTATTTGAAATAACTCAACGAGCACTTTAGAGATGCAGGTACAGCGATGGAGGCACACAAGAAATGTTTTAAATTTAGTATGATAAATCAATATGTCCTTGAATATTCTTAGGAGGATGCATGGTGCTTGTTTATGACCAAGACCATGATGACTTACGATTAGGTAAATTTAAGTTTATGTGGATCAGTCATTACATAGTGAAGGAAGACCTTCATAATGAGGACTATGAATTGAAATATTATGAATGAAATTTATTTAAGGAGCCCCACAACGGGCTCTATTTAAATAGGTATTACACCTAGGTAGCAATTCCCTTACACTTGTTGTTTTGTCAGTAGTTTTCTTTGCTTTGATTTTGATTTTTTTTTATTTCCTTTTCAATCATTGCTTATCATGCTTTGTGATTTATTGGTAGATGTAATCAAACAAACTGGTATTTGTGTTTGGTTCTAGTTTTTGCACTAAAAATATTTCCTTTGTTGTTTGTGTGATTTACTCTCCCACAAGTCAAATCATGAACAAAGGAGTTTATCTTGGACCGATGACCAATAACATCAATGACTATAATGCAATAATTGGTTTACTATTTGATTTCATTTCACATGGAATACAATATTTGATAAATCACCTAGATTCACAATTGGTAGTGTCATAGATCAATGTCATATATTGTGTTCATGATCCTATGCTTCTACGAAATTTTTTATGGGTGTGATTTCTATCACATTCTTTTGAATTTATTACTTTAATTCATGTTCTAAAGAGTTTTAAATATTATGTATATGATTAGTTAGTTAATCATGTATTATATTGGAATTTATCACATTAACGTTAAAAAATAAATCACTTATGTAAATATGATGATGCACAAACACATTTGTATATATAAGGCCGAAAATCTATTAATAAATCATATTTTTTTTACATCAAGTACAAAACATGTAGAATAATATACAAAATTGGGCACCCTATCACACAATGATGCATATGGAGGACCACATAATACAAAATGTTATAAAATTGGTACATCTTAAACCTATGGACCAACATGGGCTCCATGGTAGCATGCTATAGTAGTGGGAACTCATCTAAACATTTGAACCCATGTTCATGGAACTCCAACCACCTACCTATGTATCCCCTTCAAGAGGTCCTCTGTCGTGTACCCATACCCCGATTATCATGCATAATTAAAAATTTCCTACAGAACCTTTGTCATTCTTTGAAACACAGGTTCATGCTTTGATAACACACTGTCACGTCCCCTCCCGCCCACCGTTGATCAATTCGATGATCTATGAAGAAATATCTAAGAGGAGATCGAACGGTGGGGAAAAAAAATCGCAACAGAAAACGACGATCACAATCTGTTCTGCATATGGGAATAGATCGGTAGCTGAGAATCAACCTGCAAGAATCAACAGTGTGAAAAGCTTGAGTTTGCATAATTGGGGGAATATGGGAATTGTGATCTCGCATCCCACATACCGCATGCGGAATAGACCGTTGTAGAAATGAAAGTTGCGGAAATAGAGATTTGCGAAGCCGCATCCCGCATCCCACATCCCGCATGCAGAATAGACCGTTGCAGAAATGAAAGTTATGGAAATAGAGATTTGCGAAGCCGCATCCCACATCCCACATCCCGCAAGTTGTGGAAGGAAATTGCGAAGAACAGGATTTACAGAATGTCGCTTCCACATCCTGCAAGTTGCAGAGAGGAAAGTTGCGGAAGGAGATTTCTGTGAAAATTCAACTTGCTAATAGAAGTCTTGGACCAATTTTATCATTAAGGCCATCACCAATCCATCCAATGTAAGCCCCATCACAAAACTTAGAAATGCATTGAAAGTAAACATACACAAATGCATACAATTGTAATTATACAATGGAAGCAATTCATCAATTCAACACATTTGTTGGAATATATTAAACCCACTCACAACTTAGGATAAAATAATTAATCATTATTTGATTAATTATTCACCCACTAGCTTAATTAGGTGGCACCTTAAAGTCAATGCATGCCATCTATATCCTAGGAATGAGTTATTTCTGATTCTGGGTTCATCTAGAATTAGTATGCAGGACCTTATAGCAGATTCTGCTTTTTTTTGCTTTTTCTGTTTTTTTCTGCTTTTTCCTGCTTTTCTATGGATAAGATAAAAGCTAGTCAACTAGGAAACTGGGAGCTTTTGTTTCCAACCCATCCTCCATTAGTTTTTCTCCATTTTCTAGGATTAGCATGTTATTTCCATTTCCTTGACAACTCACTCATGCTTTTGCCAACTCGTGAGGTCCTTGATAGATTTAGCAAGTGCTTTATCCACCTATGGGGGTTTGCTATATTTGGGTAAGTGAGCCTTTTTGAGCTTTATGAGTTGTTTCCATACAATTCGACTTTCCTATGAGGGAAGATCTATTTATGTACTCTATTATTCATAATTATTCAATGGAAGGATACACACCAATATTCATCTCTTCATTCATGTGATTCAGGCTCTTTTCTTCTCTCTATTTTTCCTATGTATGCTTGTGAGAATTCTTAGTAGCAAGATCTATTTCCTGTGCTTCTTCTTAGCATCATTGCACATAGCATTGATCTATTATTTCTACAACATTAAGCATGTTCATCATATTTGTACTGCAACCAGCTATGTCGCTGCAACGTTCCACCCAACCATAAGCCAGTGCGCTCACCAATCTCTCAGCAGCACTACCACCCTTGAGATGGGCATGATTCCACCAAGGAATAAGGAAACACTAGCAGACTCACACATAGCCAAGGATACACCAAGAACTCAACCAAGCCAATGCAGTTGGGTTTATCAGCCTACACATAGTCCAACTAACACTTACATAAAGGACCAGCGCAAGCCAACAAATGGATTTATCAGGCTACACAGCCAAGCCATCTCACTATTGGGTTTATCAGGCTACTCATCCAAGCTAGCATTCACAATTGGGTTTTTCAGACCGTCTAACCAAGGATCACACATGGCCAATGCATAACAAGACACAACCAAGCCAATTACTAGTTGGGTTTATCAGGCTGCAAAGGAGCTGGAAAGGCTGACTGCTAAGCTAGTGAGCTCATCCATAGAGCTATGGAAACCTGCACCAGATCTAGCCTAGCTTCTAAAACATCTACACATCCAACACTAGGAAGCATCCCCTTCTCTGCTACATAGTCCCTGGGGCTATGCTTTCCCTTTCCAGTGTTATTTAGGGTGTGAAAAGAAGAAAACAACCCTCTAGATCTATATGTGAGGTTCCTTCTCACAATAGGTTTATCAAGCTAGTTTAGACCCCATTTCCACTCCCAACCAGTTCAGACCAAAACAACAGAGGCATACACAGCAAGATACGAAATTCACCAAAAAAAATTCATAATTCCATTCTGGCCATTCACTCCATAGTACCAAAACAGATTTCCTGGACATGCACAATGAAGAAAACAACTGAAACGTGAAGGACAAACACACAGGAATGTTCAACTATGCTAGAGTTCCCCATGAATGAAGGATCCCTGATCCAAAACGTTCCACAGATCCCCCAAAACATGAGGGAAGATGAAAACATTAATGCATGAGAGAATGAGCATACTTTTTTGGGTGTTTTATTGCCCATGAAGCCAAAACACGTTATTCAAAAATGGGTGTTATTACCTATTCGAATTTTTTCCCATACTCTTCCCATTCTATGCAATAACTACCTCAACCAAATTCTGGCAGAAATAAATAGTTGGGGAAAAATACAAGAAATGGGTAGTTGACAGTTTTGATGGGTTTTCCCCAATGGCTCAAGGTTAAACATTCCCCCTCTTCCCTATCCTTGGGAAATCATGCCCCCCATCTCATTAGTTGTTGCATTGACATACATGGTTGTGGGTTTTTTGATTAAATTGCATATTTACATGATGTTTACAAACGTGCTTGACTTAGCACATGAACCATAGGCATCGACTGTGATCGCCTATACACCAAACATTAATCAATGACATGGCCTTGGCCTTGAACTCCTTGCCATGATTCCATATAATATTTACATCATATGCATTTAATGCAAATGGGGTCAAAACCGAGGTGTTACATCCCCATTCTATGTAATTGGTACTCCAAGGTTCAACCCCTCAAGGTTCGGTTACAATGACTAAAGTACTTTCTTAGACTCTTAAGTGGGGTATTCACCTTGATATCCATGCATAAGATGAGATTTCCATGCTGGTCATATGGGTCCTATGTCTACATCATTGAAAAATTTTGTTAATGATTTTGCATACAAAAACATTTTAACTCTCTCTTTCAAAATTATTCAAAAATCCAAACAAATTATATATATATATATATATATATATATATAAACAATTTTACTACCAATGGTGTCCCAATGTGCATTGGAAGGTAAGGCTAGTTTGAGGTCTTTGTTGTATCCCATCCCAACATAGCAGTACTCCATGATCGTCAGTAGTTTATAGGACCACCAATCAAAGAACTCCTTGTTAAAGGTGTTAGTGATACACCCACCTCCCAATTCGTACATCATGTATGCCCAATAGATAATCCTATGTTATCAAGGAATAGGAGGAGTAAGAGTGATGTGAGGAGGTATCAATGGGAGTCTCTAGATAAAGAAGAAAACATGTATACTCACATACCCAAAGTTTTTATTTTTCCGCATCTTGTAATCAATCAATAAGGTCTTCATATTTACAAAAAGCTCGGTATGCCTATAAAATACTATGGGCCTCAAACACTCCATGGAATAGAACATATATGCTTGGTACAAGGTTGATGAGCCTTCCACTTGTGCAATAGTCAAGAGGATGAATTTTAAGCTTAATTCCTTGATTTTATTGATTGGGACTTGGGAACCCTTTTTTGGGAACCTTTTTTTGGGTACTTGTAGAATAATATCTATTCACATACTCTTGTATAGTTAGCTTGCCACCACTTCATCACCCTCTTTTAAGGTTTATTGACTATTCTCACCAATATAAACTTTTGTAAGGAAGTAAACCATGGGTACAATGCAAGATGAAAAAGGGGTCCATACGACCTCAATTTCTTAGAAAAATGGAAACTAAACCATGGAAATGAAAGAGAAAATAAAGAGGAAAAACTTGGCGGTGACAGAAATAGAAATGGTTGCATGGCCACTTAGTAATCTCCTATTGAAAATAATACATATGTTGAACTCCAAGGTAACTTGGGATATATTAAAGGTACATTAGTATTTCCCATCTTAATGTGATAATCACAGCTTCATGACATGTAATCTCCCCACGCACGTCCATAGGGTATGATAACGAGTCCCTCACAAATAATTCTTTCGAAATGATTGACCCTTCCTTCCTCGTAAATTCTTTTTGGTTTTAACGTATATTTATTTTTTATTTACCCACTTTTCTATAGTTCACCATGTCTTTTTGTTAACACTAGTATTACTTGTTATCATTTTCACAACTAATAATGTATTTTGAGATTGTTTTCCTTGTTATTGAGTTACAAGAGAATTCTCAAAACTTTGATAACATTTATTCTTATCCACAATGGATTTGTCTTAATGGGTATACAACTATTAACTAACGTATAGGATAGTGTGTTTCACCTTACATTGTGCACTATCTATATCTATTTCATTCTTCCTTACGATCCACTCTTCCAAGTTGTAATATAAACGTTATTTTACTAAATTCATAACTTAGTGGTAGTTATTACCAATCATGGGTGACCTATATAGTACCTTCATTGTCTCATTGGTACCCATGATGAAATTCCTTTTAGGCTTGGGAGTCCCTTCTTAGTCTTTCTATGTTAATGTTGAAGTCATGTATCTTCCTCTCAATATTTTTCTAGCCATCCTTTATGGGATAAAAAAAAAAAACCGTTTTTCTTTGTTGCATTGCATACCGTTGCTCGCACTCTTGAGTTTAATTCCCATCACAATTTGTAATTCATCGCTTGCCGCTTATGCATGATCTCTAGTTGCTCTCTATTGCTTCCATTGTTGCTACATTTCAAAACCATTGTCCCCATAGGAAACACACTGTGAGTGTCTACATCATATACATCCCCTTTTCTCTTTTTTCGCATAGGTATGTTTTGTGCACTTGGAACTTAGTTGCATTCCATGCAACACTCATTTCCTCCATTTATTATGGCATTGTTTTTTTTCTTTTTTCAGGCTTAATCAATATGAAAAAGCACAAAAAATAAAATATTTATAAAAAAGAGAGAGGGGGGAAAAGATTTTAGATCTTCATTTTGTTTGTGGCATAAGTCTCAGTCATGTCACCCTTGAACAAGGAACTAGTTTTTAGTCTTCTCAACAAGTTGGGTCTTAGTATTTCCTTAGGAGATAAACCATGATTTCTGATTTTTACTCCTCTAATTGGTTATTCTTCTAATCATTGTGTAGAAACTATTAATTCCTCCTACATTGCATATTTATATCATTGTCCCCTTTATGTCAAATGCTACCCAAGTCACCATTGCATCATGCTAATGTTCAAGGTGTTTGTTTGACCTGTGTCATCCATTATTCAAATTCCCTGAAATTTCATGTTATGCTTCCTTGCTGTCAATTTTATCCCAATGTCATCATCGTTGCCAATGTTCTTTACTCGTGCTAATGAAGAAGGTCCCAATTTCCCTCTCATTAGTGGGTTATTTCTCGTCAACTACGACACATTACTTTGAGATATTAACCTAGAGTTGGTATCATCCTTGCACTATTTTGATCATTGGTAGGCTACCTTGTCCTTAATAGATGACATCTCATCATTCCATATGTTCAACAACAACACCTTTATTCACATGTTAAAATTTGTGCTATAACTTGGATTCCATTTTCATAATTAGTGGAATTCGTCACTTTTGACAACATCTTTCATTATCGGTTTTGTTTAGAGGGTCTTTTTAATTCACTATTTTTATCTGATGCATGAAAGATACATACTTAGTGGTGTATTCATGTAATTTTTTTGTCCAAGTCCTTCAAAACAAATTAGTTCATGATATATGCTTTTGTTAGTTTATGGGGGATTCCCTAATGCCTCCATTCCAACAAATTTCTCCTTATCGAATTCAACTCATTATTCTCTAGGAATGATATTTATATATCTTTCTAATACCTTGGGGCATATAGTCATCAATGGAAAGTTTCCTCTCTATCAACAATGGGAATACATCAATTCCCCCTTATAGATATATTTTACAAGTGTTTTACATCGACGTATCTATTCACAATTTCTAGAATGAAGAAAGTACCTTGACTCTCATTATCATTATAAGTGGATTATCTCGCATTTGTTAAAAATGTACATCAATGACCAATAATAAAATGATGTCTCCAATGTTCAACTATAGCTCATTTATTCACTTGGCATGGAATCCTACATATCAACAGGTTTGGTTTGAAGACCTTGGGATACAATAGCATTGTGTGATTATTCTTTTACTTGAGTTTCTCAAGACCATACCACACATTTTATAAATTGGTACTTTATGGAGAACCAATTTGTACTCATTTAAGATCCAATTGTTATCTTGATGTGCACTAAGACATAGATCCATTCTATTCATTCTTGTGTCTATGATCTATTTTTGACATGGATCCACGTTGCATATTATTCATGGCCATGATTCTACATTTCATATACTTCATAAATCCACAATGTACTTAATTTGGCAGTCATGATGATTTACACCTAAGCATGGGTATTTCCACCTTAGGGGATAGAGTAATTTGATATATTGGTCTTTGTGGTAGGTTCTTTTCTATCCAAATTTAGGTGAAATCCACCATATCGAACATGAAAATGGACTCCTTATGTTGATCATGATGCATTTTGACCATAATCTTGTTAAATAAATGTAACTGCAGAAGATATTCTTTTTAGAGATGTTGTTCCTTCGATCAGGGATGTCATTGATGTAATTGGTCATGTAAAATCTTAAGGTAAAACCTCCATTGTAATTCGGGTCAATAGTACCCACAAAATATTATTAAAATGTTGTTTTGAGTCTCCCAAGGCAAGTCGGCCCTAGTTGAGAGAAGAAGTCAACCCTGTTGGATTATTAGGATTCTCAACTAATTAGTATAAATAGGTGAGGTTCCTCCTTCATTTGGAACAAGTAAGAACTCAAGAAAGTTCACTAGAGAGAGAAGGAGTAGTCCATCTAAGACAGAGGAATCAGCTAGTCTTATTTCTTGGGTCTTACATTGTATTTGGTTGAAGTCTATATCGAGGAAGTTTTGATGGGTTTTATTCCCCACGAGGGTTTCTGGGGATAATATTTTTATTCTATTTGTGCTATTGTGCTTGTCATTATTTCAGTGATGCTTTTGTTTTGGCATAACAACTTTAAAATATTAACATGGAATTAGAGCCAACCTAAAAGAAGACATGTTAGATTTTTATCGTTTAATCAATATGATCTAGGATCTTATTCGAAAGAATAACATGCACACCAATAATCACAAGAGACAAGAGACACAAATAATTTTCCTCAAGGAAACCATAAAGGAGAAAACCCCACAACTTCCTCGGAGATAGAATGAGCACCAATAGCAAAAGTAAAACCCAAAGACACAAATATGATCTCCTCCAGTTGTTCTCTCTCTCTCACTTGTGTGAGCTACTCCTCTCTCACTCATGCGCTACTGTTGAGTGAGTGTGTGTTTCAAATAGAAAGGCTCACTCTCTATTTATACTTTCTTTCCACTTGACTTTTACTTTTACAGGGCCTACCTCACTAGGAGAGTCTAATAACCCTAATATGACTCAACCGTGGGGACTATTTCCTCGACTTACAACAGAGGGTTAAACTCAATGATTTTACATGAATTTATTATATTAATGACTCTCCTGATCAGAGGAACAAACATATATGTCGGGGTACAATGAAATAAAATATAAAATATACAAGTGAATACATTCCAAAGTTACAAATACATCAACAACTTATGGGTTTTATTCCCCACGAGTGTTTCCCAGGATAAATAAATTTATTCTATTTGTGCTACTGTGCTTGTCATTCTTTCAGTGATCCTTTTTTTTTGGCATAACAACTATTAAAATATTAACATGGAATCAGAGCCAACCTAAAAGAAGACATTTTGCAACAACTTATCCAATAGTTCAATAATCTAGGGCTCACTATTCCAGACAACTCCCTCGACATATAAAATAAAAAATAAGGACCATTCAACTCACCCCAAGAGGATGCATTTTTTTCTCGAAGTAGTTTTTGGTTCTGAGGATTTTCATTTTTTGACTTACCACTATTGTAGGGAGAAACTAGGGCATCAAAATTTTCCAAGTTCTATCCACAGATTTAGGAAAATGAAGACATTGAACAACTCACCTTGGGGAGTAACATATTTTCCTCCAATCATATTTTCATGTAACCACAGTTGGAAAATCAGGATTTTCCTGTAAAACTCTAGGTCATCCTATAGCAGGTTCCAGAAGCAGTCCTCAAATTGGTACCTTATACCTCCTATATTTCCATTTGAGGTTATAAATCTTTAAAAATGACAAACAATACCAAGATTGATGAAAATATTGAAGGAGCAGAGAATTTCAAAGCATGGAAGTATAGAGTCGTGCTCATCCTTAAAGAACATGACCTAGAATTCCATATCAAAGATGAAGTCAAGGAACTAGAGGGAGATGAACAAAAATCCAAGCACGAGAAGGATATGATCAAAGCTAAGAGGATTATAGTTGATTCTATCAAGGATAATTTGATGTCTCAAGTATCTTCAAAGAATAATCCAAAGGAAATGTTCGATGCATTGACCATCCTATTTGAAGGAAAGAACATCAATAGAATAATGACCTTAATAAATCAACTCAAGGATGTAAAGATGCAAAAGGAGAAAACTATGAAGTCATACTTGTTAAGAGAATCTTAGATCAAATAACAATGGGAAGCCATTGGTGACATGGTGGAAGAAGCATAAGTTGTAATGACCAGCTTGAATGGTCTTCCAAGGGAATGGGATTTCTTAATCAAAGGAATATGTGCTAGAAGAAAGTTGACCAAGTTCAACAAACTACAGGAAGATTGTGTACGAGAAGAAGGAAGGATAACAAATAGAGAAGATAAGATAAATGATAATGAATATCAAGCTCTAGAAGCTCATGCAAAGAATATAAGAAACAAAAGAAAGGATAGAGGGTCACCTCCCAAAAGATCTCAAGAATTCAAAAGAGGTAGGAAATCTAAAATGGATTTCTCATCTATCAAATGTTTTTCATGTCACTAGTTCAGACACATTGCTAAATATTGTCCACTTAAGGAAACATTTCAAGAAGAAAAATTGAAATTTCCATGCCCATGCAGTTGAATAAAATGAATAAAATGAGGATAATGCTAGAGTAAATAAATATTCTAGTGAAGAATATGTCTTAATTTCATCTCTCACAAGATCATTCTCTCACGGAAGTGACACTTGGCTCATAGATAGTGGTGCTTCCAAACATATGACAAGTTACACATACTCTCTCTTGTGTCTTATCTAGAAAGAATCTTTTGAACAAAGTGTAGCTTGGAGATGATTATCAATATCCCATCAAAAAAATGGGAGAAGACTCTTACAAGCTAAGAGATGGAAAGTCCATGAAGAGGAAATAAGTCTGATATGTTCCAGGTTTAAAGAAGAATCTCCTCTCTATCTCATCTTTAGATAAGAAAGGTTTTAGAATTGATTTTGTATATGGTGAATTTATCATATGGTCGAAAGGAAAGAAAATAGATGATCCCGTTGTAATTGGAATTGAAGAAGGAGGACTCTACAAATTGAAGGGGCACATAGATTCAACTTTTACAGGCACTACCATTAGTCCAAATGAACTATGGCATAGAATACTTTCTCATGTGAACTACACAACATTGATAATTGTGAGAAAGGTAGTAATAGGTTTACCATAGACCCAAATTAATCATGGAGGAGTATGGAAAGGATGTGCTCAAGGGAAGAATACCAAAAACCCATCTCCAATCAGTAACAGTAAAGAAAAGGGAATCTTGGATATTGTTCACTCAGATGTGTGTGGGAAGATGCCATCTACTTCCTTAAGTGGGTATATTTATTATGTCTCTTTTATTGATGACTATTCTCATAATACTTGGATTTAATTATTGAAGAGTAAATATGAAGTATTTGAAAATTTTAAAGAGTTCAAGGCCCTTGTTGAGAATATATTTGAAAAGAAGATCAATACCTTAAGATTAGATAATGGAGGTGAATTCACTTCAAATGAATTTAGGAATTCTGTAAAGAAGTTGGGATTAAGAGGGAGCTTACTACACCCTATAATCCCCAACAGAATGGAGTAGCAGAAAGGAAGAACATATTGATCATGTAAGCATTCAAAGCCATGATCCATGATAAAGATCTACCTATGCATTTATGGAATAAAGCAGTAAGGACCGCAATTTATGTATAGAACAGAATATTCCATAGTGCTCTTGGGAACAAAACTCCAAAAGAAATGTTTACTAGTGAGAAGCCCAAAGTCAGACACCTGAAGATATTTGGTTTTCATATCTACTTACATGTTCCCAAGGAGAAAAGAATAAATTTGCACCCTTCAGGAAAGAAGGGGATATTTGTTGGTTACAATGACTAGTCTAAATATTATAGAATCATGTTTTCCTCATATTGAGATTAGAATAAATGTTACATTTGATAAAGATGCAACTTTCAACAAATCCAGAAAGACCTATGCAAACGAATAACATAAATAAGAGCATGAGGCTCCTAGAATTGCATAAACCAGAGCACCAACAGTCAAATATGTTGGAGAAGAACTCATACCAGAATATCATGACATGAAAAAACCCCAAAGACCCATGCAAATACCCAATGAAATGGTTTCAACAATGAGAAGACCATCTTGGTCATGTGATATAATTGAGGAAGCAGAAAAATATAGTGCACCAAAAGGAAGCAAGAGACCAAGATTCTACTCCAACTATGTGGCCTTGATGTGCAACCTTGTTGATGAAGAACCTACATGTTTTGAAGAAGCATCAAATAAGAAGGAATGGATGGATTCCATGATCGAAGAATACCAATATATCATAAGAATGAGGTGTGGGATGTGGTGCCAAGACCGAAGGATAAATCAATGGTCTCTTCAATATGGATTTTCAAGACAAAGCATTTAGCAGATGGCAGTATTGAAAAATTCAAGGAAATATTTGTTGCATGAGGATTCTCTCAAAAGGAAAGGATTGATTATGAAGAGACCTTTCCCTAGTAGAAATATACACTTGAATCAGAACTATCCTTTTCTTGGTAGCCAAGATGAAATGGAAGCTACAAGAAATGGATGTAAAGACAACTTTCCTAAACAATGTGATAGAAGAATAAGTGTACATTGAACAACCACTAGGTTTTGAAACACATGATAAGAAGACACATGTATGCAGATTAAAGAAATCACTATATGGGTTGAAGCAAGCACCCAGAGTGTGGCATGGAAGAATTGATGGATTTTTGATGAGTTTGGGATTTACCAAAAGTAAAGTAGATTCCAACCTTTACTATAAGGTTGTAGATGATGAGATCATGATATTATTGTTGTATATGGATGATATATTTTTTATACGAGAACATAAGCTCATCAATGAATGTAATAAGAAGCTTGCAACCAAATTTGAAATGAAAGACCTTGGCATGATGCATTACTTCCTAGGTATTGAAGTATGGAAGTTCCCAGATTAGATTTTCCTCAATCAAGGAAAATATGCAGTTAAGATCCTAAATAGATTTGGGATGTTGGATTGCAAGGAAATGAACACTCCAATGGTGAAAAAACTTAAGCTCCTGAATGACGACTCTTCATAAATAATTGATGTCACACTATACAGAAAGATTATTTTCTCATTGATGGATTTGACAGATACAAGACCATATATATGTTTTGCTGTAAGAACCTTACGTCAGTATATGGTGGAGACCTGACATGTTCACTTAGTTGCAAAAAAACATGTGATGAGGTACCTAAAGGGTACATTGGATTGTGGCCTAAGATATAAAGTTGACAGTGAGTTCAGATTGTAAGGCTATACTGATCCAAATTGGGAAGGAAGTGTTGAAGACAAAAATAGCACTTCAGGATATTGTTTCAGTTTGGGATTAGGAGTAATCTCATGGTTTAGTATAAAACATACCAATGTTTCTCTCAGTACAACCAAGGTTGAATACATTCCAGCATGTTCATCCTGTAGCAAAGTAGTATGGATTCACAAGTTGTTGGTAGGGCTGTTTGATGCTGAGATGGATGCAACTGATATTTGTTGTGATAACTAGAGCTACATCAAGATGACAGAGAACATGATGTTTCATGATAAGTAAGAAAATATAGAGATAAAGTCCCACTACATCTGGGATATGGTGCAAAGAGGAGCAATGAAGCTCTAGTGTGTTCCTACAGAGGAAGACGTTGCTTATGTATTGACTATGCCTCTATCTCATATAAAGTTTGAATATTTTTTAGATAAGCTTGGTGTAATATGAAAGGAACTCCCTAGAAAAAGGGAGTGATGTTGATGTTGTTGTTGATGAAGTGATTTCCTGTAAATAGTTGTATGGATGCTCAGTCCAGGAGTGGTATGTCAGTGCAGAAAATGACAATTGGGTTTATCATAGTGCCTACAGATGTCTATGGTGTCCTAGCATTTTTATGCTATGGGTGGTCCTGTATTCATTTGTAGGAAGAGTCCTCCATTCATTTGCAGATGATGATGGTCCCACATTCATTTGTATACATGGTCTTGCATTCATTTGCGGACATGGTACTGCATTCATTTGCAGATGGCGATGTTCTAGCATTCTTCATGTTGTGGATGGTCTTGCATTCATTTGCAGGCGATGATGTTCCTGCATTCATTTGCAGATGATGACGATCCTGCATTCATTTGCAGATGATGATGCTCCAACATTTTTCATGTTGTGGGTGGTCCTAGATTCATTTGTGGACATGGACCTACATTCATTTGCGGATGATGATGTTCCAACATTTTTGTTATTCTGTGGGTGATTCAACATTCATTTGTGGATGTTGTTCTAGTATTTGTATACTGATGATGTTGCAAGTGATGTTCAATAATGATGATGTTCCACGATGATGATGATGTTCCTCGATGATGATGTTCATGATGATGATGATTATGTTCGTGATGACATTCCATGATGACGATGATGATGTTTGTGATGATGTTCCACGACGATGATGCCAATGCTCATGATGATGATGCTTGTGATGATGTTTCATGATGATGCTCATGACGATGTTCCACGATGATGATGCTCTGTGATGATGACGTTCCATGAATGATGATGATGTTGATATAGTTGTTGAAAAATTTCTATGAAATATAGTCTCGATAGTCAATTGTACATTTGTTGTTGTTGTTCCTATTATTTTTATAGAATAACTTCCTTGTTAAGAGGGCATGTTAAATAAATGTAACTATGAAAGATATTCTATTTTGTACTTTTATTTTTATTCCTCTTTTTGTAGATGTTGTTCCTCCACGGGGATGTCATTGATGTAATTCGTCATGTAAAGTGTTGAGGTAAAACCTCCATTGTAATTTGGGTCAATAGTACCCACAAAAGTATTATTAAAATGTTGTTTTGAGTCTCCCAAGGAAAGTTGACCTTGGTTGAGAAGAGAAGTTGACACTATTGGGTTGTTATGCTTCTCAACTAATTAGTATAAATAAGTGAGGTGCCTCCTTCATTTGGAACAAGCAAGCACTCAATCTAGTTCGGTAGAGAGAGAAGGAGCATTCCATCTGAGAGAGAGGAAGTAACTAGTCTTGTTTCTGGGGTCTTACACTGTACTTGGTTGAATTCTATATCAAGGTAGTTTTTCTGGGTTTTCTACCCCATTATGGTTTCCCAGGATAAATATTTTTGTTCTCTTTGTGCTACTGTGCTTGTGATTCTTTCAGTGATCCTTTTCTTTTGGAATAACAACTCTCATAACACATCTTCCCTTCTAGTGTCAATACATTAGGGGGAATCCGTTATATCATTATTTAACACCTCATTGTCTATAATGTCCACATGGACTTCATCAAGATCACTTGAAACCCTTTTCCATCTACAAATCAATTATAAATGTTCTATGTACATTCACATTTTCCCTTAAAAGATTGTGTATACACATCTTTCCTTCAGTAAAGGCATGTGTACCTAAAAATAATTAAAAAATCGATTTTGTTCCCTTGAATAGTTCCTTCAGTAGCTTCTCACCTATGATTCCTTTGAATTGTCTCTAATTGCCTCAACCATTCCACAAATGGCATTAAAGGAAGCATTATGGGAGAGAAAGGGAAACTATTCTAGTATTACCCTCATGCTAGAGTAATAACAATGTGATTTCTCTAAGTTTTTATGATACCCTTTCTATCAAAAAGCCTTGATTTTTACCCTCACATTCCTTTTTATTATTGAGGATCAAAATCCATTGTTGAACTCTCCATACTATTCAAAGATAAGTATGAATTCAAGAAGGGTTGTCATTAGTGGCTCAGGATCAGAGGGATTTAGACAGTGGTTACGAAAGGCATTGACAACAAAAGGTTGAGTAAACTTGTATTCTATTGTTATTCACTAATAAAAGGATATCTATCATCTCCCCCACCCTCCCCACCCCCATTAAAGAAAAAAAGAAAACAATTTTTATATGATTGATTATTTATTCTTATGTTGGATTTGGATTGGTGAAATTTCTTTCTGACCAAGTGAATTTGAATTAACTATTGCCATGTTCATTTTTCTTATCACCAAGTGTGTTTGATAAAGATAGTTGTTGTGGCATGTAGGTTCTGGAGCTCAGAGTGGAGTAGTAGCAGGTGCATTGAAATCAACATTCAACTCACATTTTGAGATGACCATCGAAATAGGTGCATGATTACTTTCACTCTCAAATACTATTTTCAAGCATTGGAGAGTTTATTTAGGGGAAGGAAGGTTGTTATTCTTTGCCTTAATCTAGAAAAGTGAAGACCCTAACTATTTAGGAAATTTTGTCCGTAACACTAGACCAATACAAAATTATTTTAAAATAATTTGAAGACCACCTAATCAATGTAGGCTTGTGAAATAAAATTTCTACATAGTCATGAAAGGAAAACCCATTTGTTTTCCATCATAGGTATGATTTAGTAATGCCATAACCATAAGGGATAATCACCTGAACTCCTATACTTTATATGAATGTAAACTCAACTAGCCCTTAGCAACTTGGAAGTCTCCAAGGTCAATGATGTTCACAATGACATATCTCTACACACATGGAAATTGAATCTCTCTCATAATTCTAGGTGGGAGATTTAAAAAATGGGTAAAATCCTCCACCTACTAGATAGCTCGGTGATGAAATATAACCCCCCCTCCGTGGGTTGGTATCACTAATTGAGTTTAACCCTAAACAATTTCCTACCATGATCCTAGTAATAGATCAATTGCATCAATAAGACCAAGTTTCCTTTGATGGAATTATCATCATAAAACTTGAGAGGGATAACATCCCTTAAAAAAAGATGAGTTTGAGTTATAATAATGTGAGGGAACAAATCCCTCTCCCTTTCCCAAGACTCTCACTCACCTATGAAGGTATACGAGATGTAGAACAATTGGTGGCGGGGTATGATTAAGACGCCCCCTAAGCTGGAAGGTCGCCGGTTCTAATCCCGTCGAATACCAAAAAATCCAACCATGTTAAGGGTTGGTGTGGTCCAGTCCGGGTGTGATCCCTGGGTGATTTTGATGGCTTAGATGCCCCTGGTTAATGAGTTTAAATATGTATTAAAATCGTTAATGACACTAATTTTAAGTAAATGCACCATTATCCGTGAGATGCAGAACAATTGGTGGCAGGGTATGGTTAAGACGCCCCCTAAGCTGGAAGGTCGCTGGTTCTAATCCCGTCGGATACCAAAAAATTCAACCATGTTAAGGGTTGGTGTGGTCCAGTCCGATTGCGATCCCTGGGTGATTTTGACGGCTTAGATGCCCCTGGTTCATGGTTTCTTAGCCAATGGAAACCCTGCTAGTCAGGGGGTTCCACCACTTTGCCAACAAAAAAAGAAGTAAAGGCACCATTAATGGTGTGCTACACTTTATTAGCACAATGGGACATTTATAATAAGGCACCTTTCGTTGCGCTCTTATTGAAAAGTTCACATACCAATTAGTTAGATACGTTTATAATATTATCGATGTGATTTAACTATTGGTATGCCATATTTATGTAAACTTTCTATACTCAGTGCACTATAATATTTTTCAAGTTATGTAAACTTTCTATACTCAATGCACTATAATAATTTTCAAGACATTGATAGCTATGGTGCACTAAAATTGGAAAAGAGCACCACCGTCCCTTCACATTGTTACTGATGGTGAGCATGGCAGTAAATCTTCTTAGACCACCACCACTGGTGCCTCCTATTGTTTATTTATGTAAAAAAAAAACATTGGAAATTTGTGCATGCAATATTATAATTGTTTGTTGCATGTAATCTTACGGTGTGTAATTCACATGGTGCATATATACATTTATCCACGCATCAAAGAGTGCAGGAAAATTCTATTTTTAAAATTTAACTCTCTAATGTATTAGAGCATTGTTCTCGCTATGGCCTATAAAATTATCGCGTGATGGTACAAGACGAAACCTAGAGATGCACCACATGGAAAATTCAAAAGGAAAAAGGTTAAGTTACATGACATGAGGACATGAGACACAGAGGACACAAAAATACGAGTATTCGACATGAGACACGACGACCCCAGAAATAGGACACGGAGGCCACATTTTATATATATATTAAAAACTTATATATATATATATATATATATTAAAAAAATACATAAAGATCTACATTTTTTAAAAACTAGAAGTATATACAATGTACATCAATCATAGTATCATTCAATTGAAATTTAACAATAATGAATCAGTAATAAAATTATCAATGAATCATGAAATTTGAACCATAAATTGCATATTTGATGTTTCTCATTAAGACACAAAAATAAAAATGTATTACATAGATATCGAGAGAATGCCACCGACAAATACAAAATAGAGTAGATACTACTTAGTACCCAGTCTAGTATCTACTATACTACTAGATACAAAATGAAAATACTAAATAGCCACAGGTAAGAATATCATAGCTCATCAATGGTATTGGCCATTGTCAATCGTCTTCCTGCTCCTCCATGTCAAAATTAACATCACTGTCATATCTCTTTCCTCTATCCTCCTCCTCCTTTATACCCTTTTTGACATGTCACATGTCTAGAAATTAGGACACGTTCCTAGCAAGTGTCTAACACATGTTGGAAAGTGTCTAGATGTTGGGACACGAAAATTATGGTGTTGGACACGTATTAGGGCAAGTGTCGTTTCCGACACGCATAATATGGGACACAGGCCATATTTGGAAGTGTCCTATTACTTAGGAAAAATGAAAAAAAAAACATTAATTTAAATCCTATTCTTAAATTCTAAATCAGTGAAAAATGTAGATTAAGGGATAATAATCAATTTACTTGTATTTTTCTCCATTGACAAGGAATTTTTTTCATGTAGAGAATACATAAAATTTTGGTATTTCCTGCAAAATTCCAAAATGATCGCAAATCCATCGTGAAAGAAAAGCATCAAGAAAATAGGAAATCCAATATTTTCGCAGAATGGGATGGTCATAGAGGTATAGTGAACACGAGTGCTTGTATGGCTTGAATGTCATGTCCCCTCAAAGTGGCCATTAAAGAGTTGACCATATTGGACTCCTAGGAGGGGCTCAATTTGACATTAATCATTCTCCTTAGGGAAATTTTGTAATAATTAATTAAGGTATGTATCTAAGTTTTATTTTCCATTTAAATTATTTCTGCTAATTAATGAGGTGTAAATAAGCTGCTCAGTCAGGTGGGGCGCATTGGGAAAGTCTATTATCCAAGGAAGTAAAGAGGAAACACTATGACAAAAGCTGTCATAGGAAATAAAGAGGAAAGTACCTAAAAGTAGAAAAAAAAAGTCAACAATAAAGCAGGCAAGTTTTTCAAAGGAGGGCGTAGTTGCCTCTTATGGAGCTCAGAAAAGCTGTAAGAGAAAAGCAGGAAAGTTTTCAAAGGAAATAATAGTTTCTTTATGAGTCTGGAAAAGAAAAAAGGTGTCATAACTCAAAAGAAGCAACTTTTGACTAAGAGAGGGTGCAGTTTCAAATTGTGAAGGATGATTTGGACTTGGAAACAATTCCACATGGTCCTACTTGCTAAATTTCCCAAAGGAGGGACCTATGTGGCTAGGGTTAGGGTTTGTTGAGGGTTGACTTTCTCTCACAAGTCACCTTGGATCCCCGCATGCTAAGAAGGTCACTCCGTACTCTATTAAAGGTGATTTCAACCCCATTGAATCAGTTTGGATGATTTGATATTGTGTTTATGCTATGTGAGCATACTCTCCGAGTGTTGTGCCTCAGACCATTGGGTGATGATCCCCAAACCCCTCATCCCTTCTCTTCCATCTCCCTTTCTCTTCTATTGAAGGTATTGAGTGCTAGATTGCAAACATGGAAGTATTATCCGAGTTATTTTCAGCCTCCACAATGTTCAGGTTGAGATCCAGTAAAGCCCATGCTTCACCTATGCTCACAACCCCTTTTGCTGGTAATGTTTTGGGCCTCCTGACCCTTATTTTGGAGTCTCCCTGTAATAGTCAGTTTAGTATATGATTTATGATATGTAGAAGAATATTACTCTGTAATTTATATATATCAGGTCTGTCACATCCCCATGCCTCCGACCGGCAAAGAGGGCGCGACTACACACTTTATCAGACCGAGCTAAGAGCCCATGGACATGTACAGGCTTAAAAATTGCCTAAAACAGAATGCTGAAAGAGAATTTAAACTAAAACGTGCACACAGGGATGTTTATCATACACAGATGCATTTTAATCATCATACACAGCGGAAACCAACAGCATTCAAACAAACATTCATTCAACATGTTCATTCCATTTTAATTGACAGTAAATATAGAACTGCAGAGGTAAAATACAAAAGATTACTTATCTTATAAAGAACTTCTTCCGCAACCAGCTACGTCGCTGCAACGTTCCACCCAACCATAGGCCAGCGTGCTCCTTAATCTCTCAGCAGCGCTACCACCCCCGAGCTGGGCATGATCCTCCAAGGAATAAGGGAACTAGCAGGCTTACACATAGACAGGATACACAAAAACACATAGCCAAGCCAACCAAGTTGGGTTTATCAGGCCATTAAGGAGCTGATGAAGGCAATTTGCTAAGCTGGTGAGCTCATTACAGAGCCAAGAACACCTACACTAGAACTAGCCTGACCTCTAAGACACCCATCCACACCCAACACAAGGAATCAGTCCCTTCTCTGCTACACAGTCCCTCAGGCCCTGCATTCCCTTCCAGTGCTATTCAGGGATGATGGAGAAGAAGGCCAGCCCTCTAGCTCTGTCTGTGTGGTTTCCATCCACAAGGTTTATCAAGCAAATCTAAGCCAACATCTCTACTCCTCTCATAGTCCGAAGACCAACCATTGCACTCAGGCAACTAATTAACTATCACAGCTTAAGACAGGGAAAAATGGCTCCCAAGATATCATACAACAAATCCCCAAACGTAACAGCAAAAACGGCACACAACATGGGGGAAAACACACAGTCCTGAAGCCTATCAGTGAGCACAACTCACAGCAGGAGAAAACGCCCCAAACAACCTGTGCGTGAGAACAACAGTCAGTGAGACAGCAAAAAAACGTGAATGTCTCTTCACAGCCATGGTAAAAACACATGAAGCTTCCAAAAACATGAATGGAAAATGCACCAGCATCTCCAAGAACGTGAGGAAGACAATCCAATCCCCAGCACTACAAAAACGACCTCCCATCCATGGGAAAAATGAAGCCAGCAACCAAAAACGTGGAAATGAAAGACACAGGAAAAACTCCAGCTGCTCCCAAAAGCCCCAACGTGAAGGAGAATGGTGAGGAAAATGAAAAACGTGGATGCATGGCAGAATGGCATACATTTTTGGGCATTTTCCTTGCCAAGGAAGTCAGAACATGTTTTTCAAAAATGGGTCTCTGCCCAATTCGAATTTTTGCCCATACTCTTCCCATTCCATGCAACAACTAACTCAACCACATCTTGGCAGAAATAAATGATTGGGGAAAAAGACAAGAAAGGTAGTTGAAAGTTTGATGGGTTTTCTCATAGACATTTGGCTTTTCCCCATTGGCCCATAGGTTAAATATTTCACCCCCTTATCCTTAGGAAATCATGCCCCATTCGATTTAGTTGCCGCGATCGTAGCTGGTTGTGTCCATTAATTAATTACGATGTATATTTACATGATGGTCAACATAATATATGCCGCATGCCCCGATATACCATCGGTGAAAAATTTAAATCCAAAACATAGCATTACTGATCAATGGTGGGGCTTTGGCCTTTAGCTCTGCACCAAGATCATTACAATATATATATACATCATATACATCTAATGCAACGGGGTCAAAACCGGGGCATTACATTCCCCCCCCCCTTCAATAGCACTGTCCTCAGTGCTTACAAAATTGAACAAAATGCTACACTGGCATCGCCTCAGTGTTCCACAGAATTGAACAAAAATGGATGTGCCAATCGCATGGAATCCTCCAGCTCCCATGTAGCCTCTTCAGGCCCGAAGTGCTCCCATTACACCTTTACCTGACCTATGGCTCGGTTCCGGAGCATTGTGACCTTCCTGTCGAGGATGCGCATTGGCTCGATTTGGAACTCTCCCTCGGGTTCCACCTGAATCACATCCCAATTTATCACATGGTTAGGATCATGTACATATCTCTTAAGCAAAGAAACATGAAAAACATTATGAGCTCTAGTGCTAGCAGGCAATGCAAGTCTATATGCAACTGGCCCTATTCTTTCAAGCACTTCAAAAGGCGCACAGTATCTTGGTGACAACTTGGCACAACTTCCAAGCTTCAAGGAACTCTTCCTTGCCCTCACTCCGAGGTAAACATGATCCCCAACACTGAACTCTCTGTTCACCCTATGCTTATCTGCATAGCTTTTCTGTCGGTCCTGTGCTGCTCTCAGCTTCTGCTTAATCCTGACAACATCTTGCTCCATTTCCTTGAGCAATTCTGGTCCAAGCACAATCCTATTCACTGGATTATCCCAAGTCACTGGTGTCCTACACCTTCTCCCATACAAAGCTTCATACGGACTCATCCCCAAGGATGCTTGACATCCATTGTTGTAAGCAAACTCTACCAAGTGCAAGTAATCTTCCCACTTGGTTGGTTTGTCCATCACATACATGCGAAGCATATCTTCAAGCACCTGATTAACTCTCTTGGTCTGACCATCTGTCTGAGGATGGTATGCAGTGCTGAAGTTTAGCTCTGTACCCAAATCTGCAAACAACCCCTTCCAAAAGTTGGAAGTAAACTTGACATCTCTGTCAGAGACTATTGCCTTCGGCAATTCATGCAATTTGAATATCTCCTTCATGAAGATCTTTGCAATGTCCCCAGCCTCATACGTAGACTTAACCGGTATAAAATGTGCTGCCTTAGTCAACTTGTCTACCACAACCATGATAGAATCATGTTGTCTCCAAGTCATCGGCAATCCTGTAATAAAATCCATGGAAATAACTTCCCATTTCCATTCCGGAACTGGCAAAGGCTGCAACAAACCTGCTGGATGTTGATGCTCAACCTTTACCTGTTGACATTTCATACACCTTGAAATGTATTCATCCATATCCCTTTTCATACCTGGCCAAAAGTACTGCTTTCTAGCTGTGGCAATTGTCTTCTGATATCCTGGGTGACCAGAGTACGGAGCTTGATGGATTTCATCCATAACAACTCTCCTCAAATCCGCTACATTCGGAATATAAATCCTACCTTTAAAGGTGAGAAGCCCATCTTCTTCCAACTTATATCCCTCATACCTCTTCTCAAGGCTTTGCTACTGCAATTTGTCTTTTACCTGCTCATATAATTCATCTCCAGCAACATGATTAACAATCTGCTGCCTCAAATCTGATTGGCAATTACTAAGAGACGCCACATGCATTTCCTGCATCTTCCTTCTGAGTGCATCAGCTACCTTATTCTCTTTTCCCTTTATGTGCTTGATTTCAAAATCAAATTCACATAAAAACTCCAGCCATCTTGCTTGCCTAGCGTTCAAAGTAGGCTGATCAAAAAAATACTTCAAACCACAATGGTCTGTTCTGAGCTCAAATCTCCTGCCCATCAAGTAATGCCTCCACATCTTGAGAGCATGTACTATGGCTGCAAGCTCTAGGTCACGAGTGGCGTAGTTCTTCTCATGCTCCTTCAACTTTCTTGACTCATAACATATCACGTGATTGTCTTGCATAAGGACTCCTCCAAGCCCTTGTCCACATGCATCGGTACATACCACAAAATCTTTCTCTGGATCTGCAACCCTCAATACTGGTGCACTGGTGAGAAGACTCTTCAAGCTCTGGAAGCTCTCTTCACACCTCGGTGTCCATTCAAACTTCATCCCCTTCTTTTGCAAAGAAGTGATAGCATGTGCAACTTTGGAGAATCCCTCAATGAATCTCCT